>JAGFBZ010000479.1:5682500-6138190 GCA_018398805.1 Hirundichthys speculiger
GGACCAAGCACCGAGCCCTGGGGGACGCCTTGGGACAGAGGGGCAGGAGGGGAAGTGCAGTTGTTGATGTAGATGAACTGTTGTCGGTTAGTGAGATAGGATCTGAACCAGGAGAGGGGAGTGCCGGTGATGTTGATGATGGATTCGAGGCGGGAGAGAAGGATAGAGTGGTTGACGGTGTCGAAGGCTGCAGTGAGGTCGAGAAGGATGAGGATGTTGAGGTGGCCGGAGTCTGAGGAGAGGAGGAGGTCGTTAGTGACTTTCAGTAGAGCTGTTTCAGTGCTGTGTCGTGAGCGGAAGCCGGATTGAAAAGGTTCATACAGGTTATTGGAGGTGAGGTGGGTTTTTAGTTGGGAGGCGACTGCACGTTGCAGTATTTTTGACAGTAGTGAGAGATTGGAAATTGTCCAGTTTGTCAATGGGGCCGGAAATTTTGTTTCTCAATATCTCTGATAATTATTGCCCAAAACTCATGAAATTTGATTCAGGGATTGACAATGGGAATCACTATGAAATTTCAAATGCTGATCCGGATCTGATCCAGAAGGCGGATTTTATCGCATTATCTGTAAATTGCTATATGGGGGAATTGTTGCGCTTGGTGGAGGTCTGCGCTCTCCGAGTGCATATCTGGTTGGATATGTTATTGTCAAATAAGAAAGAAGGTATAACTCAGTGACTCTGCTTTTCTTAATCATAACAGTTGTTTTTTAAAATAAATTGATTACTTCTAAACAAACTTGACCCTTTTTGAATGAACTTGACCTCTGTACTGAATGAGATGACAGAGAACAGACCTCCTAGCAGTTGCTTGCAGAAGAGAAAGGAAGAAAAAAAATAATACTGAATTTGCATCTTAAGAGTTAATGGAATAATGGATTTTTTTGGTGGATTTTCAGCGACATTGGCCTTCAAATTATAATCTGAGTTTCCTCACTGCCAATACCCAGCTATTACTGTATAGTCTTGCTCATAATGAATATACATGACAGTAAGTAGAAATGTAAAAACAACTGACTTCATTCCAAACATGCTGGAACATAATTATGAAATATATTTATTTTATTAACACAAGAAAAACATCTATATGCACATTGAACATTGACAGGAATTCTAATGAGTTCTGTTATTGGTGAACTGAGCTCATCTTCTCTTAAAAGCGTCTTTTTTGTTGCATTAGCAGTTTCTCTCTTACTGCATTCATCTGGACAGATCATTACATCCCCTCATTCCTTCCCTCTCTCTGTCCTGCTGTCTCTCCATCCCTCATGACCGAATGAAAGGGAACCCCTGGTGTGTGCATGAGGATACCGTGCAGAAGACACAGAGGTTGAAACATGAGAAGAGCAAGAGAAGGAAGATGAAGGTAAAGAGGTGGGAAAAGGTGAACAGATGAAAAAAAAAGGTGTAGTCTGCTCTGACTGTAAATGCTGTGAAAAACGAGGAGAGTTTGTGCTGCAGGGGTGATTGGTCTCTATTAGGACTCTGTGGGAAGGAAATTGAAGAGCCACCGAAGCTGGACTATTAGTACAAGGAACTTGAAGCTTATTTGTGGCCACTTTAAAATTTTATAGAAAACAGAGACTCTCAAAAGAGGATTTCTGCATTTTTGCAAGTTGAAGTTCAATAAATTCCATTATCAAAACCCCTTTTTGACATTACACAGCATGTGATGGCATTTCAACTAATTACCCTCATTATATTGATTTAGTCAGACTAATTACGCAGTGAAAAACTACAATTCTTTATTAGGAACACATACTTTAGGCTTGGTGTCAAGGCTCCATTTCGTACATCACTTATTTATTATTACATAAAAAATAGGGGGGACTGTGAGAGCGGCGATGAGCTCAGTGGGTGAAACATCCAAAGGTATTTAAGAATCTAAAACCTCTTACACCTTAAATAGCCACCAGAAGGAGATGGAGAGTTGAAATGCACCATGCTGAGGGAGGGAAACAGGAGGCACTGTGGAGGTCACCTGTCTAACTTAACTCCCAGAGGTCATTTCATTAAAGGTTCATCTTTGGTTCACCAGGTCTTCGAATTTGCCCATTTATTGACACAATGGGATTTTCACGTGAAAAATATTTCCACACGTTGGAAAATGTGATAACATATGTAGCACACTGTATATTCCAAAAGTCCCCAAGGTGTTTCAATATTGGAATGTTTGCACATTAATTTCCCATGTTTTCCACATGATGTGAGTCATTTTCTTTGTGTTACAACATGTCTACTGTTTAGACAGAATAAGCAATTGGAGCAGAACTACATCAGAGTCTTGATTTTCTAATGTTGCCCTTATTTAGACGATGTTCCTCAGATTAACTTTATCTCAGTCTTATCTGCTTCTGTTGTATGTTAACTGGTTTGCTGTACTTCCTATCTTTTTTGAAGTGTCATTCCTTGGTTTAGGTTTGACGTCCTGATTGTCATGATTCCATTTGACAACTAAATGTTATACATAAAACAAGGAACCAATCAAATGTGAAAAGAACCTAACTCAATTTTTACCCTCAAATTAATGCCAGAGGATTACACTTTAAGAGGACTGCGCATCCCAAGGATATAGTGTTTTCTATTGATTCACCATCACACACACACACAGACAAAAAAAAAAAACTAAGAAAGAAACACAAGTCCAAGAAGGACCCTGTGTTCATGCATTATCTCTCACAGATGAGAAATAACACAAGTTTCTAGTAACGTAACTAAAATGAGCATGAAAAACCCACCCAGTGATGGACTGGGTGATTGGTGCTTTAGTACAGCCCACGGAGTATTTACAGTGGTGTTCTGTAAGGATTAGTTGTATGAGAGGATTAGTGAAGCCGTATTACTGCTGTTTTATTTAACTCACAACAGCAAAAGCCTAAAAATAAAAGCCTCTTAAACACATTTAGGCTGCATGAGATGCCTGCCCAAACGGAGAGATAAACACAATGTCTGTGTCCTCTTCAAAGGCCAGTACCAAAAAATGAATGTAAAACGCACACGCACACATGCTTACATAGTCTCACATATTCAATTTACTCAATTTAATCTTTAATCTAATAATCTCCTGAAAGTTGCCCTATGTTGCGTTTGCTGGGCATGGAAACACTGCCCTATTAGTCCAGGCAATGATACTGATGAGAGTGCAGCATATGCAGATACTGACAGGATCAACAAAGTAGGATACTTACCGAGAGAGGAAAGGATTAATGCAAAAAGACTGGGAGAGAGAGCGAGAGAGAGAGAAGAGACACTGAAAGCGACAGAAAAAGAGAGAATTGCAGAAGCAGCAGGTCAACACTCTCCTCCTTTTCACTTTGTCTCTCTATCACAGTCTCTTTCCTTGCATCAGCATTGATCACAGCACATCAGTAAAGTAAAGAGCAACCCATCCATCAGTGCATGGCTCTGGAGCTGCTGTTACGAATACTGAAGCTGTTCTCCATAGTAAGCACAGATTTGCACAAAATCTTACGCATCCCACTTGCTGCACCAACATTAGCTTTACACCAATCAAAATAAAGGGACACTTCATCCAGTGAAGCCGTCCTCATTTCAGACTACGCTTAATGAGTGCCCAGAGAGCTTTATTATCTTATCCTATTTACATTCTGGCAGGTAGCTGGGGGCACCTTACAATCAGATGTGATTTAATTCATGTACATTTTATTTTAGCACATGTTCAAACAAATAAAATTCAGCTTAGATTAATCTTTACTATTTTACCAATGGCTTTTGCATCAGTTGCTTATTATCAGTCCTAATATTGGATGGACTGAGGCGGCTGTGGCCTAAGTAAATATGCTTCTGTGACTTATTCCACTACCAACTGTACAAGCTCCCTTTGCATAATTATTTTCTAGCTGGTGAGGCATACATTCAATTAAGCTACTTTTCTCAAACAGTATGTTGTCTTCTGCATTTCATAAAAAATATTTCTGCATCTAAACTGGACTGCTTTAGAAGATGAGCATATGAACTTGCATCTCTCCTCTTTAGCCAGCAATTCTAAAGCTTTTATTTAAGATAAGCATGTCACATTCATTATTTACATAGCTTCAAGCAAGCCTGCACAACTGGGAAGCTCTGAGAAGAGGCTTTTCTACTTCATATCCAGCCAGCAGAAAACAGAGCTTCACATGGGACCTATACATATGTGCTGTCACTAAAAAAGCCGGAGGTAAAGAAGATTGTTGCTGCCTTAAAATACACAGCAGAAAAGCATTAAATCACCCAGATCATCCTGGGTAAATTTTAGTTTATAAGCCTTTATTTCTATTCATGTATTGCTCATATTCGAGAATAAAAATGTAATTTAATGTACACACATGTACTGTATTAGAGTGGCCTTCCAAGAATAAATGTTGTTGAAAGTTCAATGACGGCACAAACTGTGATCCACGCTGCATAAGTATTACTGTCATGATTTCTGCATATGTTCTATAAAAGATTTTCTATCACATCCCATTTATATTTTCCTCTGATGGAGTTAAAACATATGGAAATCTGTTGGATTCCAAGGTAGATTAATAATAAACTCAACAGAAATGTAGTTTCCTGTCTGTGGTTTGTGAGAAACGAGGAACTTTATAGTCTCCATATAAGCTCCTATGAACGTTCTTGACTTAAATTTAAAAAAGACTTTGTACTGTATTTGTTATACTTATCACTGCACATTTTAGCTGAGAGGGTGATTCCAATCTTGTTGTAACCTTCGACAAAAAAAAGGAAGAACTGCAGACACAGAACTGAAACTTCAAATGCACGCACGTGTAAGCCCATGTTCCAATGAGTACCAAAGGCAAGTATTGTACAAACACATAAGAGCAAAAGTGCCGTGCCACCCACCAGGCAAATACCTCCGGAGGACAAATCGGAAATTGAATCATAAACTATAAAGAGCCATGGCTGAGTTCAGTTGTGGAAGAAAAGATGTGAGATCGAGGTGGAGAGGAGAAAAGAAAGAACAGCTGTATTAAATAAAAGTTCACTCTTTCTGTCCTGCCCCTGCAGAAATTCACGCTGTGCTACCTGATTGAAATTTCCTGGTTTAATAGCTGTGAAATAAAGTAAAAGTTGGGAAGTGGAGGAAAGAGGGAATATGAAATGGAGGGCAAAAGAGAGGAATAAAGTGGTAGGGGAAGACTACACAAGAGAGGAGATTTTAACATTCAAAAGACTAACAGACATTGGCTTCAAGGAATTATTTTATAACTGTTTAAAATGAAAAAAGGAAAAAGGAAATGCAATTAGGGCCACTCCATGCTGTGTTATTAGTGTGTATTTGTTGTTATATTTGTCAAGCCGTTTATTTTAATGATTGTTGATCTGTGCGTATATTTTCCTCAGATCTCAATGAGATCTTGATTTGAGTTGTCCTAAATACATTAGGCTAAGATAGTGTTCCAGTTTTATCCAGTGGCTTAGACAAAGTTAGAGAGTAGATAGAGGATTTGCTTTTGCTTAAGGAACCCTCCAGATGTACCAGACTGGGTCTATGCAGGGTTGGCTGGTGAGCCAACATGTAACGATTTGCACTAATGAATGCCATGAGAAGGTCCCGATGGGATTATCTCCCTGTGCAGTCAAAGGAATTCCTCAATTAACACCAAATGCTTGTTAAATGGTGACCAGAGCTTCTAGACACCCACTGTAAATGATTTCAGTCTGAGCTTGAAGTTTTTTATTTACATAATCAGCACAAATACCTTTCTCTTATCACTAATTATCCTAGTTAGTTTTTCTGTGTTTGTAGAGTCAAGAAAAATTAAGGAATTATATGGACTCATTATGGTAATCAAACAACGCACAAATTAGTTTAATGCAATTTTATTTTGAATTATGCATCGTAAATGTAAAAACAAAAAGCCATCCCAAGGCACTTTACTTGAAAATAAAAATGCTAGGAGTTACCTGCTAGGCACCCACTTGGCAACAATAGGAAGGGGAGATTTTTTTTAAGGCTGGATCCAAATATTAAATTATTTGGGTATTTGTTGTGTAGGAACTTTGTTCATTTTTGCGATTTTTATATTTGTGGGCATATGTAACTTTGCACAGCTGACTTTTTTCTTATTTAGAGCAGTGAACATCATATTCAAGTTCCTTTTTACTGTTGCCATGTTAGAGGTCTTGTTGACAGCAGTTGTCCTTAAGACCAGAGGTCCCCAACCTCTGGGCCACGAACTGGTACCAGGCCGTGGACTAATCGGTACCGGGCCGCGCAAAAAAAAAAAAGATAGCTATTTAAGTTTTATTTATGATGAATCTGGATGAGCTTTTATTTTGAAAATCTTTTATTTTGAAAAATGAACCGGATTTCTCTCGGTTACATCTCGGTCACTTGAGCGTGAAATTTTAACCCAGCTAGCAAAATGAGTAAGAAACAGATGGCTTTCGAAAGTTTCCTTGTGAAGAGAAAAATGCACAGTGAAGAGAAAGAAGAACACCCTACGACTTCCAAGAAAAAGGAAGATTTTAACAGACAATACCAGGAGTCCTACTTGAAATGTGGATTTATCACGACCGGTCCCACCACGTACCAAGCCAACTCTGCGTGAAGTTTTTTTTTTGTGTTTATTCAATGGGTACAGAGGATGTTACCAGAGACTTTGATGTTATAGGTCCACAGGTTACAAAAAGGTTTTGGACCACTGATTTGGACCTCTTTTTTCTGAAATAGTGCAGATATGGACTAATGTTGTGACTTTTTTGACACCAGTACTGCCTTTGAAAGCGAGGTCTTGCTCTCCCACTGCATGTACAATTCTTCTGCCTTATATCCAGTCAGCTCTGCACTTCATCTAAATATAGCAGAGCCATTGTGTTTACTTCGGCATACTGTGATGTTTGACAGCCGACATCGCGGTTATCATTAAAGTGACAAACAACCAAAAATTTAGATTTCAAGTAGTGTTTGATTCAGCCCTGTTATTCTAAGTCAGCTGCTAAGTGACAGTCCCATTGTGTCTCAGCCACTAATTATGTTTTCTGTGCTATTTTTCTACCTACACATAAACTCTAACTATGGGGGGGGGCAAAAATATAGACATACAGTACATAAAAAAGTAGTGGCCTTTACAAATATGATTTTTTAATGTAACCTTAGAGTCCTTCTTAGTGGGGAGCAGCTCAGCTCACAACTTAATTGACAGAGTAAGTTTAGGGTTTGTGAACCACTGTAAGCAAGACAGAACAATACAGCAGATACTATTGAACATTCAGTCTAACACTCTTGGGTAAGCCCATTCATTTTGCTTTAGCGCAATTAAAGATTTGGCATTTTTCTGTCTTACAATTCGATCTGTTGAGTATTTGACTGAACTGTCATTAAAGCAGCACAGAGGAAGTTTTGCTATTTTTAGTTCTGTGGGTCCCCCTATAGTGGAGTGGAGTTGCTTTCACAATATTATCCAGGATTTCCTCTTATTTGGCCTCTTGCTCAGTCACTCTCTCTTTTCTCTAACAGCTTGAGTCTCTTAGTTGCCTCTGCCATGATGTCCATGGTAGCTCTGTGAGCTATTTTTATTGTCGCTAATACACAGCTTTTGCAAGAGACAACCGAGACGGGAGCTCAAAGTTACTTGTTTTTTTTATTTTTTATTTTTTCTGACAATAGGTACAGGGGACTGTAAGATTGAGACAGCACTTCCTAAAAGTGAGCAAATATTCATTTGAATGAACATGAAAGTAATATTTTTAACATTAAATAAAGTCATTTGTGCTGCTTTAAGTTTTTTGTGCACATTTATGTTCCTTCTACAGTGTAGTGCAATGAGTTGGTCTTTCATTCAGTACCTTTAATAACACCAACATTTATTAAACCCAAGGCAGCCAAAAGTAAAAAAAAAAAGAAAAAAACAAACAAACAAAAAAACAACTCATCTTATTAGTTTGGGGCTTAGCAAACATTAAACTCAGAATCTTAGAATTTGAAGACTTCACACAATATGCTTTAAACCAGTGTTTCTCAATTCTGGGTTCGTTTCAGAAAGCAGGTTATGTAGAAACTGGAGATGCACCAATCAATCGGCCGCCAATTTTAAAAGCCGGTTTTATACCCAACTGGCCCCAACCGGTGACTGGCCGGTCACTGTTGTAATTGCCGGTTTTTCCCGAGCAAACTGACCCGCAAGCGCATGCGCGGTGTGTATCAGCCCGGTGCAAAACAGCTAAAAACTAGCAAAACCCAGGAAGAAATGTCGGTGATATGGATTTATTTCACTGTGTGCCAGAGCGACCCAAAACACGCTGTTTGTAATTCTTGCAAGTTAAAAGTCAGCCGTGGAGGATCAACTCCTAAGACATTTAGAACAACAAACTTAATACGCCACTTGGAAAAGAAGCACCCAGGCTTGTTTAGCAAATATAAGGATGACACTGCCGCGAAGAGGAGTCAAGGCCTGAAATGTTGTGCATTTTACTTTGAGAACCAGTTTTCATTTTCAAGTACAAATATTTCATTGCACTTTTTTTTTTTACATGGAGTTAGTTTTCTTTTGTCTTATCAACTGCTACTTGTGTTGAGGAATTGTTGAAAGCCTGCAATTAAAGTAAATTATTCCAGTGTTTCTCAAATGGGGGTACAAGTACCCCTAGTGGTACCCAGAGGTACTGGAGGGGCAGTCCATAAATTACATTGCACCAGGCAAATGGTGGGATGTTTTTGAATGTTGTTTGAATGTAAGTTAGTTATTGACCTGTAAACTGGACTGCATGTTATGGTCAGTGTTGAAAATAAAACTGCTCAGGAGGCACTGTTGAAACTCTCACTCTGTTTCTTATTTATGAGGTTTTATTCTTGAAAAGGGAGGTTATGATATCATAAAGTCTACAACTAGTTTCTTTTACACAACATGTGTGTAAAAGAAAATGTATGTACCCCACACATTCTACAGATTATGCACCCATGTTGCAGTTTCCACCTGATAACGTAACGTAAAAATGAAGGAGCAATTTCTTTGAATGTCTTGAGAGCAAATTTTGTAGATGTTTTTTTTTTCAGTTTTTCTTCATTAGGATCGACATGTGATTCATGTCGATCCTGTCCAGAGCCTACTCTCTATAGAAGATGCCAGGACCTTGAACAGTATATATATTGTACAAGTTACTGGCCTTTTTTTTTCAGCAGGACAGTAACTACCACAAAAAAGTCTTCATTGAAAGGCTGAAAGGGAAAAGAATCAAGGTATTACAGTGGCCCAGTCAAAGTCCAGAAAACAGTGAGATTGAAATGCTGTGGTGCCATTCTCATAGATAAGGGTAAAAATAATACCCCCAACACTCTCAATGAACTAATGTCAACTATTAAACACGGATAAAGTTCTACAGGAAACTATTACTTGTAATGATTGCTGCAAAAGTCCTTCTGGGAGCTATTGAATCATGGAGTATACTTACTTTTTCACACACTGCTTCTGCACTTTGGCTTAGTTTCTCTTCTGTACATAATGACAATGATGATATTTTAAATGATGTTCTGATATATTAAACCTGAGAACTGAAATAGGGTGTCCTTCCTTTTAAGCATTTCTCTAGAGAGTTAGATGCATACACATTATCTGTCTTGTCCTTTTCTACTAATGCTTTTCTTCATGCACTCACCATGAAACGCAATCCCTGCTATCATGGTGCATCTTGCTGTCTGGCATCACTTTTCTACTTTATTAGATATGCATTTGCTGAACCTGATAGAAAATACTTTTTTTTTTATCTTCCTATGCCATATTTTAACAAACAGGCAGCCGTTCAGACAGACTGAGAAGTGTATTTCTCATTTCCACACCCTGTGAATATGTGATGGAATCATGTCTGAGCAGATTAGCATGTGTCTGACCACAGACGGCCAGCAAGACAGTTATCAGATAGACTCCTGGGACATTAAGAACAACATGGATAAAGTAATACATGCATTACCAAGGACACACCGACTGGTGAAGGTGAGTATATGCAAATTCAGTTACTTGGAATTTGTAAACAACACCATCTGAAGTGGAACTGAAGGAGAGAGAGAAAAAAATGACAGCTGAAGGCCATAATAATAATAATGAACAAATGGAAAGATTATTAAAAAAAAAAACATGTATCTCATCTTCTTTAATGAAACAGTCTCAGTCTCAAAGTTAGTCTTGACTGCAAGGCAGGATGACCAAATGTAATTCCACAAGTATATATTTGACATTTAACCATGACTCATCAGCACTACCTTGACCTGCTTATAAAGTTTTAATCATGACTGCAGCATTAGCTAAAACACAAAAATGCAGGTTAAAGTTTTAATGAAAAAGCTAGCAGAAGGTTATTTGGTTCCATATAATTACACATTTTCTGGAAAAACAGAAGCTAAGGAAGGAAGCACAACCCCATTCAGAGGCTTTTGCTATTCCACAGAAGTGGACAGAAATTAAAAATCTGAGAGAGCATTTCATTTGATAAAAAACTGATATCACCCAAGTGCAGGATGAGTCATCAAAATTTAAAGTCATATGAAAAATTGCCTATTTTACTTTTTTTTTTAAATTCTCAAGCTAAACATATATGTTGAACATATAACATCCTTTCTCTTGTCCAGGTCTAAAAATTTGAAAAATGAAATCTCAGATGAACAGCAGCACATGGTAAATTACACTGTGTTGTTATTTAATGAAAAATTAAGTCAAAATGTAGAACCAGTGTGTTAAAACTAAGTTTATACAATACCTTATAGAACCACATTAAACAACAAACACTTGAATTATTTGTTTTCTGTATGATGTTATTTGCCAACTCTTCTTTAAATGTTACTTTGCTTCATTGTGGTTTACAGGCATTAAATCAGGTTCAATCAGGTTGAGCTCTGGACTTTTGCTGGACCATTGCAATACCATACCAAAACAAGCCTAAATGATATATATCTGAAGAAGAACAATCAGGATAAAGATATTTCTGTTCAGTGGTTGTGGAAGTGAAGAATGTCAGTAATCACTTGATTCCACTGCATATGTGTCTGTCTTTTTCAGACAGATAACTTGACCAGTGAATTGTAGATGGATGGGGCTGTTGCATTGCTTGTTATCATTAAAAAAAAATCACATTTGTAATTTTCAAATTGAATTTTTCACAAGCCACAACCCATGCAGAGTACTGTTGCAGAACAGGCGTGGAATCAGCTTTACTGTGGAGAGCCACTGATGAGGGCAGACAGCCCGTCTCCACGCATCACATTAGAAAAACTCTTTGACCATGTATATAAATGTGTGTGTGTGTACTTGTATGTGTACTTTTTATGGACTTGCATGTGCTTTCATTGCAGGGTTGGCTGGGTGCTTGACTCAATGCACATGTCCCTCAAAGCCTATGTGAGAAATGTACAATTCGTAGGCCTTTATGTATTTGTCCTTAAATCTGTGTTTTTCCATCCTGGCAGCCTCAATGCCTTTCAAAGTAAGTTAAGTTCCCACTGGCCTCTAATCAGTGACGATGTATGGAGACTGCAAACTATAGACTGAGAATCAATGACTCGACAGTGTGTGGTGAAGTGATCAGCGTAATCGCTGTTCCGCTCTGCTTCAAAGTCCAAGCCAAGCTGTTTCTCCATGACTACTGGCAAGGCTACTGAGAGATTTAACCAAAGCCTAGACTCTGCCTACAAATAATGTCTCTATTGACAGAGATCTCCGATATGCTAAAATTGTTAGAGCTCTGTGGTCTTGGTAAATCATCTGTGTATTCATACATGTATAACGATATCTATAATAAAGCATGTGAATCAGAGAAAAAGACGGTTGCTGTCTTAAAGATGGAGAGGTACAAGTGGATGCTACCACTGCTTGTTCTTACGTGCCTTGCAAGCTGATGGAAAGAAATTACTGTGTATTTTCTAAGCAGCTCAAAGTATTCTTTCACTGCAATGTGATTATGTACAGTAGTCAGATATCATGAAAGGAAAATTACAGTTTTTAATATTCTTCACTCATCTGTAAAAGAGGTGTGTTTGATTTAAAATTGACACTAACTTATTCATTTAATCCAAGCAGCAGCGGAATGTCCCTCATGATTGGACTTGTGGGCCCAGCCACCCCTGCACACTACCCATAATGGGTGTGTCATGCAAGCCTTCTCCCTTCCTAGGAATAAAGGAACCAGAGATGCAGCACAGGTCTGTTGTGAGCCTCCTCCTTGCAATGTCTTGCATACTGCTCTCCCCAACAGCTTCACCCCTAAGAAGTAATGAGAGGAGGATAATTTTCTAAATAAGGTGACCAGGATGCTCAAGTAAAGCAGGATCTCTTTCATGTGCATTGTTTGTTTCTTTTTTTTCTTGGAGTTACTTAATTCTACATCCATAAGTGGTGAAATTGTTGACAAGAATAATATCACTAGCTCATGTTTTATTGTGCTCAACATTTCTCAGAAATGTGATGCTATTGATTTTGGTTTTCCCATGCTTACAAATGAAAAAGGAGAAAAAGTGATGGACAAGCAAAAATCTATATCCAAACATTACAGGCAGGACATGCCACTAATACAAGATGCCACTTGGCTCTTGGTCCCAGCAACCTCTGTCCTGAGCAAAAGAGTTTTCTACAGGAGAAGAGATTACAAATGCCCAGAGGAGCCAACTTCTACCTGAAAATGTTAATATATTTCCAAAGGAAAGCACTCAGAGTGAGAGAGTAATTTAGTGAATGAGATGAGTAAGTGTGTGAGTGAATCAGTGAATAAACTGCCATGCTACAGCATGACCCAGAGCTGAATGAGTAAGTAAGTGGGCTTTATTTACGCTGGTCGTCCCACTTACAAATTGACTTGACTTTGTGTTTTGCTCTTTAAAAATGATGCCTAATCTTAACATATATATATATATATATATATATATATATATATATATATATACACAGTATATATTATATATATATATATATATAATTTTTATTTATGACTTTCACAGCCACTGCCCGCTAATGAGACAGAGCACTGAAACTGGCAGTTTGCAAGAAAAAAACAAACAAAAAAAAAATCTGGGTACCTCAATTAAAAACTGAATATCCTAATGAACGAATATCCGGATATCTGAGTATTCGGGTCCAGCCCTAGTTAATAGTGACCCCATAAGATCCCCAATCTTAGGCAAGCAACTTAAAACTCTTGTTTTATAGTTTTTAGATGAGCAAGGGTGTGTTATGTTAGTCTTTTAACAGTTTTTATAAGGTCGTCTAGTTTGTGGTCGGTATTATCTCTTTGATGTCTCGTCTAGCTTCAGGACAAGTATGTTTTGTCCAGCGATGAATGTGCCGAGATGTGTGGAGCACAGAAAGGAAAAGTGGAGGAATCGCTGTTCTCAGGTGCATAACAAACCAGCGACCACATTAAGGGTGAATTCCAATTCCTCCCTTAACCCTCAATCTCAAAAATGCACGCTCCCGCTAAGTGCAAGTGCTGTCCCCATTCTAAGAACATCAAATTGAGGGACGAGTTTGAGGGCTGTATCGCCCTTAAAATTGAGAATTCTCCGGCACCACCCTTGGGAGTTAGGGCTACCCAGAAGGCACTGGGTAATTTAGCCAAAACATCCTCAGAAAGGATGGCGGCAAAAAAAGCTAGCTACAAATGTAAGTATCTTCGTAGTTCTTAAAAATATAAATGTTACAAAACCATCTTATTGTCTTTGTTTGAGACTTTTTTCATGGATTAACATCGTTGTTGTGTAACATTTATTCTTTTACTTTACGAAGTTTGCTGCCGGACAGGGGACTGCCGGTCCGGGGCCGCCGGTCCGGGGCCGGCGGTCCGGGGCTGGCGGTCCCAGCCAGCTTCACATTACTTGTATACCTTGTTGTGTAGCGAACGGAGGACTGAATAATGTATCCTCTAATGTGTTATTTGCTAATATTATTTGGAGAATATACAACGCTCTTTTCAATGTTATCTCTGTGTCATTTCAGGGAATACAGAGACAACACGGGCTCTGATACATTTCAGTCTGAAGACATAACTGCACTCAAAGCGTGTCCCATTTCTAAGTCACAAGATAGCCCTCACACTTACTTTCGAGGGTCAAGATTAAAGGCCAAAAATAGAGGGTTAAGGGCGAGTGTTGAGATTGAGGGTTAAGGGAGGAATTGGAATTCACCCTTACACTTGTGATATGAACCATTATTTTTTCAGTGTGTAAGATCATAAAACCTACTACACATTTCTGTGATTTTTGCTCAAGCTGCCTTCATCATATTGTCTGCATGTGTCAAACATGACACTGTGGCTAGGGTCAAAAGATTTCTGTTGCCATCTAGCTTGAAGTGAGTTTATGAGATGGCTAGAATGACAGTATGGAGCCACCTTTACAGACACGAAATATGCAGGGCACAAAGTAATATTTTTAAAAGTTAAAATATTTAAATATACTCTATTTTTGCAACTATGCTTGCACAAGCATCTTCTATTGATCAGAGCAGTACAGTAAATGTTCTGCTAGTTGTGCCAGAAGCTCTGACATTTTCTCTTTACATCTGGTACCAGTTCAAAATGGGTGCTCATCAGTACAAACATGATTTTAGGGAAATAAAAAAAAAAAAAATTAAAAAAAAAACTATAAAAATAAAATAAAATGCATGTTGTCAGATCATGTGAACAGGGAGGGTGTTAAAAATACTGAGAGGCATTTGTTGTCAAAAAATAAGTATATAAATAGAAAAGGGTACTGAAATACTAGTTGTCTACACTAAAAGCAATTAACATGATTAATTGCATAGTTTACTAACAAATTGCTGTAAATACTTAAATTGATGATATTAGATACTTATTTTTGCTCTTTGTTTGTGCTGGCTTGCATTGGATAGTTCATTTAAAAATGACATTCAATACAAATTCTGTCAATGAAAACTATCACTCACTTTTGACTCCAAAATAGCTGGATATCCTAAAAATATAAACAATAGAATCTTGCAAAGACTTTGAATGGGGTGACGTTATCCCTTGCCGAACCGAACTGTGGGTTTCATGTGTCACCTCGATCGCATTGCCTTCTTCAAAAGTTTGGGGATTTTCAACTTCTCCTGCTTCAACGCATCCATCAGCCATCTGAATTGCGGACACACAGGTGGAGCAAGCCAAAGAAATCGGACACAGAGGCAGGGCTAATTCAAAGCACGTGGCTTGTTTGTGAAGTGAGCGGGAAGAAATTTGATTGGTTGTTTCTGGAATGGCGAAGAAATGTCATTCTGGCACCTTGCCTATGTGGTCCCATGGTTCATATGGGATCTTACCTCAGCATTCCTTTGGGGAAGCAAAGAGTCTGTTCACTTCAACTTCACAACATGTGAAAAGAAATTGGCTGCAGAGGCTTCCTGCAGTGGTAATCTTCAATAGATGGAATACTATGGGTGTTGTAAACATGCACTCACAGCCTGACTGGAATATTTGCTATATAAACACATACACATACAGATTTATAGGCATATCTACTTACCTGTGTGGCTCCTGTGTGCATGTGTGAGGGAAGCCAGACAAAGGGATAGCAGCAGACTCCACACACCGAATCCACAAATGCAAGGACCCCGTTCCCGCATTCTGGAATAAGAAAAAAAATAAAGTGCAATCAGAATATACATGGCAGTGGCACATTGATAAGTTTGTGATGGACCGGTGCCCTGTTAAGGGGATACATAACCTATCATCAACTTAATCACAGGTCTCCAGGCGCCCTCTAACCCCAACCAGGATAAAGCGGGAACAAAAACTGAACCGATGTATGTTTGATAGTATACCATTTTAGATCAGTTCCTGTAGACACCAATATGTTGACAGGAATGGATGCCTTTTGTACGCACACTACATAACTTACAATTAAAATGGACAAAGGTAATTGTGAGCTCCTTTCTTATCATCTTGTTCTGTGGGTAATGCAAATGATGTTTAAACACTCAAACATTATTTCTGATACAAGGAATAACAAATATGTCAAGGCCAAAATTAATAATCCAATGAGAATTAATAATCAAGAGTGTAGTGTTTGTGACTTACAACTGTCGATCTCTTATGGTCGTTCCTAACAAAACTGGCACATGTCTCTTTAAGAATCTTAGCCTATTCTTCCATGGCAAATCCTTCCAGATCATCCAAATTGTGTGATTTCTGGGCATGGACATTACCTTGAGCTCCTTCAACAGATTCTCTTTAGGACTGATATATAGGGCTCTGAGAAAGATACTCCAGGACTTTCAAAAGCTTTCAATTTTAATGGATGCTTAGGGTCACTATCTTGTTGGAAGACCCAGCAGTGACCTAAAGCAAGAGTGGCAGCAGAAATATCTGTACATTATCCCTCAAACCATCAACATAATCCTCATTGCTTTTAATGATCCCATGCACACTAACAATGTTCACTGTGCCTGAAGCACAGAACTTTTTGTTGTTGTTTTTTTCTTTTTGTTTTCATGTTTAAGTTCTACCTTTTCATTTGCCAAACAATAGCAAAATCAGAACTTATGTGCCAAAACCACTCAAGTTTGATCTCATCAGACCAGAGCACAGACTTCTAACACTCATGCCCATGATTCAGATCCTTGTGCATAAAACATATCATTTTTCAATAATGCAATCATTGGTCAGTATGTTGGGGAATTCTCCGATGTTCCCCTTAATTATTGGTCTAGATTTGCAAAGATTTAACAGGACATGACCTTGCCTTGCACTTCATAGCCTGTTTATTATTCTGAGAAATCAAGTGAAAGTTTTCAAAATGATCACAATGGGTAATAGAATCCATTCATTTTATGATACCTTAGGCTGAATAAATAATAGTTTATCTCAAAAAAGTAAATTTTCATGAAATCACTCTAAATATCTCTCACGGTGCCGCTTTACACTTCTTTTAAAGGAGAAAATGCTTTGCAGAGCAAACCAAGATTTTTTGTAAAATACCATTGAACTGACATGTGAGTAACACAACCTTTCTGGGTCTGTGAGAATGAACGGATTAACTCGCTGAAAATGAGATCACATGCACGCCTGAATGGAACTGAGTAGAGGCCAATGTGTTTATCTGTACACATGTACAATGTTCGAACATAGTTTATCTGGACACAAGTTTTTTTTTTTTTTTTTTTTTTTTTGGTGGGGGGGGGGGTGGGGGGTTACCATGAGGAGGTGTGTGATAAGTCCTGGCTTGAGTTCTGAGCCTGGTGTGTGAGGCACCTGCCCATGCAGTCAGGTGCCTCACATACCAGGCTCAGAACTCAAGCCAGGTATGTGAGGCACCTGGCCATGCAGTCAGGCATTTTTAGAGCTGGGAGAAGCTGCAAAGCCAGACAAACTGAGCCAAGGCTTTATCTGGTTAGAGGTATCAAACACTCACAGCCACACACACTCACACACACAAATCAGCCACAGTTTTAAAACCACTGACAGATAAAGTGACAATGACTGGTCATATCATTGTAATTTAACATTTTGCAAGATCATGAGATTTTTATGTTGACATGTATAACCCAAGTAAAATTCATTAAGACTTTTCCTCTCCTCTCCTATTTATCTTATTCATCTCCTTCAGTCTTGCCATGTCCTTCTCCCTTCCTTCCTCTTTCTGTTCTTACCTTTGCTCTGCTCGAAGTAAATACTTAGGAATAAAGCAGGGATGCTGCCAGCTTCCTCCCCAGCTTATTTAGACACACAGCAGTGTTTTTGATGATGCAGTGCCACTTCATTATGGCTGATTGTTGGTCTGTTTGCCGCAGAAGGAGTGACTGTGAGATGGAGAAATGGAATGAGAAAGAAGTGTGGAAAGAGAAAGAGGGAGTGGAAGCAGCCATCCAAATTCTTGTCGAGATATAAAATGATCTGGAAATCTGAGATTATTTATATTATTGTAAATTTATTTTACTTACTGAGTCCTTTAATACTCTTAAATGTATCATGAATATGCTATTTATGTCTGAAATAGCCAGGAAATCTTAAATATAGTAATATACTGTTAAAACAAGTATTAATACCCAGAGTTACAGCTAACATTTACTCATATCCACTTTAATTTATTAGTTAATTTTCTTGTTCCTGGCTCTTCCTTTTTCAGTGACCTAGAATTAAGAATTATTTGCTAATTTGCAGTGTCTTTCACTTGTTACGGTACTGTGATGAGTACATTTTTTAGTAACTCAGTTGTGTCAAACCCTTGAATTTCCACCTAATTTAAACAGAAATTAAATAAATATCCTGCTGTATGGACATATGATTTCGGTAGTATTGAGTCATTTTCACCTAGAATTTGGTGTATATCTATTGTATTTTAGCTGGTGTCTTTTTGTCTTTTTTTTGTAAGTGTTTATAATCCCACCTCTAACATTGTACAGTGGTTTGATCAGTGTAAAAAAAGAATGTAAAGTGTAACTGTAAGTAAGTAACTGTAAGGTTCAGTATAAAAGGCAGCTGGGAAATAAGAAAATTACTCGATAGTACCTGCATGTTTTTAACTTGCCTGGTTAAAAATGTATTTTCTTTGGGTTTTTTTAAGAATCTGAAGTGAAAATGACCTCAAGTTAGGGCTCCACCTACTGATAAAATGTAGTATACAGATTTTTTTAAGTCTAGCAAAGAAGGTGGCCCTCTCTCTGCAGGTTAATTCACCCAGCCCTCACTTCAATGATCAGACAAGAGTGTGTTTGCGTGCGCGTGTGTGTGACTGCTCAGGAACAAGGGGGTCTGATCAATAGCATCTACACAGCTGAAGTCTTTATTGGTATCTTTTTGAGGGCGATGGTTACCAACTCATGAACACAAAAATGCATCTACACAAATTCACTAATGTTTTTGTGTACTGGCACAAAAACATAAATCAATTTCATTGTAAGTCTCTTTAATCAATTGCCTTAGACTACATCTGACCATGTATATCCCCTTCAAATACAACCATTGCTGAAGTGCCTAAACTCCACTGATCACACCCTCCAGCCTAAATATGGGTAAGGAAGTAGCCATGGATCTTATAACCCTTCATGATGTTGCTTTCATTAATTGAACACAGAGCAGCAAAAAGAGAAAGGAAGAGCTAGAGGAGAAAGAAAGAGTGTTGTTCTCAAATGATTTCTACAGTCTGTTCCATCCCTTTAATTAGTCCCATTGGAATGCCCTCCCCGCTCTACGCTGCTGATCAGTTTCCATATCATACCTCTAGTCTGTATTTCTGAGTGTGCATGTGTTAGAATGTGTGTTTGTACGCGGCTTAGCTAAAGCCGGACAAACATCTCATGGGCATATGAGCTGTGGTTGAGCTCCCAGTGGTTGAGTGCAAAATGTAGTGGAAATATATTAATATTCATGGAGTCCTCATTTTCTCAGATAGCCAGCATTTGGAAAATGAGATGTTTTTTTCTCTCCACATAAATATCTATGGCAGTTCACATGAAAGGATTTGTCTAACAGAAGATATGTAGTGTTAAGATAGCAACTCTAATATCTGGTAAATGTGGACTACATTTAGCAATTCTGAAATTGTAAAAAAGTAATAGAATTTGCGAAAGAAAATGAATGGCTCTAATTCTTCACAGCTTCAGTATGAATCACCGTCAGTGTGCAATCACACATAAGCTGTTTTGATAAAAACAACAACAAAAAAATCTCCATTGCTTTTGGTATGTGGTGAAATTTGAATTCTGGACCAAGACCACATGACAGGAAAATCTTTGGTGCTTCTGGGTGGCTGAATATATACAAGTTCGAAAAATCTTAAAGCTTTGTTAACTTTGCAGAAGTAGAACCTGAATGTAGGAGACATGGAAGGCAAGAGTCATGAACAATCTCCTTGGTTCTACAAAAAGTGTGGCCCAAAACAGGATAGCCAACAACCAAAAATCCAAAACAATGCAGGAAAAGTCAAGCAAAAACTTTCAAACTGAAACAGGAAGTCAAACAAAATACACACAGTTGAAAAAAGAAAGAGCACCATGAAACTCTAACAACTAAAACCCTAACAGACTGTGACAAGCCAATATTAGCTAAAACTTGTCTTAAATCTAAGAAGCTTCACAGTGAAGTATTAGCTAAAGAAATGATAAACAGTTATTTATAACAAACTGTAAACACAGCTGCTGAATGTTATGTGGTTTCCATAGATTTAGACAATACAAAAGTCAAAACAAAATATTGTTAGGAGACAAAAAAGCAATCTAAGTGACAATACTGCAGCTCTCTTTGGCACCATGAGACAGCATATGCAAAGATTAGCATGGTTTTTGAGAATATAATGAGAAAGGAAAACATTTTTCCTACATTATACATATTTTCATCTCTCTTCCTTCTAATTTCTGACCAGTGGTTTTCTTTGATTGCTAAGATACCACTGCCATTATAAACAAGTCAGTTCATGAACATGTCGGCTTGCAAATTAGGGGTGGTGTATGAAGTAGTGCCAATGATTTCCAGGTAGATGTTTATTACTTTTTCCTCCTGTAATTTGCAGTTGGCTTTCTCCTCAGCATGGATATTTTAAGATATTAATGTAGCTCTTGTGAAAGCCTCGCCAGCTGGGTTTCTTCCTTCAAGTGAAAATGCACTGTGGAGTTATGTATGCTCATTTGTTAGGGCCCTATTTTAGTATACTTGCAAACATGCACACAGAAAATTGGCAGAAACATAGCTGCAATAGCTGTCCTCATTAAAGTACTTGCTTGGAGTGTGTTTAGAGGAAATGTTCCCACAGTTGTTCAGTAGATCAGCTGCTACATACACATCCATTCATTTGTCCATCCATATATCCATCCATTGATCGACCAGATTCTTCTTATTCAGAGTCACAGGGGTCTGCTAGAGCTTCTACCTGCTTGCTTTGAACAAAAGGCGGGGGTACACCCTGGACGGTTTCCCAATTCATCACAAGCCAAGGTTTTCTAGTCAACAAATTGGTGGGTGTAAGAATTTCCTCCAAGGAAAATTTTCCTCTTATTTAAACACAGCCGACGCTGGGTAAGACAAATTTAGCATCTCCAAAGCAGAAAAACTAAGCAATGAAAAGTTGCAGGTTTTTGCATGAATTTTATTTCTTCTCTGTTCTTACAAACATCTCGTCGCTAAGTTTACATGCAGCAGAGGATGAAAGCTGATGGACGATGATTTGTCAGAGGAAATCTGTGTGCTCTTGTGAGTTAACAGAAGGGCTTGTTTTTAGAACCACAGTAAGAGCTGCAAGAACCCTCCAAACTTAATTGCAACCTCGGGAGATTTCACTTGATTAAGCTTCCCTTATCCCGCCATGAGCAAGTCTGTGTGCACGTATGTGTCTATGTGTTTGCATGAGTGTGTGTTTTATTAATCAAACTCACGGTTTGGCTTTTGCAGATAAATTGACTCCATGTGACTTATAGGGAAACCCGGTGGCTCCAAATTAAGCCTCCAATTTAACCAGCATTGTAAAAACTCGACACCTAAATTGTGTCTTTGTGTGTGGAAAACGATGGATAAAAAAAGAGAGAGTGGAAATGAAGAGCGGTAAGCTTTTGGCCATTTACTCCCCCATTCCTCAAACTTTTATCCATTCTTACTGGTTAACAATGCTCTATAACTTCTGCAGAGTGCTCATCACAGAGTTGACATTCTCATCTTTCAAATCAGCTTTTGCTGCTGCCACTTCATTTGTGTCCCAAACATATACCTAAAGCATGTTTCGACCCAAGGGTGTCACAGTCCATCCATCTCCCTCTCCTCTCCTCCCTTGCTCTGTCTCTGTTTGCCGATCGCTCTGCTAACCTGGAGAACCCGTTCACCGCGAGGTACAATCCTGATGTCACTAACAATCCATCGTCTGCACACAGCGCAGCTACAGCTATAACATCCTCAGGTCAAATACACACAGACTCATAGGAATAACACCCTGCTGCAGTGTGTGTGCGTGTGTGCTGACAATGCAGATCCAGGTGGTAAACGCAGTGATGCTGTCTGAGCCTTTTCTATCACCCACTAGTCCAACAGCATCAGACAATAAAAGAAAAAGGAAATTGCCAGCTTTCGCCTACAGCCATGAGCTACACCATTGCTATTAGCTGACTTAACTCTGCAAAAATAACATCAAAGTCCCCCTCCACAGAATACACACAGCACCACTTTCATATTTACAATTACATTTTGACTATATTTCAAATATCTGCAAGGTTCTTTGGAAAAAAAAAAACTGGAAATAATTACTTTGAAGTAAATAAACAAATGTAAAAAGGGATCTGTTTAAGCTTTGGAACTGAGGAAATATATTAGAGAAAAATGCAAATGGCTTCTTGTGTGTGCTCCTCTTTATGCCTCCATGCCAGCTACAGATGTTGCTCTGTTTGTAGGATGTCTCTCTGTCCGATTTTTATGAACACAATACCTCAGGAACCCCTTGAAATAACTTTCAAAATGTGACATTCACTCTCAGTCAAGGTTGAAGTGATTACAGTAAGATTAGGGCAATATATCAGATTTATTTTTATTATCTGAGTTTAAGCTGCTGAACAATATGAAATATAGAGACCAGTGCTTTCTCTATTGTCACTCAAGTGCAAGTGATTTTCTGTGGTTACAGAAGTAGCGTATGCTGTTGCTGTTTCCTTGGAGACATGCGTGAGGCTTTCTGGTCATCAACAAGCTTCATGAATTGCAGCCACAAAAGTTACATAGTGGAGTAATTTCAAAGAATGGTGTTCATGTGATCATGATCATATAAGGTAAAAGTTTTTTTTTTCAAGGTTTGGCATGAAGGTGATCACCGTGCTATCTACGATCTATGAAAAAGGTTTCATGTTAGAAAAGGAATGTTGTGTTTGTTTGGACCTTGAAAACAACTGATTCCACTCATTCGCACAGTTTCTTGATGTTGCGTTGCCCCTTACATTGGGGGGAAAAGACTTCATTGATCTCCATTCATTCCCTACCAGCAGAACACACTCATCACTTCGTAAAGCATCTTTGTGCCAATTTTGAGTTTGATAAATCTTTATCATATGTTATGGATGCACAGGAAATTGTTCTACAGCTGCACTAATAGTTAACACATATAAGAAATTATCGTTCTATAACACTGACTTAAAAACCAGGCGAAACAGACTGAAGAGACAGCTGGTTAATCACCCGACTGTAGCTTTGGACTGCTGTGTTTCATGATTCAACTTCTTTGTTAGACATTGTTAGACATTGTTAGACATTATAAGTACGTGGTTAAAGTGGCCTTATTACATTACATTACATAACACTCATCTACACTGTTATTATGATGAACTGTCACCATTGACAAGCTCAGAATCAAAATGAGAATATAATGATGTAAATGTATGACGTAGTTGTCCTCAGTAAGAAAATACTTGGGTGCTGAGAACACTCACTTTTGAGAGTTTTTTTTTTCTTTCGAAAATCATCTCTATCACACTATAGTGAGCAGAATTTCCTTGTAAGGTCATATTCTCCAGGCAGTGTGCATCCACAAGACCAAGAGTATCAGCAGTCATGTAAAAGCTAAAGTTTATGACCGTGAGCCAAGGATCGAATGTGTCTTCTTTCCTAGTGGATCATCTAGCACTCCTAGGTATTTGTTTTTGTTCCAATCATTGATATATGTTATATAAAGTTAAAAAGAGTCTGATGACAGCATTATTGACATTTCTATTTCTTGGCTGCAGACATTTCCTGACTCAGTCAGAATTTAACTGTGCTTCCCACATCAACACCTACTTAAAACACTGAAAAACTATATATGAATGGTGAGTCACAACTTTTTCCTTAATGTCACAAAATAGCAGGTCATGAGTACTTACCAAACAGTCCAGCTGTAATCTTTGTTGTTGAGGTTCAGGGTGCTGACCATCTTCAGATTCTTAATCTGATTCTGGCTCAAACATGTATAGAAGTATTTAAGGAGTTGAGGTCATGTACAGGTTGGTGATGAAACGTTTAATGACAGGGGTGTCAGACTGATTTTCACTGAGAGCCACATTAGCATCATGGTTGCCCTCGAAATGCCAGATTGACAGCATGAATGTAACAAAATGCAATGTAATTCAAAATAAATTGGACTACATCTTATTGTATTGTTAAACTCCTGTTTCTGAATTTATTATGTATTTAAGTTTCAAATATTTAACTCATTATTATATTAAACCCAGGGCTTGTGGTTGTAAACCTGCTCTCACACAAGTTATGTTCACAGAGGTTATGTTACCATGGTAATGGACTCAGAGTATCCATGACCTCGGTTTCAAAAATGGGCCTTACTAAACACTCTTGCTCAGAGTTAAGTTACCTTGCTTTGTGAAACAGAAAACTCAATTTTCAATGGAACAGCTAGCCCATCTGCAAAAGAAGCATCACTGCTGAAAGCCAGTTACTTTTCTGAACACATTCTGCTGCAGCTGCAGTCTGCTACAATTCTTAGTTTTTTCTTGTAGGCTAAATTTAGCATACTTAGCTCTGCTTGTGTCAAAATGCTCACATAGATTATACTCTTTCACGACTGAGAACGCCTCATAACACAAAAGACATAGGCCAACTGTTTTTTCACCTTGAGGTACAAACTTGTATTCGCTTTCCCATCGTTCATGAAACTGCCTTCCTTGTGCGTCAATTTTTATTTCCTTGGACATATTTGCGGTTAGTTTGTAGAGATTTTTCTTAAGTCCATCAGTTCTGAAAATGGTCTTGCTCATGGTGAGATACCGTTATCTTTGGGGGCAACGACGAAATGCATTAGGAGAGATGTAGTTTATGGTCAATATGCGCTTTAGTGGTATAAGCTCATTCGAAGTCTTAAAATATTGGTTTAAAATTTAAAACAAGGATGCGCAAGCTCTCGAGGACCACATAAAATGATGTGGTGGGCCACATTTGGCCCGCGGGCCTTGTGTGTGACACATGTGGTTTATGACGTGCTGTTATGTTAATGATGTGCATGTCTGTCCGGCAATGGGCCTTGTGACCTCACTAGCCTTTCACTAGCCTAATACTAGTATAAGTAGTATAGGCTGACTAACCCACTGGCAAGCCTCTAGGAATTCAACATAATACTTGAGCCAAATCTGAGAGTTTTCAGGGGGACTCTACTTGTGATTTTTAGCCTTTGTTCTGTAATAATTACAGGCTTTTGAAGTTATCCTGGGTGCAGAGCTAATCTGGAGGTTCCACAGATTAAAATTAGATGGATGAAAATCAGCCTAATGTGGACATTTACCATAATACAATAAAAGTACTTGGGTAATGTTATTAATTTGTGGTTAACAATTGTGATAAACATTAAGAAAATATTTTTATTGTAGAATGGTTCTCTGACATTTTCTACATTGCCATGGCAACACATCCCAGACAAAAAGCTACCAACTCAGGAAACCCTGCAAGTACAAAAGCAATCCTTTGAGGGTAGGTCATGAGTTCAAAACTGACATTTTAAGAAAAAGGAAAATGTTATATTATGGTTTAAGTTTTTGTAAAGTAATTATTGACCTCAAGGCCAACAGTGACCCTTAGAGAAATTTAGTTTTAGTTCTATTAAATCTCACTACAGCTTTTGACGCTGTTGAACGCAATATTTTAACTCAAAGACATCATGATTCTGCTGGTTTTTATGGGTCAGGTGCTTATGTGGTTTCATCATATTCAAAGGACAAAGGAAAGTTTTCATGTTTCTGTTGCTAGTTTAAAAAAACCTCTGCTCTGTGGTTCTACAAGGCTCAGTTATTTGTCATCACTGTCTCTGAAACAGACAGCAAGTCAGAAAGCTTGGAATTATTCTGGACATCATTAATGTCACTGAGACTGCTTTCTACCACTTAAAGAAAATATCCAAAATGAGAAAATTCATGTCTTAAACTGACTGTGCATGAATTAATTAAGCAGATCAGACTGCTCTATTTGCAGTACAGTCCAAACAATCAGCAGGAACACTACAACTCAATCAAAATGCAGCAACCAGAGTTCTAACACGGACATGTAAATTTGAACATTGGCTCCCAGTTCAATACCAAATAAAATTCTCCAAGTAGTGTATGAAGCATTTAATAGTTTGGCTCCCAGTACTTTGCTTACTTGGTCACTGTGTACAACCCAACCAGGTCTCAGGACAGCAGGTGCAAAACTCTTGGCTGTCTCTAGAATTAGAGAGAAGTCAGCTAAGGGGTATTTCAGCTACTTTGGTCCTACTGTGGAACAAGCTTCCTGCTGACCTGAAATTCATTACAACTGTGACCACTTTTAAAACCAGGCTAAAATCTTTTATTATTATTATTATCATTATTATTATTATTATTAGTAGTAGTAGTAGTAGTAGTAGTAGTAGTAGTAGTAGTAGTGGTAGTAGTGGTAGTAGTATCAGAAGCCTGTATTAATTGTTTGTGTTTGTGTGTGTGTGGAAGTGCACTTGGGTTTCTGTACAGAACCACTCTTACTATGTGGTTTGTCGTGTTGTTTTTTGTCACAGGGCATATTTTTATCATTTTTATGTCTTTATAATAAAGTATTAAAAAGCACATTGGATTTGCAGTATGTCTGAAATGTTATAAATAAACCAGACCTGCCTTGTTGAGAAAACAAAATGTGAACTATCCATTTCTTAAAAAAACAAAAACTATCTTTCATGAGTATGGCACATCATAAGGGCCTACTAATATTATATTATTGTTTTAGAGTTTTTGTGGCCTTTATGGTGAGAGAGACAGGAAAATCTGGAAGACACACAACAGAGGGTCACAGGCTGGAAATCGAACCTGTGACCACTGCAGGAGGACTATAGCCTCTGTACACTGGCTGCCTACCTAAACCACCAACCTACCCAGCAGCCCACATTATATGGTTTTAGTTGACCAATCAGCAAAGTGAAATATATGACCATGTCGTGGAATACTTTAATTTAATAGGCCACTTAGCTGGGATCATTACCACACTATTAAAAACCAAAAGGAGATACATTTTTTCACTTTATTTGTAGCCCTCTTGTTACAACTGTAGTGGATGTTCTGCAGAGTTAAACTCAGATTTTTACACTGAAAAGACCTGACAGAGCGAGTGAACAAACAAAATTTTCAGGCTATTCAATAAGAATCTCATCAAGGAGCCGACTGAACTATGTAAACACGGATCTACTCGGATGCATTTAGATAACTAATTTTGCTGTTGGTACTGGAGGTTAAGGGTGTGAAGGGGTTTCAGCCATTTGCTTGTTTATGGGATCACAGACAGAGGAAAGAATGTAGGCTTTATTTTTTTCAGCTTCCATTAATAGGAGGAGGATTTTGGGTGCCCATCTGCAAGACAGACGGGTGAAAGCGACTGGCAGTAAAAGCACTTATTCTATGTATGTGCTCTCCTCTCTGAGGCTCCCAAGTTAATTTTTCATCAACCTGAGGTTTTCAGTAGAGCTGTGCTTTTTCTTTTCTCTACTGACCTCAGCTGGTATATTTAGTTTCTGAATCTCCTTCTCTTCCATTTTTGTCTTTTTCTAGTTTTCACTTCTCCTCTACTTATTTATTTCTTCGTCGTTGACACAAATGCTATGTTGTTTAATGTATTATATTCATATTATAGCAGAATGATCAATCTACAAATCAGCTGACACGTAATGACACCCCAGCGTCATTCTCCAGCTGGAGAAGTTCAAAGGACACATACCAATATTAGTAGGAAATTATGCATGCAACTGTGCTAGCAACCTGATATCACTGTAAGATGTGTCATCACAACCCTGTTTCACAGTGCAGGTTCACAAAAAAGGTGGAATGGCCTAATTTTCCACTTACATCTTACTATGCGGTTATCTGTGAAGTGAACTGAAATGAAATTCAAATTGAGTTATCTAGATGTTCTGTTTTGCTACTTCCATCACTATATCTACATCTTGCTGCATGATGATGTACACATTTCTCCCTGTTGATTTGAGAGCTAAGTTCAACATCCATCCAACACAATTTTTTCCACTGTCCTTCACTTGTCTTTTTTGGTTTCACTCGACATTCATTTGGATTAGGAGTTAACATGGTAAACGGCATGAAATTCAATAAATTAAGGGGTAACAGATTTAACTATTCATAGATTGTGGTTCTTTCAATGAAAGGTTGATATCACCTGGCACAAAACAACAATCTAGGGATAACTTGCTCTCTTGCAGTTGTGAGCCAGAATTGTGAAACGATAGCATTTTGGAGATGTTGACCAATGGCACTTTTTGTGATTAATCCATACCTTAATTTTTTACCTTGCTTTATAGTTGTTTTACAGAATCAATATTCAGCTAAACTGAAGAAGCTATGGAACTATTAAAAACAATTATTGCAACGGATACCGCAATAAAATTTAAGAAAAAATGTTTGTTGACGCAATAAATCAAGTTGGAAGTAATTTTCTCATAGATCTCAAAACATTTCAGTTTCTTGTTGCAACAAAGGGGCAACATCCACCTTGCCGGTCTGTTGTGAAACAGGATGTGAATCTAATTGCAGTTAGATTAAACTCCTCCCCCTCCCCCAATTTAAAAAGTCCAGCTTTGAAGCAAAAGTGTATTTACAGCCTGGTTTGAAAAAAAAAAAGTTTGTTCTCCATGGCTAGATTTCACTTCCAAGTTAACTGTTTGGTAGGGGAGTGAATTTTTATGTACCACGTCAGGTAAAACTATATTAAGCCACAAATGTGCGCATAAATAGAAGTGCTAGTTAACATCACTTTAGCACATTTTTGATTTTTGAGCTGTGAACAGTCACTGCAGTGCTCATAGTCAGTGATTACTGCATCGTCATTCTCATTATAAAGAGAATATGTTTTGTTGTGCTGTTAGTTGTACCAACGGACCAATGAGACTGACTGTGGGTTAGCCTGAAAGGCTCTGAGGACAAAGCTCAGCACCAGTGAGCCTGTGCTCTCCGTGCATCGGCTAAATGATCCCAGCGATGCAATCCCCCAGGGCTTTTTCACAGCCGGGTCTCAGTTCTATCAGTCGAGCCACTCTTCAGGTAGGCTATCCTTTTATCTAGCTTTGCACTGACCTCTGCTGAGAACCAGCTATAACAAAGCCACAGGGACAGCAAGGCTGTGCCATTTCTGATGTCACCACTGAAACGACCTATGAAACCGGAGATATGACATCTGCCTTTGACATTTCTCATTTCAGATTGTGATGGTGGTGACATCAGAAATAAGAACTGATTGACTGACAGATTTGAAGAAGAGTTTGTTAGGTTTGAACCAGTTCTTCCAACACAGTCTATGGATACAACTAGAGGACTGGCCCCCTTCTGGCCACTGAGAGAATACAGATTTGCACATTTTCCTTTATTTGACTGTTCGTATCTGGAGACTACTGTACAGTGAAGCTGAGGCTGGGCAATATGTTGATTTTAGAAATTAATCTAAATTTATAGTTTATGGCAATGTTTGAAAAATAAAAATACATTTTCACTTTACTCTGCATAATTGTGATACAGCATCACCACTGTTTCCATTAGATTTTCACGCAAATCTTGATGTTTAGATGTTGAGAGACATCACAAAAGTAAGTAGTATAGTATAAAGAAGCTTTCATGTATTTTTTAACAGCAGCAAGCTTGGCAGATATGCATCAGTTAGCAGGAAAGAGATAGGCGCTGTTTGCTCCTTGAATAGACAAATGAACTAAAGGGTGTAATTAAAATTAAACATTTAGAGGGGTGTATGTGAGCACGAAATGTCAATCACATTATCTACCTGAACCAGCTCTGGAATCAGCACATTTCATTTCTGTGAGTGGTACACGTGTGATTAGTTAGTTTGAAGCAAAAAAAAAAAAAAAAAAAAAAAAAACTTGGAAGTGTAACAGGATACAATTGGTATAAGAACATCTGAGTAGAATATACTTAGTAGATCATAAATGTTTGGACTACGCCAATCCACAGTGAGAAATACATTATTCCAGGAGCAAGTACCTTAGCCCACAAAGTCTCAAGCATTTAAGTAACCAAAGGGCTTCCTCAAATCTTTTTATAGTAATGGCCATGAGTCCACTATCAGGAGAACACCAAACAATAATCAAAGCAAGCTGCTGGAAAAATGTCTTGTGTACCAATGAGACCATAGAAGAGATTTTTGGTTTCAATAAGCAACATGATATTTGGAGAACAGAAAACACATTTCAGCATAAGAACCTTAACCCATCATGAAGCACGGTGGCAGAAGTATCAGGGTTCTGGTTGTTTTTTTTTTTTTTTCTGCATCTGTGCCAGGATGGATTGTCCTCACTGATGGAACAATGAAGTCTTAATTATACTGGAAAAGTGTACCGAGGAAATAATAAGACATCTGTCAGCACACTGAATTTCAACTGATAATCAATGGAAAGAATATGACATTAATCACACAAGTTGCTCTACCAAATACTGGATAAGGAAAAATAAAATCAATGTTTTGGGACGTCTAAATAAAAGTTTTGTCCTTACCCCCAATAAAAAGAAGAACCCGAGGAAAGCAGTTCATATAAATTAGTAAAGCTGTTATGCAGAATTAAATAAAGTTCCTGGTAGTTGATGTGAAGAACTGTTCATCAATTATTGTAAACATTTAGCTGCCATTGTAGCTACACAAAGCTAACATGCCAGATACTGAGAGTAAATGCTTAAATACTTATTACTCTCACTTATTCACAATATTAGATCATTTTGCTCAATCAACTAAAATTCAAAATGTAATATGTTTCATTTGCGGAATTGGAGAACCTAATTATACAAGTGCCACTGCGTTTAAATCTAATGGTATAGCAGAAAAAAGTGCACAGGGGTTTATAATCTTTAAACTTTAAAGCATCAATTTCAAGAATACAATAAGAACTAGAACTGCATTCACCCATGTCACTGGATGGCTGTCAATGCTGTTTTGTTAAAAGAAAAAATGAAGAAGATTGGGCTGAATAAACTATATTAGCTGAGTGAACTTCTGTTTTCCTGTTTTTGGCGAGGTTGTGGGCTTCTTTTGGAGAACACAGAAACACTAATGAAAGTTAATGAAAAGCAGGAGGTAATGATTAGTGTCCGAGATCCCCTTAGAAAATTCCACCTCACTTTGTGAATACATTAAGGAGCAGCATGAGACGCATCCTTTTTCTTGCCTCCTTTTTTTTCCCTTTAAACATTCTCTCCCTCTGTAATAGAATAACACATGGATAACAACAACACATCTCACTGATGGAGTCAGTCCTCTCTCGTCTCATTCTGCAATAAACTCCCCCAGTTCAGACCTATTTCTCTGCCCTACATGCATAAATCTGTAAATGAAGCATCTGCTTGGGTGGTCCCTGTTGGTGCATGTGCATCAGGCTCAGGCTCAGGCTCACATGCACAGGAATGCACACCACAATTTAGAAATACTTCTAACAGCAGTCCCCAAAATGTGTGGCACATGATGTGTTTTTTTTTTTTGTTTTGTTTTACATTGCCAACTTCATATTAACCTCTACAAGCTTGGTAAATAAACAGCAACCAGTATGTTCCAAGCAGATATAAAGAGAGTTAAACTATGAAATCTGACAACAGATACAGGTAACCACTGAAGCAGTGAATTATGATACTGGAAGGTGGACTGCCTGCTGGGTCAGCAGAAACAAACCTGTGTTTTCAGAAGGTTTCTTACATTAGAACAGGACTTTATCGAGAACACTCTTTTTCAGTCTGCTATTGGAGCTGTTCTGAAAAAACTGGGAAAAAAAGGGTAATGTTCAGTATTTATCAACGTAAATGCCGCAGCATCATGAAAACATATTTTCAAATTTAATCACAAAAAAGTGAAACAGTTTTAATAGAAAACAATTTATCATGCAGAATGAACATGATCATAGCAGATCTTTTTCAGCACCATGAGCTGTCCCGACATGTTCCTCTTTATGCTGTCATGTGCTTCATTAAAAAATGAAACGGTAACTACCATAAAAATAACGACTAAAGTGATTATTAAATATTCATCCAGTAAGTCATTTTTTTTTATCTTCATTTTTTTCTTTAGGTAGAGAACGTCTTAGACCCAGCCAGACCAGCACACAGCTGGCAGAACTCAGAAGCAGGCAGAGAAAATGTAAGACCTAAGAAGAACTAGCTTATTAGTTAGGACTTAATAATATAACAGATTTTCTTTTCCCTTTTCTTTCTGTATTTTTTTCTAATCTTGATTCGTTATACAGTGTTTGAGACTTAAAATCAGCTTCCTGAAGCCACAGTCTTGTGTGAAACATAACAGTACATCACAGAGCCTAGAGAACAATGCTGTTTTTCAGATTTCCTGACAAAACCCAGACATTTTGGCCTTCCTTTCCCTTTCTTTTGTCTCATCAGATAACTCCCCCTGCCCTCTCTCTTTCTCCTCACAGTTTGGTGCACATAACTTATGCATGCTGTTTTCATACAAGCTGCCAGGATTCGGTGTGTTATCTGTGTGCAATGTTCATCCTGTATATGATGCATTTACAACCAGCAGCTTATAGCAGCAGATCAGTTATGGTGTATAACTCATCACAATAATGCAGCGCGTAAGTTCAACACACTCGCACACACACACACGCACACACAAACACACACACACAAATATACAAGAATAAATAAATCAACAGCCAACACATCTCCAGGCACATAAACATGTGCCCCCATCAGTCTATATATCAGTCCCTACCCTTCTACCATATTTTGTTGCAACATAATATTTTTCACCTTCTGTCTTCTTCTATGCATCCCTCCATCCCAACTTATCTCTTCCCTGCTGAATTTGTCCTGTCTTCATCATTTCTCCTTCTGTCTCAAGCTGATATCATTGGAGGTCAGTTGACACCCTGAGGAGGAGGTCTAATGAATGGATCCATGATCACAGGCTGTAATTACAGTGTCAAATGAAGTGTTGGCTGTCCAGTGTGTGTCTGTGTGTGTGGGCATGTGTGTGTGCGTGAGTGTGTGTGTGTGTGTTCTTTCTGTAATGTGCAAGTCAGCTCCCCACAGATGCAGCTGCCATATCAGCATCCACAACAACAGATGGACTCCAGTTACACACGCACACAGATGCAAATTTACAAACGCAGACGCAAAAGCTCTGTTTCAAATTTATCATAGTCCGAAGAAACAATAACATAAAAAGCAGCATGCAGCACCGTTTGACTGTTAATTTGTTTGTGTGTGTGTGAATGAAAAGTGAGGTGCTTTTCTCTTGATTCCAAATGCAATGTTTCTGAACAAAATCACAGGCAGGTTAGGAACTAAACGTTTATCCGCAATCCATCCTGTCAGAGCGAATTCCTCTCAGCAGGAGCCTCTCTGCACTGCCAGTATCTCTGGCAGATGTGGGGATTGGCGCATGCACATGGACCAAATGTCCCATTGCAACTTATTGCCAACAGATCAGTGTGAGATATTGACTTCTTTGCACGTTCCTCCATCAGTCATGATAATGGAAAACTGGAGCTGCTGGGCCAGCCAGACCAGCAGCTGGGCTGGAAAGACTCAGAAGCAAGCAGACGAACTGAGAATTATTATTATTATGATTATCGTTATTTTCTGCATAAGATAAATTGAAGAAAATATATGTCAATCAATTCTATGTTTTTTAGCATGTATTTATGTGCTTAAAGTGTAAGTTTATGGGTTTCTGATCATTCTTAAGGAATTCGTTCTCTGAGGGTCTTTCTGAATTATTCAGTTTTCTGTTCAGTTCAGTTTTATTTATCAAGCGCCTTTCAAACACGAATGCAACTCAACGTGTTTCACAGGAAAAAAACAAAACATAAAATAACAACAAATGAAAAATAAAAGTAAACACAAGTTAAAAACAATGATAAAAGACATACATGCATAAAAGTATAGTAAACACAAACTAGTGTTGTAAATCTAATATAAATGAGTATAGTTGAAAATAAAAATATAATAATCAACCATAGGCTCTTTCAGAAAGGAAGGTCTTCAGTTTCGACTTAAAAGACATGACAGAGACAGTGTTTTGTCTCCAGACCAGCAGCTGGTTCCACAGGAAAAGAGCTTGAAAACTGAAAGCTCTGCCTCCCATTCTGGACTTGGACACACTGGGGACTGTTAGTCCACCAGCAGACAGAGATCAAAATGCATCTGGGAGGTTGATATGGAAAAACAAGGTCTTTAATATAGGATTATGTTCATTTGTCTAATTTTTTCACTTAACAGCTGTAAATCCAGTTGTCACGAAGTAACATTATCATTTCTTTTGGGTTGTTTTTGCACGAGCATTATCAATGTACAACTAATAGGCACTCTTCCCTTCTTGATCTACCTTGCCTGAGGAAAACATCTGGCGCTTCATCTGTCAAATGTTTTGACTGAAGGTGCTTTTACTGTTTGGTGGTGTGTGCAGTGGTTCACGGTATTCAGGTTGGATACAGGTTGGACAACGTGATGAGACGAAACTCCTCTCTGTGTTTATCACCATGAGTGACTCCTTTGTGTTGGCAAAGTTTTTTTTTCTTAGTTTTCTTTCTTTCTTTCTTTCTTGTTTTTTTTTTTTGTTTGTTATTTACTCATTTTTTTTTGCTTAAAGTCTACTTTCTATTAATATTTGTGTGATAGCAACCATAATAGGTGAGGATACATAATAAAATAGTTTACCCTTCTGCGATTTATAAAGCATTGTTGAATTATATTGAACTGAATTGACAGAAAAAAGTTTAGTTGTTCTATGAGTCTGAGTGATGTATAGTTTTCTCCAGAGGTTCCTGTGCTGTCACATAAAGACCTTTGCACCCTGAGTGTGTATTTTTTCTATGTTTTTATCAGACATCCAACAAAAATCATTCTGTGTGTAACATGTGCATGATATATGGCTCTACGTAGCAACTATGACTGGGGTTACCGTATCGGTCCCCTGTTATGGCGGGATGGACATTGGTTCTTCCAGCTGGTGTCAATAACAAGGTGAGTTTCACCAGATGGTTTGAAGAAGCAGCAGGATTATTCCTGGTCAATTCAAGTGTATTCCTGTGTGTTACGGCTCTGCTTAGATAGCTTACTGGCAGTGCTGAACCACACATTAAAAGAGACATATTCTGAAAAAAAAGGCTGATGTTGGCAGTTTGCTAACATAGGATATGTTTGGGTGTCTGAAGTGACAACTAACTCCAAACCCTTAAGATAACACAACGTTGTCACTTAGTTTGGGGCCACATAATCTGAAAATACGTACGGATTTAAGGGTACTGAGACACGACAGACCCAGATCAGAGCAGAATTATCCATCCATTATCCATCTTCCCCATCCTTAACTTGACATTTTGCATAGGCGGCAAAAGCTATAATATGGGTTTTAAGCAGAACCACCCTGTCCCCTGCAGAGGACGGGGTGGAGTTAAGATGCTAACCCCACCCTGATAACCCTGATAACTGATCAGTCAGCTGCATGACACACAGTGAGTGTCAGTGATGTAGATGACAGTGTCCTTAAAGCAGCTGCAATGGCCAGAGCTGAAAAAAAAAAAAAAGCTTAAAAAGAGAGCTGTACTGCATCTCTGTGGTGTTTTGACTGAAACATTTCAGACTGTTCAGTCAGAAAACTAATGCTTGGATCATAATTCAAACAATCTTCATAGTTTTGCAACTAATCTCCAACCTAGTCACCTTCTAACAGGTAATATCGACATTGAAGATATTGGGAGGGAAGAGCAACATCAGCACCACTGTCACACACAGGCAAACACATACACTCCCCTCCCACCCTGACCCTTTAGAGTCAGATGAAGTGTTGGTGAGTTTTGAACAGCATCAAGCTAGGCAGTTGGGCATTGGTTGGCAGGGCAGTGATGGGCAACGTTTACTCATTTAAATAGATAAATAAATTCCAGGAATCAAGTGGAATGAACCACGTAGAGGGAAGCTTGTGAACACATAATGCTTCTCGATTTCCTGCCTGAACTATCTTTGAAGTCACTTCATTTCATTTAGATGTGAGTAAATTGTGTCAGACTTTTTTTTTTTTTTTTTTAATTGGCATAATAATAGTTGTTATTTTGGATAATCACATTTGTATATCCTGTAGCTCTGGGTAATCAAACAACTCTCACAAGGCAACTGTCTGATGTGAAAAAGCACAGAAAATAAAAACTGTGCTCAAAACTTTCACAACAGATTAAAGCTTTGGAGATGAAAAAAGCACATTTTGCATATCAAGTAACTACAGTAAAATATGTCTATGCCATGCAAAGGGTTATGTTGAGTGAAATCCAATTATAACACTTGACAGGGCATAAAATCGTGACTAACTGGTCGCCAAATGCGACCAAAATTTGACCGTTTTGACCGTTTTTTTCTGCCTTGTCGCCAGTGGCGATGGCTACAAAATCCACCATCAACTTAGAAAAGAAAAATGTTTTTTTTTCTATGATTTCTGCACATTTGTCATGTGTCACCAAGGCAAACATATCTAAATAATCTAGAAACAAAGTTTATTTGGCGAAAAATGGCCATGTTTTTGTTGCACATCGCCTCACATCAAAATGTGCTTTCATGTGTTACCGTACGGCCTCTGGTCTCTGAACCGTAGTAGGGAAACCGCTATTCCAGGCTCTTGACAAGCAGGTAACACGCTAGTGAAAACTAAAGAAAAAGTCCAATTTTCTCTGCTTGGAATGGCACTTTATTCAGGCACTGCACGGGACTGACAACGTTACACAGTCTGTATTTTCGGCTTCCTGTCAGTCAACAGAGGATGTAAATCCATAACACTCGGCCGCTGCTCATGCTCACTTCACTTGCTCCGTTCAACCGCCCGCACCTCAAAAACTACATTACCCATCAGGCTACCCCCCTTAAAGGGCGAGGATGGCTTACAACGCATGCTTGTAAATGAATGAAATGATAATGAAAAATACTTTATTAATCCCAGAAGGGAAATTCAACATTGTAGTAAAGGCTTTTTTTTGTTGTTTTTTTTTTAATTAACATCATCAGCTTGTGCAGCATTCATTTTTGTACAATCAGCTACAGCGGCTCAAGAGTTACACCCAGCACAGATCCAGCTTTCTTGATCAGTTTGTTGATTCCCTTCAGGTCTCTGGTTCTGATGCTGCTGCCCCAGCAGATGGCTGCAAAGCTGATTGCATTTCCACAACAGACCTGTAGAAGATGTGCAACATCTTGGTGCAGACATTAGATCTTAAGATCATAAGATCTCAGCTTTCTTCTGAAATGTAGTGATAGTGGGCGATAATAGGGGGTTTTTCATACGTCAAAACTTTTCTATCACCCTACATACATTATATAGGTAGACCCACAAGCTATTCTTGATTATATTGACATTGATTAAAAAAAAACATTTCAAATAAAACAATAGTGAACTGATGAAATTCAATATATATAAATATAAAATATAAATATAAAATTAAAAAATTTTAAATTTCTTTTTTTTATATAATTAAAAAATAGCTGAATTTGCTGGGGGTTTTTTTTTGTCCATTTCACAGAGACATACACACAGAGGTAAAACAAACAGAACAATATACATGATATACATGTAACTCACATGCAGCATAGAACAAGTAACGTTTGTACATATGCTTTTTATAAATGATAATTCCAAATTGTGTTTGCATTGTTGCTAGGTGATCTGAGTTCATATTTTGGCTGTTGAAAATTCAAATGTAGTATTGACAGTACAAGTAAGTCTGTTTCAAGTCTGTGTAACATGCTGGGAGTCTAAAATGTCAAACCACTGTGGGACTTCATGTGGGCAAAAAAAGCTACTGCATGACTGTTAAACAGACTTCCAAAGTTGTAGCTTCTTTCATGCAGATTCCGGTTTTCTCCAGGAAGCTTAGATCTCCTGGCAGATATAGGGAGGTGGTGCAAATGTTTCAGAATATCACACTAGTACAATAGTGTTTCCCTGATGGATTTACTGAGGATGTGCTGGAGAAATGTCTACTACAGATGGTAGAGGCCACTGAAGCCATTAAGCGTCCATGATAATGTAAGCAGTCTATGGGGGCGTATGGGGCGACAAAAAACACTGGCGACCAAAATTGCTAGCTGGCTACCAACTTCAAAAACCTGGTAGCCAGGGGCTACCTGGTAAAAATTCAAATTTTATGACCTGCTTGACCTCATGGACTTTAAACCTGCAAAATACTTGCACACATACATTTTTTTTCATGGTTATGTTATATGTAGAAAATCACTTGGACTAGAAAATTGAATTCTGTACCATGTCTAAAGGCAGGATAAACATGGATAGCTATTCTTGTAACAAATGTGAATGTGTCATAGCTTTTTTGCGTCTGCGCCTGTGTATGTCAGGAATAAAGACAGACACACAGAGAATGTGTGTGTGTGCATGTGCGGTTGATATTCCAGGGTGGCTTGTTGTGACTGTGGTTTCCCACAATTCTTATCAGAGCTGTGATCACAGAAAACTGGTTTCCTCTAATGGAACACATCCCTCCCTCACACTATCAGGGACACACATACGCACTCACAGAAACACACACAGTCATCCCCGGCATGTCTCTGATGGCGATCCCCTACCTTGAGTCTAATTCAATCTTCAGCAAAGCACCAAAGAACGCACACCCAAGAACACAAATGCAATTTGGAACAATCTGAGGTGAGTATGTCAGCCTTATGAATAAATAAGAGATTTTTCCATTGGATGTCCAACTCAAAGCCTGCAGAGGAAATCTGCCTGGGGACGGATGAAACAATCGCTGGCTTAGAAAAATTGAAAACAAAGAACTGAAAAAATAAATAAATAAAATACTGCAGCAAATACAACACAAAACACTGGGGAGAAAAAGACATGCAATATTAAGAGAAAGCAAAGAGGTCGATATTTTGAGCGTTGGTGATGGGACGAAAAAAGGCAAATGGCTCAGCTGTACTTTTTTGCAGGCTGCAGTTCCATCCCTGAGATGGAATCAAGAAAAGGTCTAATTCAGCTGTCCCTAACCTTTTTTGCGCCACGGACCAGTTTAATGTCAGGTAATATTTTCACGGGCCTGTCTCTAAAATGCGCCGCAGATAAATGAAACAAAATTAAATGAAAGGACCGGCATAAAAACTGTGGTATTTTCTATATACCACAGTAATTCCCCTCACTTCACGGTTAATGGGGGCTGTGACCCCCCCGGGATAGGTGAAAATCGCGATGTGGATGTACATGTACATGTATATGTACATACAGTATACATGTACGTGCGTACGCATAATCTACGAACGTACGCTCACTTTGACGATCTCTCCTCTGTGCGTAGCTGACGAGAGCAAGAGATGGGAGATGAGGGGACGCGTGTCAGCCAATCAGCATACAGACAACCAGCACAGTAGTGCCCACCATAGCAGCCAATCACAGGCCTCGATATTAGTTTATGGGGCCTCACCTGTCGGCTCTTGTTGCTTCCCGAGACTCGTTCTTAATGTGATGGGTTTCGTTTCAGCCTCACGTGCTTAGTTTGAATTTTTTTCAATTTTCTTTTTTGAATATTTTTTTTCTATGAATATTTTTGAAACTTCCGCGATGTACTGAGACCGCAATTGCTAAGACCGCGAAGTGTGAGGGATTACTGTACTATAATAAACATAAATTTGCTGTGTATTCATGTCAAACTTTATTGGTGGTGTTGTCGTAACATCGCACCAACAACAGAACATCTGTAACATTCTTTGGACAGACACTTTCTGAAGACGTTCAATTTTTTTTAATTATTTTGTCATGTGACTGAGACACAGTTCTTGAAGTCTTGTCATGTGTCCAGATTAAGTCACAGATGGATGGAATGGAGAGAATGCGGTCATTTTTCAAAATAAAATATAATTTAGACTCAGATAATAAATCAAAAAGGATTAATAGAAGTGATTTATTTTTTCTCTGCAGCCCGGTACCAAATGACCCACAAACCAAGCCAGTGACGTAGAGGGGTAAGTCCAAATATAAAGCTGCGCATCCAAGTAAAAGCTGTGCAGCTCTTGTGTGGCAGTGAAGCAGATCTGTAAGCTAAGAGATGCATCAGACTGAGGTTTCAAAAAAACAAAAACAGTTGTGTATGAAATGCTTAATTAGAGGAACCGAGATCAGATTCTGGCTCTGCTTCATTCTGTGAAATGTTTCCTAGTTAATACCCCCTGTATAGTGTACCATCATAACAGCAGTGCACACACTGCTACAAACACACACGTTCACACATGCACACATGCACGAACACACAGATGTTCCTACACCACTAATGAACAGGCTGCTTTCACACTTGGGATTTCTTCTCCATATGTTTTTTTTTTCCTTCTATGCACCTTCACCACATTCTCTCTATCACCATCTAGTCCCTCCTTTCTCACATTTCCCACATTTTCAATGACACCCTGTCCAGAACTTAAACATTTCATGTTTTTCTCACATGCATTTCAAACCCAAATATGCACACACACACAAATACAGAGTCCAGGAACGCAATGTGAAAAAAAAATCTGTTTTTTTTTGTTTTGTTTTGTTTTTTCATTCTAAACCAAGCCAGCATAAATATGAAATCGTAATGAAATGCTCCATGCATTGTTCAAACACACACATACCTGTGATACAGATGTGGCCCAGCCATTTCAGCAGGTGAGGCAAAAAAAAAAAAAAAAGATTTCAAACGATGTTTTTTTCAATTACATTTATGACTGCTGGTTACTGACAGGGTGAACTGACATAAATCTTTTAAAGCAAAACCCACCAATGTCCAAAGCTGACATGATACACATTCACTGCTTCATGGCTTGATAGATTCTAAAAGGTGTTTTTGTGACTGGTTAATGCACCGCCTCTCCCATTCTGAATCTGAATCGAGTGCACATATTATTTCAGCAATGACTCAATCAACGTGACAAATGACTGTGGTTCAGTAACTGTCAGGACATGCGTTGTGTCATTCAGTGGTGCATTTATACACGATTATTCGACATGTTCAAAAGTAATTAATATAATAATTATCAATTTAATAATTAATTGATACTATTAATGAATATTATGTGTTAGATTGACAATGTGTTCTCTCTCAGCAGATACTAATGTAGACGAGGACACGTCAGTGTATCCCTGCATCTTCACATTCTACGAGCTATGAAATGAAAGTGCAGTTTCCATTACTACTGTCAAACACAAATCCCATTTATTTGCTAGTTTTCAACACAGCGGGCAAGAGAAGCATTAAAACATCTTTAAATACCATTCAAGAAAAGCTGCCATTCAGACTTCTTTGATTTGAACAGGATATTTCTGAACCTCTTAGCTTCTTCTTTATTGTTGGCCAGCTGCCTATTCCTGTCACCTCCCTCTTGCATTTCCAGTTCCACATCCAAACTCTAACAAGAGCTGTAGGACTTACTGGCCAGCTTTTCCTCCATGAGCAATTACACATGTCAAAATATATCTTAGCTCTCTTGCCCACTGACATTTATTGTTATGTTTATTATGTTCTTATTATATTATTATTGATGTTTTTTATTTATTAATGTAATGAAAATGTTTTGTCATGAAACTCCTCCTTGGTCCTTTCAGCTATTATGTCTCAATTTACAGTGATGGAGCCAGTAAGACTTAGTAAACAACCACTCCACACCACCTCATGACAGTAGCACCACTTTCTTTGTTTTTCAACTGCAGGTAAGAAGAAGATGGCAAAAGAAGAAGAAGAATAGAAGGAAAAAAACAAGCAAACAATGAGGCTCAACATTGAACAAGCAGAGATGTCTGCTGCATTTCTGTTCGCTGTTTGCATACACTGCAGTGGGGTTGATGAATGAGAAGAGACAAGTTGTACTTAAAGAGAACATTTGGACGGCTGTACAATGTCATCTCCTTCCCAGGCTGTAAAGGTTACTGAAAACTGTTGTTCCAGAGGCGTGGCCGATAATGGAGCCACGCATCAAAGACTTAGGTCCTGGAAACTATCCTGGACCCCTGCTAATGGAAGCGGGCCAATAGTGAAGGTTCATTCAGTGAGTAGTCAGTGATGTTAAGTCTGTCAGTAGTGGAATAAATATCTAGTGAATTTGCATAGTTTTAAGTGCAGTACTCGGGTAAATGTACTTAGTGGCACATCGACATTGCATGCAGTTAATTTGTATCCACATAATCTACTAGAAGTTTTTGTTTAAGGGATTATTTTTCAAATCTTTTTTTTTTTCATGGAGGAGCATGCCATTTGATCACCCTCACTTTCAAAATGTCATGCATTACACTTTTCTGTTATTTATCTTCACTCTTGCCTTACACAACTTCTTTTATTTTCAAATATTTTTAATAAAATTTGCATGGATTAATTTTCAAAATGTTTAGTCTATTAGTCTCATTTCAGTCTCTTATCTATAGATAGCTTGGCTTTGACAAAGGATGTTGAGCTATGATACAGCTTGCATCAGCAGCTTAACACTGTGTCATGTGGCAAGTGTGGTAATTTGAGGGAACTAGTTAGTCCTATTTTTACTTCCAGGTCACGGTTATGTTTCATCAAAGACATCTGTAAGTCTCCGTATCAAAAAGCAGATTTCACAATGTCCACATTTAATCAGCCATATACTGACTGTTTTATCACCTGGCGTGCACAGATGTGTGTCAGAGATATTGAAAAATTACAGACAGTCTAACAATGATTTCATACTTTACGCACAAACTTGATGAGACAGTTTTTAAGATATAGTCATTGTGAACCTTTTACAATCAATAGAAATTTCAGTTTTTATCTATTCGCTAGATGAAATCTTCATCCTGTTCAGCTGGAGGTTTACCATCTGATATTGGGAGAGATGACCCTGGACAGGTCACCAGTTCATCACAGAGCCACACAGAGAAAAAACAACCACCCGTCTTCACACTCCTACCGACAGTTATGAATAACCAAGAAATCCAAGATGCATGTTTTTGGACTCTGAGAGGAGGACAGAGTACCCAGAGAATATATACATATCTCCGCATTTAAAAGTCAAAATAGGTCAAGCTAAGAATAAGTAATCTTTTTTCTTTCGCTCTCTTTTCATAAATATGCAATCAAACCTTCTTCTTGTGTCAAGAGGATCAAGCATAAATACACGTGAGCTTTAACTGCATGGCCATGTTTAAATATTTGGAACTTAAGCGGAGGAGTGAAGTGGAAAAGCAGTGGGGATCAGTGACTGGTCAAATGTCCAGTTGATTCTGTGTCATTCAAATTAACAGTTACAAAGTTATGCTTTAATGCAGAACTGCTATAACCAGATGTTTTATGGACAAGTGCATATGGATTATCCTTGATAAGCATTTTTTTCAAGGTTCTTAATTTTTTGGGGTTTTTTCTATATATAATTTTTTAAATCACCATATGGGTAGTGTTTGTGAACTTGTATGGCAGGAGCTCCCTGTGGAGCCACTGACAGCTTTGCATTTGCCCCCTCACTGGTTTTACTGTCTCGCAACTGTAGTTAGCTGGAGGGTGCTGTCTTACGTTTACTGAAAACAACAGAAAATAAACAATTAAGTGATCACTGAGATAACAGAATTAAAAGAGCAGGCTGCTCGAAATGTTTGTGCACAGCTGTTTGAGAAGTCTTTGTGTATGTGTGTGAGTGGGAGGGTCCATAATTAAATCTGATTCCTGCTGGGCTTTTCAAGAATAACACACACGCACACACAGACCTGCACCCAATCACATCACCTGATTATGCCTGATTACAGACTGCTGTCTTCTGTGCATGACAGCAATTGAGATGTGCAACTGAACACACACGTGTGCGCACACCCACAATCGGTGTCCCGTTGCTCCTCAGAGCATATTGCCAAAATAAACAGCATCATCCCTGTCAACACAGAAATCTCTCACCGCAAGCATAAGGCTCAGACTCTAACCTGGACGTCACACCTACACAAACAAAATCCCTCTCTCTCTCTCTCTCTCTCTCTCTCTCTCTCTCTCTCTCTCTCTCTCTCTCTCTCTCTCTCTCTCTCTCTCTCTCTCTCTCTCTCTCCCTCTCTCTCTCTCCTCAAGCACATCTCCTAAGCAGGAGTGTGTAGAGACTCACAGCAGGGAGAAGAGGATCAGCGGGGCATTGATATTAAGCACACATGCATACACCTATTTTTCCTACTGTCTCTCTCTCTCTGTTTTCTATCTCTCTTTCTCACACACACGCAAACACAACACACACATCCATGCACTCACACACTCCACAACCGACAGCGAGAGAAAGAGACTATTACTGACAGGCTGATTTCCTGGCAGCCATTGTCTCCTTCTTGCCTCTTAATCCAAGCTGAAGGAGGCAGGCAGTGTTGACATCTGAAACCTGTGTATGTGATGCTCTCATATCTGACCTTTAACACAGCCAGACCAGAGAAGGTAAAGGTCTACAGCTCCCCAGTGGCATACCTAGATTTCGTACTGCACACATAACCGACAGAAGAGAGGAAGAGGAAAGAGAAGGAGTTCTGCCTCAAATGGAGAGTCCTTGAATAAAAAACCTGTTGGCTACAAAGAAAAGTAGGTCCCTTCCTCTTTTCTTTCAAGCTCACCCATTCAGATTCAGGTATTTTTCAAAAGAGCTTTTCACCCATGAGACAATAAAACCAAGAATCTGAAATGTTATGACATTCCCAGTATTTTTGACCTTTTATTTATTTTGAATACACCAGAAATATTGTAAGAAAAACGTTGCCAATACAATAGCGAAGCATTTCACTTTCAGAGCAGCAAGCTCTGAAATAGAAAAGCTCATAAAGAGCTAAGAAGAAAGCGGAAGAAAACAGTTACACTCTCCACAGGACACTCACTTTCCATTCAAAAAGAATAGCTGATGTGACTGTTATTTGAGTGTTTTTTGTTTGTTTGTTCGTTTTTAACTTGAAATACAACTCCTGTTATATCCAAACATCTCATTCAAAAATATTATCTTTCATGCAGGCATATGGAGTGCTGTTTTTGCTTTGACTTTTTAATACTAACATTTATAGCAGAGTTGGTATCTGAACAATGATTTCTTAATTTTTTTATTTACTCATTCATTCATTCATTCATCCTAGGGATGGAGCTTTAATATTTTCATTTTAAATAATTAATCATTGAAAAAAAAACATAAAAAAAATAGCTCATTTTCTCATATCATAAAGAGAACATTATAACTTTATCGTTTTGTTATGGAATGTAGTTTAAAGATGTTTTCATGTGAGAATACAGTTATTTTAACTTCATATTTGTGGTTTATTGATCATGAGTGAGCCTCTTTGAAAAATTCCTTCAACACCTTTTTTTTTCCACCACAACTGAACTTTATTTGAAAATGGCACTTTTTATTAATCTGTTGGTCGATTTCAGTATTAAGAGTTCCCTAGAATGGAAGACATTGAAAAAGCTTGAGTTTACAAAAAGTCTTACAATGTTGAATGCATTGGCTATAATTACACTAATCTATGAATGTAGTCGGCAGATAAAAATGTATTTATTTAGAGTTTCACAGCTCTCTTGATGTCAAATACTTAAACAACAAGAGGACTGAAGTGAATTTCTGATACAACTGACATGGGATGGTATTATGGTGAGTGACTATTCATCGGCCTGCTATATCTCTTATCATCATCCCTTGCCTGAGAGAGGGCAAAGCTGTAACCTGCCACCCATACCCCTGACACCTGTCACACAGATCCTTTAGCCAGGGGTGCCATGTCTGTCAGGGCCACAGTGAGCCAGGTAGCTGGTGACCAAGCAGTTTAATCTCCAACAGATTCCCACCACCTGGCTCAGCTGGCATCACATCAAGCCCCACAGCCCTTCAGTCTACCAACTCGTATTGTCACATTACTGAGGATTCAAGGGGACCCAAACTGGAGATGAATGGATAAATAGATGGTTGGAAGCCACACAAGCGCACAGGGCATGTAGACTATTTTTGAACGTTCAGCTCTTATAGCTGTTTGAACACATTATCTTCTGTGTCCCTCTGATCAGCCTGGCTTTCTGCAGTGTACAGTGCGAGCCATGGGTGACCCGTGGGCTGTACTGCTATATAAGTATATGTGAATACACGGATGCTTGCCTCGGGGGAGGATTTGCTTTAGGGTCTTTTATAACGAGCTCACAGTCGAGCTTTTAAAAATCACACAATTGTCAGCTTTCCTTTGAGCAATATGGGATGTAGCTTCCAGTCAAATTTCCCCATCTGTTGTAGAAGGATTGGCTGTCCTCTTCTTCGTTCTAAATGTTCACTTCATGTACTAAGAGCCTCAGCTAAAAAAAAAAAATAATCGGGTGAAGATAAAAGTATATATATTTTTTCATCTTTGTAACACATTGAAGCCCTTATTTGTGATATTAGCTGTATCATTGGATGCTCTGGATTGTTTAACCAACCAGAATCTGTGACAAATCCTGGATATGGCAGCTTGGTTTTCATTATCTGCCAAATATTTCTTTTAGCACATTACTGGCCTTTGTACAAAGACAAAAACCAAATATATGCACAGAGAAACAATGGGAGCTTGAGTACCCACACAAACACTCACACATATGTCAACATATGTTTGTAAACTATGTACAATTCTACAACTCAACCAGATTAGGACGTGAAACCGCATGCATTTAAGCAGGCATGAATTCACAATGTGTGTGGTTGCATCTGTTGGCCTGACACACGCACCACTCACTGACATACACACTTTACAAATAAGGATTACATAAATATTATTAAGGCTTCCGATGAAGATTGGATTCATTGCCTGACCTTAATTTTTAATTGCATTTTTTTTTTTTTTAACTAAAAATTGTAAACTATACCTGGAGAGGGGTGGGCGATCTTGGTGTGAAATATAATCTAATAATAAAAATAATAATAATAAAAGAATAAGAAACAGTAATAATCTAATTTCATTCAGTTCCATTTCTTCAATTCAATTTAATAATGTGTTATTGATTCCCATTTCAGCCAGCACAGTGGCTTAGTGGTTAGCACTGTTGCCTCACGGCTAGAAGGTTTCTGGTTCGAGCCTCAGCCGGGGCCTTTCTGTGTGGAGTTTGCATGTTCTCCCCGTGCTTGCGTGGGTTTCCTCCGGGTACTCCGGCTGCCTCCCACAGTCCAAATACATGCATGTTAGGTTAATTGATAATTCTAAATTGCCTGTAGGAGTGAATGTGAGTGTGAGTGGTTGTTTGTTTACATGTGGCCCTGCAATGGACTGGCGACCTGTCCAGGGTGTACCCCTGCCTTTCGCCCGTAGACGGCTGGGATAGGCTCCAGCAGATCCCCGTGACCCTTCGGAGGATGAAACGGGTATAGATAATGGATGGAATTCCCATTTTTAAATGAAGTTGTTGCATTCAGTCTGTCAGAAATTGCCTGCTTTATTTAGTATTGCAATAAGTCAGAAGAAAGAAACTCCACTGTTTGATCACTGTGTTGCGTAGATAATGTGCAGTGTTGTCCGTTATCATTTTGCAACTTACCCTAACTTATTTTTCACCAATCAGCACTGGAGGCTCCACAGCAATCACAGGCAGTCTTCTTTATCAGTTTGCTCTGTTTCTTTAAGCCACTGGCTCCAATGCTGGTGCCCCAACAGATGACTGCAGATAAAATCCTCGGGGAGGAAGACTGCTCCAGGTCAGTGATGATCATAGGCTCAATCTCAACCTTGGAAAATGGTGGGCATTTAACAGCTCAGCCAGGTGCTCTTGCTTGTAAATAACTCTGCCATCATCATGCTCACTCATCATAACAGATCTTAAAAAGTGAGAGAAGAAATGCCTCAAGCAGCACAGCACTCAAACCATAGTGGATTTTTTTTTTCTAAGGAAACAATTCTGTTTGTCTTGAGACACAGGATGCACAGATAACAGGGGCTAGTGCAAGAAGCAAGCACTAGTGTGGTGCTATTCTACAGTCAAGAATCATCTATGAACCCAGATATATGATGCTCTGTTCCAGAACACTACATAAGTCATATTGAGGATCTTCATATTAATAATATTAGCATAACATATTAAAGAGAAAAAAACAGCATTTTCCTTTTAAATGAGCTAACAGTGACAGTGGAGATAAGCTCAATTTAACTGGAAGAAACAAATTCAGATTTTTGCAAAATGGTAGCACCAACAAAAATAATTTGATAGAAAAGGCAGACTGATACATACAGACATGTAGAAATTTTTCAGGCCAGTTTGGTTAATCATTTTCTACTCAAGTTCCAGAGCTCATTATCAACATTGAGGGCAGTCGTGCCGATTTATTGATGCCCCTAAAACAAATATAAATATTTCCACTGTAGTAATGTTTCAGACTAATTATTTAGTGATAATAATTACACAGATTTTTTTTTTTATCATGCTCTGTACAAAAGTACAGAGCATGTTAACGATAAAGGCTATAGGACCATCTCCAAGCAGCTTCCTGTTCCTGTAACTTTAGTAGTCTTTTTTTTTTTTTTTTTTTTTTACAGGGTTAGGGATTGTAGCTAACTTCACAGGACTGGCCTGCAAGAGGAAATACAAACCCAGGCTGATCAGAAACACAAGGTGGATGGCAGGCAAAGAGCTGAGGAAAACATCCAAAGACACACAAGCTGAACTCTAAGGTCAAGGTATGTCACTCTTTCATCGAACCATCCATGACTTTATGAACAACAAAGAGCTCTGTGTCAGGTGATCCAGGAGGACTCTATATGAAAAGAAAAACATGAACAAGCTGGATGCAAATGTTCTAAAATGCATTTTGGCATGTCACAACATTTAATGGGGAATTTCCTTTGAACTAGAGGGACAAAACTGGACCTTTTTGGCAAGAAACATGGGCTTTATATTCAAGGATAGAAAAAAAAGCTTTTAAGAAAAGAACACTGTACTGACTCCAAAACATGGAGGAGGCTCATTCATCTTTTGCGACTGCTTTGCTACATCTGGTGCAGGGGGGCTTAAATCTGCTCAGGGTGCTATGAAGTCTTAACACTGTCAGGACATCTTGGAGTGAAACATTACTAAAAGCATCCACAATAAAAACTGTTCACAAAATTAATACAAAATCTAATAAATAAAACAAAATGAAATTTACCTTTCATTCTAATACCTTTATTTTATTTCATTCTATTTTATTTACAAACGAATTAGAGTGATATTTTGCCCTGTATCCTAATATGTAGGTATGAAAACAGCATCACTTTAAGAAATCCTTCTCTCCATTCATAAAGAATTAGAAAACAAGCACTGAAGATCCTTTACTTTATATTTAAGCAGTTCTAACTAGCCCAATAGAAAAGTGCATCCCATCATAAAATAAAGAAAAACAACAATCCAATAACAAGAAAACAAAAAAAGCTTGAGGCATTAAACAGGCCCCCAAATTCTCAAGATCCCAAATCATTCACAAGTTTTTCTAGAATAAAGCCAAGGACTGTGCAAATGTTGACTTATATTATACAAGATAGCAGCCAAGCAAAGCAAAGCAAAGCAAGTTTATTTGTATAGCACATTGCGTGTACAAGACAATTCAAGGTGCTTTACATAAAACATTTGAAGCATTACAGAAAACAGAAAGAAAAAGAAGATAAAATAATAAAACATTAAAAACATATAAAGAAAGAAAAAACAATAAAATAAATAATATTAAGGTGATATAAAATACCTAAATAAATCAAAATTATTAAAAGAAGCTAGACAAAGTAAAAGATACCATGCAGATTTCATGGATAGGCAAATGAAAAGAGAAATGTTTTCAACCTGGATTTAAAAGTGTCTACAGTTGATGAAAGTTTAATCTCCACTCGAAGTTTGTTCCACTTTGTTTGCAGCATAACAGCTAAATGCTGCTTCTCCATGTTTAGTCTGGACTCTGGTCTGGACTAGTTGACCCAAGTCCTTGGATCTAAGATCCCTTCTGGGTTTATACTTTCTATACCTATCACAAATGTATTCTGGACCTAAACCATTCTGGGATTTGTAGACGATCAGTAGGATTTTGTAATCTATTCTCTGAAATAACTGGAAGCCAGTGTAAAGATTTTAAAACTGGTGTGATGTGTTCAGATCTTTTAGTTCTGGTTAAAACTCTAGCAGCAGCGTTCTGAATGAGCTGAAGCTGTTTAATGCTCTTTTTGGGAAGTCCAGTGAAAAGACAATTACAGTAATCCAGTCTACTGGAGATGAACGCATGGATGAGTTTCTCCTGATCTTTCTGGGAGATAAAACTTTTAGTTCTGCTAATGTTTCTGAGCTGGTAAAAAGCTGCCTTAGTGACAGATTTGATGTGGCTGCTGAAAGTCAGATCCGAGTCTCTCAACACTCCAATGTTACGAACTTGGTCAGTGGTTTTCAGAGCCAGAGTTTCCGAATATTTAGCAATGCTGACCCTCTTCTCTTTGTTACCAAACAGAATAATCTCAGTTTTGTCCTCATTAGGTTGTAGAAAATTCTTCCTCATCCAGATGTCTATCTGCTCCAGACACTGACACAGTAAGTCTAACGGGACGCAGTCATCTGGTGTCAGAGACACATAAAGTTGTGTATCATCTGCATAACTGTGATAATTGATATTAAAGTTCTGAATTAATTGACCCAAAGGAAGCATGTACAAGTTGAATAGGAAGGGGCCCAAGAACTGACCCCTGGGGGACTCCACAAGTCATGGCCACTCTCTCAGATTCATAGCTGCCAATCGTAACAAAATAACTCCGGCCTTCTAAATAGAACCTGAACCCGTTAAGGACCACTCCAGAAAGTCCAACACAGTTTTCCAGCCTGTGAAACAGGATTCTGTGATCTACAGTATCAAACGCAGCACTGAGATCCAACAGAACCAGGACTGATAAAAGCCCAGAATCAGTGTTCAACCTGATGTCATTTAATACTTTGACCAGAACAGTTTCAGTGCTGTGATGCTGTCGGAAGAGCCTGATTGAAATTTGTCCAGATTTCCACTTTCATTCAGAAAGTCGTTAAACTGGTTAAATACAACTTTCACAATGATCTTGGATATGAAAGAGAGATTAGATACAGGTCTATAGTTGTTCATAATTGAGGCATCTAGAGTTCTATTTTTTAGGAATGGCTTAATGGCAGCTGTCTATTAGAGATTTGGGAAAAATACTCGATGCCAGTGAGCTGTTGACAATCTGTAGAACATCACTTTCTACTGAGGTAAAAACTGTTGTTTAAAAAGTCAGATGGTATTATGGTACTGTGCCAATGTTGACTTATATTATACAAGATAGCAGCCAAGCAACTATTTCAACAACGATAAATGTATTTATACAAAATAAAAGAAACTATACTTCACAGCACAGCATGTACCACTCGTGACTGTAAATAGGAATAAGCGGGTAGAGATTAAAACAGGCATAAACAGGTATAGATACATAAAAACTGGAAACCTGTTTAGCCCTTTTTAAACTTCTCCTTCAAAATTCTCACCAACAAAATAACCTAAAGCTTTTCAGGCTGAAATGGTATAAAACTGAATCCTCACATCTCATAGGTCAAAAAGCAATGTTGTTAGTTTTTTATTTGTACTATGTAATAGTCTCAAGAATTAATTACTGAAATAACTACTTATTGATAAAAAAAAAAGGTTATTGAATTAACTTTCCCCACATTTCATCTATAATTGAAAAACCTGTTTTTATGCATTAGAAAGTTATTTCATTAACATTTATGCTGGTAAATTGTCGAATTAAATGAGAGTAAATTGATCTGACTTCAACTGAGACACGTGTGGTTTAGAAACAGAAGACACGGGGCTGCCTCTGAACACCCAGATGCTGAAATAACACCTACCTCGCAGTCTGATCAAGTCACTCTTCAGAGTGACTAATGATAGGCCACACATCCATTAATCATGCTTCTTAAGCAGAGTAAGATTAAGTATTTTCACTTAAATCTCCTGTCTGTTTATTTTTCACACTCTGAGTGGGGAAATTTAACAGACAAGGTGCACTTTGCACTTAGTCCCTACGCCATCAGAACAGCATCTTCATGATTCAGTATTATCACACTGTGAACCAAATTAAGAGCTTTTGTTTGCGCTGCGCTCAGCCAGCATTTGAAAACATAAGGGCAGAGTCAGAGAAATGGAGAACCCAGATTAAAATACATGAGAGTGAGACAAGAAGAGAAGCCAAGAAGCACAGAGCTGTGAGGAGAGGAAGTCAAACACAAACAGGGAGAACGAGAGAGAGGGAGAGAGATAGAGGAAGGCTTAGTAGGTGGAGACCGTGAAAACCTTTTCTTCTCTGAACACGGAGGGTTGGTGAGGCAACAACAGGCAGTTGGTTCAAAGCAACAAAGTCTAAATCAGTCTTTTATGGCTTGTCCAAACACTCAGGGAAACATACACATGGACACAGAAAAGGGCATGCATGCAACTGAAGTCACACTCAATTCTTCAAGACTTCTGGGAAAAAAAAAAACACAAAAAAAAAATTAAGGTTTTCACTTCCTATACATGTTGAAGTAGTTGAAGTAGTAGAGGAGCTTGTTTGATATTCAGACATGTATGTGACGGTGTTTATGAAAGTGTCTGTGACCGATGCTGTGTTTCTTTAATGAGCTCAGTTTACACACTTCATTAATTGGCAGGCACAGCAAAAGACTGTCCACGTTCTACAGACCAGTCCACACACACACACACACACACACACATCTCCATTTCACTGTGCTTATTTATTCATGGATTAGTTAGTTTCTTCCACTAGATTCACTTGCAGGCTGCTGTAGTAATTGCTGCTATATTTTCTGCATTGATTTGTACTGTTGACTGCAACTCCTCAGTGTTGTGTTTATGCAAGCACACGCACACATGCATGCAGAGACGCACAGACACCCACATTCACCAACTCCTTGGAAGCACTTTCTCTTACAAATCTACTTTTGTGAAAAACAAAGCAAGTGCAAATTATATTCTCAGTCAATTTATCTATCTATTTATCAATTTACTGGGTTCTCCCTAACAAGTATTACTTTCTGTAACAAAGAGACAGGTGAGAGAGTCGGAAGTGAAAGCACTCTAATTAAAGTGGTGTGGGGGGTGGGAGGGTGGGGGGCTGGGAAGCGCTACCCTCATCACATTGCCTGTACAAATAGCATCAACCCCACAATGTCAGGGAATGTTCTGCATGTGTGCTGTTCTGGGTTTGTTTCAGATGAGCAATAGGCTGTACAGTGGAGATATTTTGGTAATGCTGCACAACAAACACAAAACAGCCAGACTTGGTTGACATAGGTGTTCTGTTATAGATGGATGTAGTCCATTTTGACTGAACTGTGTGTGTGCAGAAGAAAGCCACACTAAACATGATTACAGATGGCAACAGCAAATGTCTGTGTGTGCGTCTGCTTATTCAACGTGTGTCGATGCATCCTGGTTGTGAGTGTGCATTTGTGGATACATCGGCAGCCTGGACAGGAGGTCTGCAGGGAGAGATAAATGCTCAAATCTGTCTTCTCCTTCTCACTCACACCCTTCTGCTCAGACCTCTAAAAGCTTACCCCTAGGCTTACCGTGCTCACGCACACAGCCTCACACCCACACGTGTGTATATACGCACCAACCTCATATCAACCCCATTCCCAACTCTCATTTCAGTCCTCACGGACCTCCCAAGTCAAAAACATTTGTGGTTCATTTCAGATACCAAATGCATTAGCGCAGCTCTGTCCAGTCAGTGTTAGTATCCATTAATGAGGAACTAGACACACGTTTGCAAATGCATGTGCATACAGTATAGACGCAAACATCCTCACATGTAGTGTTTGCATACACAGATTCAGAGAGATCAAATTGGAGAACACTTGCTTAATATTTAAGCAGGATGCTTCAAAGTGAAACAGAATTAGAATGGCAACAGAAAACACAGAGATCCCATTAAAAAAGAAAAAAAAGATCTCATGTGTTGTGCAACTAATATATTAGTAATGCCTACACCCAAATCTCCATCTTCTGCCTATTATTCAAATTTTTTTTTAAGGATCATTTGTGGTTTCTATGTTTTTTGTTTGTTTGTTTTGTTTTATGCTGTAGTTTTTCCTTTGCAGTGGTCCATTGCCCTGTCGTCTCCCCTTCTTTCCCATGAACAAACAAGTCTTTGTCAGGAGGATTTTCTCTACACCCTGCCTCAGAGTATTAGTGCCTCTTTTCCAAACACCTTTGGGGGTGAGAAGAGCTATGCTATGTCAAGAAGATTGTTAAGAACACAGTGTCTCCATGCTGGGAAATTGTGAGTGTGAAAAAATCTCTCAAAGCAGCTGAAACATCCTTCCTTGGACAGGAAACTGCAGTGTGCTTGTCAGCTGGATGACCACATGGCTTTCAGAATGACAAAATCCAATCGATGAGGAATAACTGTGATCTAGTGAACTGATGTTATGCATAGCAAGTGGGTTACAACTACCAGTGTCGTTATCTTTGTTTTCAGCTCTGATCCTTGCTGCAAATGATTCCTGCAGCACCATGGACAGCTCCCTCAGTGAGGAAGCTGCGCTGGTCAGCACCACAGACAGCTGCTCTGAGTGTGGCACAACGAAACAGTATAACATTTCCCAAAGAGCAGCCTGAGGGCCTTTAGGGAGCTCATTAGTCCACTCAAGGGTATTAAAGTTGTGAAGATTCCCCAACAAAGTCCACTGCAATAAAGAGCACGAGTGACACCAGTCCCTCAAATACACAGCACAAATTGTGAGAGATGATCACTAATCTGACAAGATAAGGATCTCTAACTTGTAATGTAATGCTGTTACATTACATGTTCATGATGAAAAGATTTCAGTAATAAACATTTAACTGATTCTGAAATAGGGTTAGAATATTATATCCAAAAGTAATCGAAAGTATCAATTTGAAGTATTTTTTTGTGAGTATGTAGGACTTCAGAGGTGTTGTTTTTGCTCCACATTTATTTGAAAACGTTGTTTGAAACTTCATTTGCAAGATAAGTGTTTTATTAATAAATGACATATGATAATGAAATGATATATATATAGTATATATAAAGTGTAGGTACATTTGTTTGGAAAACATAACATAACATAACGGTAACCACAAAGATTGCTCATAAGATTTTTATTTAAAAGCTGATATCTTACCATTTTCATGGTTTTCTTGATTATAACCTAAATCACTTAAGTTTTTACATCAATAGCTATAGCGTTGTACTGCCAAAAACACTGCTTTTATGCATTCAGTGTTTTCTTTTTAGTCTGTTTTAGTCACATGATGACATTTAGTGGCACCAGGTATTAAAATGAACAAGAAAGTGAAGAAAAAATGGTGGTCTAATAATTTTTTTCCATGACTGTACATATATATATATATATATATATATATATATATAGACATATATATATATATATATATATATATATATATATATATTTGATATATATATATATATATATTATATATATATATATATATATAAAGATATATATATAAATAATTTTTTTTTTTTTAATACGATTCGAATCGAATTAATTAAGCCATGAATGGTGATGTGGCCTTCAGACCAGCAGAAGGCACACTCGAGTTAAACTACATTCTTGTTCAACGTCATTAGCATTCGATGTAGTCCCGCTACATATATATATATATATATATATATATATATACATGTACTTTTTGTCCTGTCCCATAATTCACGTCACAAGAATTTAATCTTATAAACTTCTAGAGCACTTGAGAGTTTACATGTTCCTCTACAAAAGCTTAAAGTTATTATATTGGCTTTAAAAATAAGTTAAAAAATAAAAGCCTTTAAATCCTTATATAATTACATTTGCCTTTAGAAATTGTTGCATTAAGACTTAATGTTTTACATTCAGACAATGTTTTGCCATCACAGAAATCACTTCTGTCACTTTCCGCAGACAACGTTTTTACAGAAGTATTCATGAATGGTTGATGGTTTATGGTGACGGATTGTCAAACAAAAAATCAAAGTTTGAGGCCAGTCTCATAAAATGTTTTAATCTTTTATACTTTGCTTTTATTCATCATTGTTTAGGTTTAGTTATTAAAAGCTCTTGCTTAAGCTTATGCATCATATTAAGCAGAGTTACAAAGTTATGGTTTGGCATCATCTGACATGAATGCTACCATCTGCGATACAACTAACAACACAAAAACAATCAGACCAGTTTAACTTTAAGTAAATACAACAGCAAAAAGCTGCTTACAGACTCTATTAATGGAAAATACATTTTAACACTACATCACTCAAGATATTTTGCAAAAGAAATGGAAATGGACATTGAGTCATGTTGCGCAGCAAATCCAAAGCAGCTCTTTGAGATAAGTACAGGAAGCTTGTAGAGAACATATTGACAAAAACAATTTACAATGTCATTCATTGAGATCAAGAACCTTAAAGCCATCAGCATCACAAATGAAGCACCTCTTTGTGCCCTTCACTGCCACAGCTGCAGAGCGGGAGAAGACACAATGCAGGCTCAGCCTCATCGTATAAAGCCAAACAGAATACTAATAAAGTTGGATTCATTCAAATTGAAAGCAGCCTTTTGGTAATTCATGGCTTTAAAATTAGAATTCTTGTTCCGCATTCAGAGTCTCTCTCTGTCTCCCCCGAGGGCGAGTCTTCCTGGCTCAAGCTGAAAGAATGTTGTGTTACAAACTGAGGGATGGATGTCTTAGGTCCATTTGACTTTAATCATACAAAACACTTAAAACTACAATGTGTTGAAAATGATCTTAAATTGATCTTTTTGTATTGTAACATAAGTCTGAGGCCCCACTTTTTTAAAGGTTCTGTTTTTTTTTCCTTGTATCTTCCTTTCTGTTGACGCTGATTCTGACTTCAAATCTCTGTAAAAAGCAACTTTGATTGTAGCAAATATACGTAGAACATTATTACGTGTCCAACAAATGGCTTTCTGTAGAAGGAACCAACACTGGAGCTTTTGAATGTTAAAGAGAAGGTGCCAAAGATAGATCCCTGATGTGGTGTTTCTTTCAGAACAGAAAATTATTTATATAAATATTCTGTACTTTAATACCTAAATCCTACGAAGAGATTGTGTGTTTGTGTGGTGTGTGCAAAGCTATAGTTTTTTCATTCTGAATGCTCCCACAGACTGCTGTGGCTAATGGCAGTGTCATAATATTGGGCATATTAGAAGGAGATTAGTAAGAGAAACCGCTTTAAGAATGTGATCCCTGGGACGGTGTGCCGGATACTGGTTGTATTACTGTCAGTGTCGTGTCTCATGTACACACACACACACACACCTCACACACACACACACTCTAGGAGCCTTCCAGCTTCACCAGCTTTCCTCAATAGCATCTGCAGAGAAACATGACACACTGAAGTGCACCACCTACTGTAGCTTATCCTTCTCTTCCAAAAAGCTTTTTAAAATCAGATTTATTGAGGTGCTATTAAACATGTTTGCTGAAAAAAAAAAAAGAAAAAAACTGGAACTTTGCTGGAACTTTGGAAAGGTAAGTATTAGGAACAACAGTGCTCAAGCATATTAACAAAGTTTTCCATCTTTCTGATCAGACCGTCTGTGATCAAAGCCAAAGCAAGAACTGCATGATTTACAGTGCAGTATGTATCTGCAGTGAATTCCTGCCAGTCACTCTCAGACATTTTCACATTACAGTACAGGACTTAATGTATTAAAAAAAACTAACCCAAAAGGTTGTTTTATTTAGCTCTTTATTTGGTGAATCACACCCCAGCAATCTTTGTCCATCATGTTAAAATAAGGGACTCAGAGTTCTTCTGCTGCCACCCTGGTCTCCTGCATTGTAACATCGTTAATTCATTACTTGTTTTCTACCGATCCTGCTTCACCCAATATATGCAAATATGCCCAGAGGATTTACATGCTAAAAGAAATAGAAATAGATTCCAGAATTGAAAAAAAAAAAACTTTAGCTAAGACAGGTGTGTTTCCATTACTCTCAAAATTTCAAATTACATTACATTTAGAAAATAATAGAGATATTTTTGTCTCCATTATTAATGCCTGATGGAGACACGTCTATTACACAAAAAGCGCCATGTTTAAAAAAAAGGTTTCCACACTCACATGAGGTGTTTTATCTGGTGATTTGAAAAGGGAACATATCATACAACTACAATGAAAACACCCTTTTCACATCTACAGTATAGGTCACATGGAAAAAAAAAATGAAAAAAAAAGGAGTAAAGTGTCCTCTATACCAAACTACAGGTTTGTGATATTGTAATATCTTTACAAAGTACTAATATGAATTAAGTAAATTCCAATGTTTAACATTTTGGAAGATTTACTGTGAGAACGTGCAATATAGTTATTCTAAACATGCTTTCATCAATTAATAATTATCTCAAAGTAAGAAATGCTGTGATTTGGAAACTCGAAAAATTATAATGTATGTATAAGAGAAGACACAGTAGCTTAATCTCCCGACCTCCTCTGCTATGTAGCACCACCATGTTGCAACATTGTGGGTTTTTTTTTTTTTTTTTTTTAATCAAAGTTTCTGGAATATTTAGTTAGTTGATATGCCCAATCTTTGGGACGAAAATGTTAATATATTCTATATATTGTCCCTAAAGTTAAGAATGTATTCTTGATTTATCATTCCTACAAATATGCAAGAAGCATGATGAAGATTAACATTTCTGTAGTCAAAACCAATTTTTGTTCTTCATCGATTACTTCTGCTTGACAGCACAAAGAAACATTACAGGAAACACTGTCCTTCATTTTTATCATCTATGTACAGACACAATGTCAGGTGTTCATATGAAACATTTTGACAAACTATCAGCTGTACATTGAAGGCAAAGGGTTTTTTTTTTTTTTTCATGGACAGTAAAGCAACAAAAAGACCAACTAAGAAAACTGGTTTCCTACAGGGATGTGTTTCTACACTACTTCATGTAGAAACAGGAAATGTTTTAACTGACATACACACTGGCATGCAGACATCTCCTAAATGTGCATTATAAGATGGGATGCCCAGTGAAAATAAATCAGTTTCAACTGTATGAGGGAGATGACACTATCATTACCATCGTAACACAGTATAAGTTACCAGACTTTCTAAAATGGGCTTCAGCTAACCCTCTTTCTCAGGTTGATATTTTCCCACGATCAGATGGAAAACACTGTGTTTCCCTCAATTCAGGTCTGACATACTAAGAATGTACACAAAACCAACTTTCTGAACTGGGCCCCTGGACGTCTTCCTCAGTGAAGACTATGATCATTATCCTCTGTTGTGTAACATGGACTGTGTCATTTTTCAGTCACCTGCTGTCATAAATGAGATACAATCACTGATCACTGAATTCAAGTGTTGTTCAGTTTCAGTTTTTCTGCAAATCCAGCGGCATACTGTTCATAAAAAACAAGTCCTATGAGGGTGATGCTAAAAAACTAAATACATTTGCTTCGTTGCTGGCTTGGAAAAACAAGCTAAGACAGACATTGCAGCTGAGCTATGTGATCCAACTTTCTCTCGTTAGCAAACACATGTTCCTTTGGAGACAAAAACAAAAAGGCTTAGTAAGAAGTACAAGCAGATCCACCGGTATGGCAAACATTCATGATCGATCCTGTGTAAATATAAATATCTGCTTCTAAAATGACCACTGGGATTCATGGTCTTGTAAACGTGCACTGCACAGGCAACGTGACCATACAAAGAAATTCTGGCCTCCATGATTTAAACGAGAAAGTCTATGTTCAGAAAAAAAAAAAAAAAAAAAGTGTTTTTAGGACCCAGAAAATTAAGTATTTTGTGCAGAGGAATGCTAAAACATAAATTTACCATGTTTCTGAGCCTCCAGTTATATCTAAGATATTAATTAATCATATTAACACAGTAGATCAGTGAGAAAACATGGAAAAAGACTCTGAGAATAATAAGCAAACTGAGTATTGGATAGAGTGTGTTGTTGCTGAATAAATGTAACAGTGCTCTACAGTTAGGGTCAAAACATGTTGCTATTGTGTATGCAGAAACCCTCACAATCTTCCACAGTTGCTTAGGTATCAAAACTCACACACACACACACACACATAATAAGAGTCCACAAAACTGTACTAATTACTTCTGTGTGTATCCAACTCAAACATACTAGTCTACAGAATATAACACTTTATACTGGATTCATAATTGCATAATTAGGTATAATTGTGTGCGCTGTGAACTTGCCTGACAGCCTAATGAGGCAGCTGTAAAATAGCTGGTGGTTCCACGTGTAAGAACATAATCAAAGACTACAAGATAAAAGGGAATACAAAGATAAACACAGGCATCCAGTAAAACATGCCCAGAGCTAAAGGCAGGCAAAAACAGAGTTGAAACTATTAAAGAATGATAAGACAGAGTGGATGAGGAAGTTTACCACTCTCATTATATTCTGTCAATAGTGACTCAGTTCATCAGTGACTGTAACTACCCTGAAGTAGCATCCACACCAACAACTAAAGCAATAACAATAACTGTGACGATAATGATAAGGTTCTCAGAGTTTCCTAAACTGTGAGGCCAGCATGGTCCAGCTGTGCCCAGGCCCCAAAAAGGATTTTGAGAATCTGCCATACTCCTATATGTTGCGCACAGGAAAGAAAAAAAAGCAAACAGTGGGGTGTGGGTCCACAAAATCCTACAAAGACAGGAGTAGAGGACAGGAGAATATGGGACCAACATCAGTGAATGGCAAACTTCAGAAAGCCCACCAGCACCAGAGAGTGTTTTGCAGGTTATATGATGACTTTTCATGAGTGATTTTTATTTTAATATGTTAAACAAAAGTTTAGCAAGTGGCAGATGCTAAAGACAAGACTGGGTTATTTCTGCAGTGAATGGCAAATAGATGATAAAAAGGAGTCAGTCAGAAAGCTCATTAGTAAAGCATATTCCTTCTTACTATAAGAAACATCCCTAATAATAAGAGTATAGTGTGAAGAACAACCTCAGAGTTGTCCATCTTCAAGCACCACAGTGGAGAACATGGTGTCAGTTTTTTATCATTCATCTATCACTCCAAAAGGGATTCGACCGATATTTTTTTACACTTTATTTAGACTGTGGTCATGATGCACACTCCACCTTCCGCTTGAATTGGAACTATATCTGCAGCCCCCTTTTTATTTGGTTATCATTGTAATTATTACTCTTGGTGTGGCTGTCCCTTTATTCTTCATCCCCGCCATCAAGCTCAACAGTGCAAGAAGATAGCAGTGGCGGGACGTGCACGGAAACACATGCACACAAGGATGAGGCCTTAATTTGCTGGCTTAATGGCCGTAATGATTACTGTATATTTCATTATGAAGAAAGTTGCCGACTGTTTTGGGTGCTCTGACGTCCTAGTAGCAACTCTTTCCCATCATCCATAATGAGACGGGGCTAAAACTGCCAAAGCTACAGTGTCTGTGTTGCTTTGTATATAATGACTACTGAAAGTAATACCACCTTCTAACTCAAACAGTGGAAGATAGTCCTGTCACTGCAAACTCGTTAGAAGAACCTTTAGCGGTGCCAAAATCTACAAATCAAGTCGCCTTTTTAATAAGCCGCAACAAGTCACAGGAAGTGGAGTACTATAATAGCAGTGATAGTTAACCTGACCGACATGAATCTACGTACCCTGGCAAGGCTGCATCCACCACAGCTTCTGAAATATCGGCAGTTATCTGTCGATGAGCCTTGCAATTAAAGTAAAACATGTCTTTGCTGAGTAACACGCCATTAGAAACTGCTTTGAAACACAAAATCACAGAACAAAGGGGAACAAGCAGCTTTGTGTGTTCTCTGTTTGACAGTAAAAAAAAACTCATAAAGTGTATGTTTGACAGCCAAGTGATCTATTTAGCTGCTTTTTTTTCCCCCTCCAACATTCCAAGTTGTTACTGAAATCAACCGTGGCTTGTTGATTCAAAACTTTCAGATATGCATTAGGACCCAACGGCAAACACTCTGAAAGAGAGATAATATAAAGGGGTCGGTTTAGTGGAGCTGCCTTCGCTGATCATTGAGAGGTAATTCACAGCAGGTTATTAAAATTCTTCAAAAACAACAACAACAAAAAACTTATTCAATACTTGATCACTTTATCATAAATTATTCAGAGCTAAGCGATTATTCTTGTAAACATTGCTCGCATGTGCCTTGTTTGTACCAAATTGAGTGTAATGGCATGGACCAGGAGCAGAGTGAACACACTACTGAACCTAACTGTGATTTCAGTTACTCATGAATACATTGCAGTGCATATAAACAGTAATGCAATTGCTTAGCTTGGGCAAAAGGAACATTTCTGAGAGGCCGACAGTGAGACAGCAGCTAGTTTGGTCAGGAGAGATGGCTATTAACAGAGTAAATGAAGAGAAACGTGTAATGACAGGACCCCTGAGTTACTGATGAGGGTGATGGATGGCTTTCAACTCAGATAGAAAGCAGTTCATCCCTCACTTCAGACATGCAAATACACAAACACATTCTTACGTTGTATCTGCTCGGGCTGAGTCACACACTTGTTTCCTTTATTAACCTTCTACATATCCACTAATGCAGTGTGCAGAAACCATTCGGCACTGTATTATTGGCAGTCCAATCACATAGCCTTGGAAAACTCACAACACGTCCATGCAACACTTACCGTTGCTCTAGCATATCCTGATTACTCATAGGAGCTTTCTGCCAGTTTGAACATTACTGCATTGACTATCTTCCCCTTATTGTTTACAGCATAATAATCCATAGATTACTGACTGATCTCCTATTACACGCATTAATTAAATAATGAGATACAGCAATCACTGTTCTAGATCAGCTCATATATGTACAAAAAATATGCTTCTTATGGCACATGTGGTAGTGTGGTCATCTTTAAATTGGTTGAGCGGTAGTTTGACCACCAGCCCCTCCATGGGTCAAAGTGTCCTTGTGTGGGGCACTGAGATTTTTCCCCAAATATGTGTCTTGCATAGAGAATGAGTGAAAGAGAAACGTGCTATGAGGAGCTTTGTAAAGCCTCGATCAGGTTAATAGATTCTATTTAAGTTTGGCCTTTAAATACTGTAATTTCTTGTACTGCAGATTGCCTCAGAATTTCTTATCACCTCACACTTTAGCCCCTGTCTCCTCAAGGACACCCTCTTTGCTAGCCTGGTCTGCTCTCATTGGTCAGCTGATCGGTAGTTCATGATGATCTGCTATGTGAGTCAATCATATTGCAGCACTGGTTGAAAGTCCAATAATAATAATTTCACTACAAACTCGTGATGAGGTACAGTAGAAGTAGTGTACAGAAGTCATTGCACATGACTTCAGTGAAAAAAAAAAGACCATCATGCACTGCAGCCTGGTGCAAAAAGCTGTGATGATTACGGAGTGTGCTAATGCTAACGTCTGCATTAACGTCTGGCCATCATTGTGATTTTTCTTACCTGTTTAGAATTCCTGAGCACAATAACCTCCCTCTGGTTAGTCTCTTCCTTTCCCTAAACTACAGGATTTTACAGACACAACCCAAGTACCGCAGAATGCTGCTATTTTTATCCACTAGGTGGCAGTAGCTTGTTACATTTGGGGCTTTTTGCGAACAAGGCCAACAAGCCAAGACAAGCTACACGGATCATTAAATTAAAGTCATTTTCTACTTTCAAACAACCACGGTGTACAACTGTGACGCTGTGGAGTGTAAATAGCATAGATCCAAAGTAAAGAAGCTACACATCTATGTCTCCATGGCTGACGTGACGTGGGCAAAGTGGCCAAAAGATCTCTCAGGGCAGAGAAGTTGGAAGGCACTGATTCGGTGTGTGAGGAAGGCTGAAACAGGGAAGAATGTCGACATGCTGAACCTCACAGGAAATTCCAGGGGATGTTCCCATCATTTCCACAAAGAAAAGTCTACAGGAGTGGCAATCCTGTCTACTTTACCTGGATCAACCAGAGAAAATCACTATTACAGGAAAGACCGGAAAAGCACAAATCTGCAAAGCCCCAGATGAGTGTGGGTGCTGCCCCCTTACACGTCCTGTCCCGCAGTACTGCAGTAGCCTCTATTGTTGGTAAAATACTGACTGAAACTGTTTTTGAAATGCTAGCTGTTCAGTCTAAGCGGTCAACTCAAGTTGGGAGTTAGTATTTTTACATGGATCACTTCACCGTTTTGAATTAAAAATATATTAATATAGATTATTCTAAAAGGTAGCAGCAAACCTTCGAAACTTTTACGTCTTTTCCTGGTAACCGACCCAAATGACTAAAGACTTAAGAAAGAATTTTGTTTTCATAATTTGACCACTAATTCAGGAGACTGTTTCTTCTGCACTGCACAACAGATTTGATGAGAAACAACTAGTGAAACAGAAGCTTTGTGTTATCTCCCATGAAAGTCTCTTCACCCAACCCTTGAACTGTATTGGAGGGAAACAGCGTGGGGCAGAGAAGCACTGCATAAACAGTGATTTTGCAAAGTGCTCTTTTCTTTAGCTGTGTATACCAGGGTAATAGAGGCAGTAATGGAGTTTGCTCATGCTAAGGTAATCCTGGAGCTTTGAGCACAGCATCTGACACTGTTTCTCTCTGACTCTGTTCTGTTCCACAGCAGGCACTGATGTTGTTGCATCTGCCACCGTTCCTGTCCTGTGCAAGCCATTTGGGAGTAAAGCAAAGTGTGTATGCATTTCTGTGAATGTGTATTCCCTGACAAAAAGAGTGGGTGTTAAAAAAAAAAAAAGTTCATAAATGTAATGTATGTAAGTATCCTGCAAAAATACATGCACAGTGTGGTCAGTTGGTGAAAGAGGTTTGTGCTTGTTTGCAGCAAGACGGAGAAAGAATCTAAAATATATGTGTTTGGATGTTATAGCTCACCTTTGGGAGGCAGGATAAGAACAAGGCTGGCAGATAAGGAATGAATTTATGGGGTCCAATCTCCCAGAAACAATTTCTTTATGTGGGTTACATACATTTAGAGTGGCTACTCATCCCTGCTGAGCCTCTCAACACAGCATACACAGCTGCTGGAGATGCCCAATGAAATACAGCCCAGCCTTTTATAGAACATGTGCTTTTTATTTATTTCCATTTATGCCCTGCAGAGTTCTTGTTCTTCCTCTATTTGCTTATGTGCGTGCGTCTCTTTCCTTCATGTCTATTTCTTTCTGTTTTCTTTTTCTTTTTTAATCATGCACAGGTAAGGAAGTTAACAACTTACAAAGATCTCCTTTTATGGGACACAAACCGTACTTCTATTTTTTGATTGCTCTCTTTTGTCTCTCCCATCTCTGTCTTCCTGTCTCACCTTCTTATTATGTCCTCCCCTGTACTGATGCTCTGACATTATTCCCAGGGCTGAAAGGGCTTATTGGTCAAAGAGAGGGATAAAAGAAAAGAGTGTGATAAATATTGAAAAGGGGGGAGTGTTTGTTAATGGAGCAAAGGGACATGTAATGCTGTGAGATATGAAAACATCAAAGTTTATTGTGTTTTTAAGCATGTGTGTGTGAATGTGTGCTTGTGTGTGTATCTGCTTGTGGTCATGATCCCGTAGAGTCTCCACATCCAAAGTCCACATCCAAGGGTTGATCACAGCTAACAAATTCCAGACGTCTTCGTTAAAAGTTAAGACACCGCTGCTGTAAAAAGGTCCAAAATGGGAAGTATGCTATACTGTCCAGGAGTCGTCATGAAAAACCATTAAAGCTTTATAAGGGCAGTTTGGCTTATTCTGTCTTAGTGGATAAGGAGGTAGAGCAGGGCATGTGCTAACATAAGGGTAGAATAAGGTGTTGAGATGATAACTCTTTTGGTCCATGTACCACCCCTTTAAGAAAGCTGTTTGAGAATTTAGCTTACAATCTGGCGTAGTTTAGGGTTATGGAGAGACTTGAGTTTAGCCACAACCTCCTCTTCACATCACCGAAAGTAGACAGATCAAAGTGTGTCACTTTACACCTCGCATTAAAATGCATCTCTACGTGAATCTTTAATGAAAACTTGCGATCAGATCACTCGTCCCTGCCATCAACACAAATAAACAGATTAGTCAAACGCATTCAGTGGGCAACAAACACCAACAGGTTTTCATTGTGAATTCAGATATCTGATGTCAAAATTTTGTCAAACTTTCCTGTGAATCATTTTATGAAAAACCTGTGATGATTAGTGAGAAGTTGAAAAAAAAAAAAGAAAGGAAAAGTAAAATACATGAAAATAAAGACCTGTGATGTTGGAAAGTTCAGTCTCAGCACAGTTCTGCTGAACAAAAGCAAACTGGAGCTTTTAAACTCCATTCAGCTTCCACGCTTAACCATTTCCTGTCTGATATTTGAATAAAAGCCCAAAACACTGAAAACCATTCTGGTCTCTGTAAAAAGTAAAGTTAAAACAACCATTGGCTTGAGAGTCTTTGTCCAGCACCAAAAACGAACGCATGTTCCCCTCTTGTTAATAATTTTGTATTGTCACTCATTTTTCAAAAGATATTTATCATCTTCTTTATCATACATTTTAATTCATGTGAATGTGTCCTAAAGGATATTATACAGCCTAAATTCTTTAAAGTTATTATTTGATTACTATTATTTGTCAAAACCGAAGATACATTATCATAAAAAAATCACAAAAACTGTAAAACAGAAAACAATTTGCAACAAACTGAGAATCAATTTTTCATTGTTTTTAAGCAAAATGCATTCAATTAACACATCCTTCCAAAAGCTCTGAATTCTTTCCTCATTCATACCCCACAGCAAGAAAACCAAGATACTGTATATCTGGAGCGCATTTTTCAGATGTTAACACAGGCTGCGTTCAAAACAATCAAAGCAGAACAATGACAATATGAATGCATCTCTGTGGCATTTTGATTCTGGCCTATATAGGAAATCTTAGCCAGAAATGTACAATAAAATAACTATAATTCCAAACGAAAGCTATTTAGCTGAAGATTTTCTGATGTGTCCAGTTTTCGATCTTGTAACACACAGATAATAGCAGACAATCTAGGAACTGAATGTGTAGACAATCAGAGGACAGATGAGGAAGAGAGCAGTTGGCTCTGAAGTATTAATGAACTCAGGAATAAACAGCAATTCTTCATGTAATTTTCATTTTAAAATTCTAGCAGTCTGTTAATGATGTACTACTCAGGATTGCGCTCACAATCTGCGTTCGTGGGTCATGGCCAAACTTCTAGGGTGAGCTCTGACAACAATGAAACACATCAGTGTTTGTTATTTGAGATTGATTTTTTTGTCAAAATTTCCCATGAAGAGCACAAAAAAATTAAGACTTCTCACGTCAAATGGAAGGCACCATCAAGTTCCCTTCATTCTTCAATGTCAGAGAAAAAAGAATAAACAAGAAAAAGAAAACTGCAGAATGGCACAGAGCTGCTCCAAGTTTATTCTGAAAGATTTGAAGCGCCTATTCAGCAAGAGATGACGAGCTGAGCATTGTGATTTTTTTTTCAGATATTAGCAGGAGCTCAAATAATGGAATCTGTTTCGATGAGCAGACAAAATGAAATATCTAGTTAGAAACACAGTCGATGCAGATCTGATATCAGCACATTAGGTTATGCAAAGAAGTCTTAAAGTACATACAGACATGGTACATTCTGTTAATATAACATGAAATTATCCCTTGAACTTACCTTCCCAAAGTCTGTTTCATAGTATCGCATCCCCTCTAGCTCTTATGTGGTTTCATTTTTTTTCTTCTCTTAATGGATATATAATTTGATTTAGCCGACATAACAATTAATATTTAAGCAATATGAGCGGAAGTGCTGGCCGTGTCAGGAACAAGACTGCTAAATGTTTCCTGTGTGAAATGGCAGAAGAACATTTGCAACCATATGCTACAGTTGTACGCAGTTATGTAACATGCATACCCCCCCCCCCCTACAGAAAAAAAAAAGCTTTATTGAATTACTTGAAATAAAAAACTAAACCCAGTTGTTTCCTGCATCCGCAAACTTAATTCTCATTCGACCTCATTTTTCTGTTTGTTATCTCCAGAACTAACTTCCCGCTCCTCCATTTGACCCATCTGTCTCACCGTGATTAATAATGTGAGCAGTAAACCAAAACTGCTTATTGGATAAAGTCGTGATGTTAACAGCATATGATGATTTATATCATTTTGTGGTCACATTAAAAATGCATTTGAGAGCCGCCTCTGGAGCGGATAGTGAGTGACCACACATTTGTTTCCTTTAAAGCACCCGAGCATCTCCCCGTAAACCTCGGAGACCCAATCCAAACTCCCTCACTGCTCCTCTCACCATTTCCCTGCGTCTCTCCCATCCTGTCAGTCCTGTCTCCCTGTCAGTTCTCTCCTCGCTCATCTGTAACTCCCTCACTCCACGTCTCTGCAGAGTGAAGGAGCAGGAGCATCTCAAAGATGTAGTCGCAGCTGGCATGATGCTCTTCTCCTTTGAATGAAAGCAGATGCGCTCAAAACGCCTGGCCTTCTCGAGGCCTGGGGCGTGAAACAAAAAAAATCTATATGTTTTTATTTAACAGTGTGAACGTATTCAGGTCTAAAGGTATCTGCGTCTCCGGTCCAACAGCTCACAGCTTCTATTTGCTGCCTAAACTTGTGCTTTGTGTTGTTACTATAACAGTAAAATCCCCACCAACATTTTCACCACGTTGAGACAAGCCCAGCCTCAACAGATTTCAACTGTTTTAGGTGAAACCTAAAAGTGCGTCACGGTGCGTCAGGGAGAGGGGAAGCAAGAAGGTTCCTTATCACTCTGAAATAAAGAGACAGTCCTTTAAATTTGACATCTACAGGAGTAAAAAACAATCAATAAAAGTCATTAAAAAAAAAAAAAAAGCTTGGAAACCCATGAACTGGTCCCATAGGTACCTGCGAGCCCCCGTGTGTGTGTGTGTGTGTGTGTGTCGGTGGTTAGGTGGGTGTGCGTGTGCGCTTGGGTGTGTGCGTCTGAGGGAGGGAGGCAATCCTATAGACTGTGCAACACCTGAAACAACCGCAATCATTTGTCTTCGCTATAAAATCACAACCGTGTAAGTGAAACCGATTGCAGACCAGGCTGATGCGTGTCAAGCCTTTCCGCACGACTCTCCCGCCTCCTTAAAACCCACTCCTTCCCTCGCTCCTAAAAATGAACCGTCATCCATTTCGTGCACAAAGGAGCATTAAAATGCGAGAAAAAATCCCTAGAATGGAAATACAGCCGCGTCCATGCATATCAGCTGGACCATTTACTTTGGTCACACTCACTTTCCAAGCAGTTTATCAGAAGCCTGTAACACCCGGGCTGTTCTGCTCCAGGCGCGGAGGCGGTTCAGTGGTCCATACCTGTTGGTGCGGTGTGGTCTTGTTCCGTTAACCCAGCAGGTGAACCTCTTTCCTCATTGCCGCTGCGCTATCCGAGACCAAGGAGAGGCTGGCATCCCCCTCTCCACCGTCTTAAAGCGGCTCCTTCCTCGCGCGCCGGCCGCTCGGGTTCGACTGGGGCGGGGGACTCACACCATACCATCCACACCTCCGAAGCGGCAAAGGAACGCGATGATGGTGATGTGACCCCCCCGGGGGGTAAAAAACCAGCGTGATGCCCCCGCTACTACTCCGGTAAATGAGAAGGTCCGCTGAAAGTTCCGCTCCTGCCCTCTCCTCTTTGCGCAGAAAGTTATGAAGCCATAGCGACGCCCCCGAGAGAACTTTTGTTTCGCGCTGAGAATCTTCTTTTTTATCCTCTTTAAAGAAAGTAAGGAGACGGCAGGCCAGTGGCGGGACAGAGGAGCGATTCTGACGGGGAGTCACGCAGACTGTTGTTGCGCTCCTGCCTGCTGCTCCCCAGCCTGGAAGACGGAGCTCTGGGTCGGGTCTGAAGTGAAGCAGCGCCCCCCACCGGCGAGACGCTGATGCGGCGGCCCAGAAAGCCGCATACAATCACCGTGAGTGATACAGTCCAGAAGGCCATATGGGGGTTCGGCAAGACGTGTTGGATATGTGAGATTCGTCATTTCTTGTCGGTGTAGACTGGCAGTCAAAGAGAGAGGTGACAAGGACTAATGCATCAGCACAGCCCACAGACACACACACATGCACGCACAACTTCAGATGAGCCAGAAATTCCCTTTAAGGGAATGGAAGCAGGGCAAGGGGGAAATCAGAAATGTTTGTGTCAAGTGAAGAAGGGCAAAACAACACTGTGTGTATGTGTGTGTGTGTGTGTGTGTGTGCATCCCTCCAAGCTGGGGGAAGTTCAAATTAAATTGAACTCACTTTAGCCGAGTTACAGGTTTCTCCCAGTAGACTAAAGCAACCGGAGCAGAGGGGTGATCGACACCATGCTGACCAAACTGACCCGTCTCACTGCCTGTGAGTGTGTGTGTGTGTGTGTGTTTGTGCTCCCCCGGCTGAAATGGCCTGAGCCGTCGAAAGAAGTTTACTCACAACAAATGACTTTGCCCAGACTACTCTGGCAGCTCATATGGCCCACTGGCTGTAAAGTGTGACCGTGCACATGTGTGGCATTCATTTTGTTTCTCCTCTGCCAGCAGGGTAAACAGATAGACAGGAACCTTTTAAGCCACAGAAATCAGGTGGCCTGAAAGCACTGACCGGTTCTCTCTCTGTGTTCTGTGTGTGAGAGATGTAATTGAGGTGATGTGGATGACAAGGTAATTGATCCATACAGGTGGTGTGATCGTGTACATGCGCATATAAGGAGGCCCACTGCCACTCGTGTATCACTTCATGTGAGGTAATCTGTTACTCTGACAGAGTTCAGATTACTGATCTCGTCTCTTCTTTCTGCTCTCTTTCTTGGGTCTTCAGCACCCTTCTCCCCTCTCACTCCTTTTTTTTTTTTTTTTACTTTTTTCAGCTGCTGTGCTTCTTTTTCAACTGTATTATCCTTCTCAAAGACAAAACCGCCCCTCTTCTTTGTTTCTTTGCTCTGCTTGCTGTCACTCAAGTAAAACTAGTATGTCATGATAACCCGGATAACCTGACCATTTATCTTCTCTAGGACTGTTCCCTGGCAGCACAGTTGAACTCAGCATGTGGACTGCGAGATAACAAACAGACACTCACATCCATGCAAAGATCCCATGGTGTTGCTTGCAAGCCCTCGAAAATCAACCAAATTCATTTGGGATGTGGCATTTACCCATGTACACCCTCGCCCATGCATGCACACACAAACACGCTCTCCAGTTGGTGGCCTCCCAATGACACAGTGAGGGATTTAACTTGTGCCAATCAGAGACATTAGTGCATTTCTGCCACAGAATAGATAGTCAGTTCCTTAGAGAGAAGCTTTACAGATCACATGACAGCCTTAGGGAGTTTTCTTGCATGTCTGTACATAGAGTGGCACATGCTAGCACACACACACAGGCACACACACACACACACACTCATGGGAACATTATCACAGAGCAGCTCAAAATAGTTTGATCAAATTCTTTTGTCATACATTTCCTTTACTGAGCTCACTAAGTCATCTGAAACGGAGACAAATGCAGCAGGACCAGGAGATAATCCTCACAGACATGAGGATTTCGCCACATGGCTCTGTACTAATGCTCATAATCATTGAAGTAATTAATTATAGTAGACAGTGTACCATTTGGCAGCTGTCACTTGTAAAAACCTCACAGTGGAAAAGTTGTTTTTAATTAAATTTTAAAGAATAAGGGTGTTGATTTTTTATTTTTATAACTTCCATAAAGCTCAGGAAAGACTAAAATTATCCACACCCAGCTGTTCCTACAGAAGATATGAGTCTCAGCTTAACACTGAGATGTTCACTCTACAGTTTTGGGATCACTCTCATCCCTCTTTATAGCAAGATTTTGTTGCCACAATAGCATGCAGCCCGCAACTAAACAACAGACAGACGAGGTGGGTAACATGCAGCAAAATGCAACACATCACTAAAGATTAAACCAGTGATTTCCAACCTTTTCCATTAAGAATTCTCATAAAAGCACAATCCTTTCCCCTTTAAACTGATACCACTGTTGTTTCATTTCAGTAAATAAACAGATGCAACATTTCACAAAAAATCAAGAGATAGAGAACAAGCATAAAACAGAAAGCAGATTTTTTTTTTTGCTTTCCCATAAAGACTCTCACAACCCTCAGATTTATCTCCAGCCGCTGCTTCCCTGAGTTACAACAGAAACAGGCTTCTTACACAATCATACCTCAGGTTTGATAACGTCGCTTAAATCAATGTTTCAGTCAGACGGATCAGACCGGTACTTTTAGTTTGACACTTCAAATACATTTTGCAGCTTACAAAAACATGCTGTTTTACTTTGTCAGAGTAGGAGAATATTTTTACATTCCTGTATGGGGATCTTAAAAGTTGCTCCACCACTGAGTAAAGAGATGAACAAAGGAGGATTACTAAATATGTTAAGCAGTATTAAAAACCAAAAAAAGGATTAATGCAAACGCCTTGGAATTAACTGGTTTAATTAGCAATAACGTGTGATCTGATCTTCATCTGAGTCATAATAATAGACAAGCACATGTGCTTAAACTGAAAGTAGGCAAACAGTCTGCAGCAGAGCAATGGATTCAGAAAAAGAAAATAGAGCAGAAGAAAATGCGGTTGGATATTCTGTTAATGGGAATGGTCCAAAAATGCCTCCTGAATGTTATGCAGGTCTGATCCAAAACCACCAAAAACACTTGGTTAAAGTCTTTACTGTTAAAGTAGGATCAACCAGCCATCAACTCTGAGGATTCACCTACAACATCCACCAGCACAGAACATCTGAAATGGCTGTATTCAGTTAGGGCAACAGAAAATATAATCACCTGTGTGTTATTGTCAAAAAATGATGTTGGGAATTACATGAAGTTCAGATCACATTTTATGCCAACTTCAAAGCAGAAAACATATTAATTCCAAAAGTTTTACATAGTCTTTATTGCAATTGTATAAGTAATCATCATGAGAGGTTTTCATGGTAGTTTCCCCCTATGTTCATCTGTCACCTGTCTGGCATACCTGTGTTTGATTTTCACACAAGACTTATGCTGCCACTTGTTGCAAAGCTGGCAACACAAAGGTGCCATCCTAGAACAATGCTGTGTAGCATTCGGTTTCATCGGAAGAATGGCAAAGTGAAGCTTTTGCATGCTTCAAACTGTCAGATGTCAGATGACTCTTATTGCCAGGCCTATGTGGCACCTCACATGGAATAAATGCACAAAAACACTAATGCACATAAACAAAGAAACATCTGTAGCATTGCACTGGCAGGCAGTAACACCGGCATATGCAGCATTTCCATGTGAAAGGCAACAGATGGAAGGTGTTGCTGTCACTGTTGTTCCTTGTTGTGTAATTTATTTTTTTGGCAGTGCTTCCCCCTTCCATTAACTGCTACGCTGCATCCTATATTTCTCTGTCTTGTCTCTCAGGTACAGTACATTTCAAATCCACATGGACTCGACACTCATTACACATTAATGTGACAAATACAAGGCAAACTTCTTATATTCAGTCTTCTCTGTCAAAATTAGTATCTGATAAAAAACATAAACGTTGACTAAAGTTAATTCATAAAAAGTGTCAACATCTAAAAATTACTATATTCAAAACTTGAATTTAAACTGCTGAAGAAGTTGTTTGTAGAGGGCAGAAAATGTGCTAACAGTTAAAAAGAATACAGCAGATCTTTTATTATATAGTGTAAGTTGAATTTAAAGACAGCATTGCTCTTTATGTCAGATACAGAAGCTGCAGAGTGAAAGCCTCCCATTGAACTCTCTCTTCTTGCCTGTTTGACTCATTGCACTCAGAGATGTAAATGTTCAAACAGACTAATTCCTTCAAAGCTGTGATGAGCATGAAAGACCAGTCTCCACCCTCATTCCTAATGGTGGCCTTGCATCGCAGCATGAAAGCTGGAAGACTCTTGCTCGATACTCTCATTAGCGGCAACTGCACCACAGTTAGTTCCATTCAAGTTACATTACAGAGATTTGAGACACACCTTGGACTGATCCCCTTTCAACTTAATTCATTCACTTTACAGGTAACTGACAGTACATGCTGAATGATTTCCCTTCACAGCCTCTGTTTGATTGTCATTTATGTGGTCAGACTATCAGTGCAATTGTGGAAAACACAAAGTAAAGACACTGTCAGTTAATAAAAAAAAAAATAATTAAAAAGGATTGTATTATGTAGTGCATTGTAGTTTTGGACACGAAAATGATCTTGTTGTGCTGTTAATTGTACCAAAACCGCCATGACTGGCTCTTGGTTGGTATCAAAGGGTCAGTAGAAGAAGGCTAACGAATGCTGTGAGCTGTTAGTTGGCATCCAAGTCGACCTCCTGCCAGGTGCAACTGTTGACAACTGGCTGGTCCGCAGCTGGGGGTCTGGGTTGGCAGTCCTGGGTCAAACTGGGCCCTATTTTACCTTCTTTCTCCAGGCGAGCCACGTTCAATCTCAACGCAGTCTGGAGACTGGCGGAGCTCAGCTGGAGCTTCAGCATTCCTCATTTTTGCTCTGGCAGGGTTAGTTTCAGCTGTCATTTCAGTTGTGATGTCTGAAAAACATCCAAGTTCGGTGCTTACCATCTGACTGCCAGGGTTGCCTGTTCTACCCAGTTGCCTATTTTAGGATTTCATGGGGCTCGGTAGAGTCAGTTCCTGACAACTTGGCATCATCTGTAGGTCTTCAGAACCATCAACTGTATGAATCTTTTGCATTTGTCAATAACCTTTGTTTGTGTAAAGTTTTGATATTGTCTGTGAATGATCTTTTTAAGCTAATGTCTTTCCTCTTTTTCACTTTGGCAGGAATGTTCCAGACCAGAAAACTATTTATAAAACTTCCTTCATAAAGGGCACCAACATGCTGGTGAACAAAAGTGCATTTGATTAGCAGAATCCAGTTGCTACTGACCATAATTCCCATACCATTAATTCCCATGGAAGAAGTAATGATATGCTAAGCTATTCACGTCATGCGTCGCTGTTCAGCGTAAATGCAATGATGTTGCATTTACATATGCAGAGCTGGTCAGTTCCTGAATCTCCTGGGTTAATGATTCAAATCTTCACACTGAATCAGGAATCATAAATCCAAGGTTTCCATTAAACCTGGATCCTATGAGTCCACTGGCTGGCTGCTCAACCAAGTACACAAGACAAGACACAAGGACAAGTTCGTTCACCAGTTACTCCACAGGACTCAGATGGTTTAGTTCACTGACTGGAGTGCAGTCAGTGAATCTAAGTAATATGTTAAATACTGCAATAACCAACCAAACAAACAAACATCAACATTTCTGACTCAAGCAAATTGATGAACCAGATCACTTAGGCAAGTGACTCAGAGTAAGCTAAGTCCTTTAAATGAACTGGGTTTACCACCACGATTGAGGCCTGTAGGGACTTTTTTTCCCAGTATGTTCTGACAGGTAAAACATTAGAACTAAAAGAGAGAGGACATCCTTTTTCACGTGAATATAAGTGGCGTTCTCCAGGAAATCCAGTGGATAGTCTGTGACTGGAGCAACAAAATGACATTATGACAGACAGCATTTCACAGATGTGATTGCAAAACCTGGAAATGATCCAGAGGGAGGTGTTGGATGGGGCTGTTGAAAAGGACACCCGTGATGCTCATCTTAGATTAACTGCAAGGAACTAAAGGGAAAAAGCAGTATCATGCACCTTCTCTTGCAAAGGAAAACATTACTTGACAAGTCTTGACTTCTTAGAGCCAGCCACTGCCGACTGGAAACAAGCTTTATCTAACATTAGTGGAACGTGCCGTTAACTAAATCCCAACCAAAGAGTCAAGAATGAGCATCTATGAGGGTGAGCAGCCAGGCATGTAGAGATAGGAGCAGGATGAGCTTGTATGTGCTTAGATTCAGGGACATTTAATGAGACAAAGGTGTGGAGTTACTACAAACTGACTAAACTGTCAGTATAATGCTCCTGGAAAAGAACTTCTAAATGTGTAATCCTGATGAACAAGCATTTTCAAGTATTTGGTATATGGATGGAGGGAATGTTCTCTTCATTCCTTTCTCTTTTTCACATGAAAATTAAGCCTGAATGTGAGGATAAATGTATTTTGGTGTATCTTTGAGTTTTTCATCTCACATTGACATTTCAAGTGCATGAGTTGAATTCTCACCACATATGACCAAGGCAACAAATCACAAATACACCAGATTGGCAACTCTATCGGCAACTAAGAGCTTATTTACATAATTCCACCAATTTCTGCAATTTTTACTGGGTTTTTTTTTTTTGTTTTGTTTTCCCACTGTTTACCACTCTTAGTTGTCTTACCGAAAATAGCTTCTTGTTATTTCAGTAAACTGCTCCAAACATGATTGTATGTGACAACGTATGCAACAGCCTTCAGGCCTTTCACTGATGCTGCACATGGAACGTACTCATCCATGCATCCATTTTCCATACTCACTTCATCATGTGTTGGGTCAACACATTCTTCCAGATCAGCTTTAAGACCTTTACTTTGACTCTACAAGTTCCTCAAACTGTTCTGGAGGGATCCATCTCCTTTTAGGCACAATACATTCCCATTCGTCAAAGAGTTTATGCCGTTGTTCTGGTATGGTATTTGCATGTTTCTTAGACGGAAAAAAGCAAAAGAGAACTTTAATGAAAATATCCAATGAGGTGGGGTGCTTTTTTTTCACTCAGCTTTGACAGAGGTATTCAGGCTCAGGCACTTGATGTGGGTGGTAGAGGAGAGTTGTTTACCTTTTCTGTCCAAAATTTACCCCAAGATGTTAAACTGGGTCAAGATCTGTTGGCTGTGAAGGCCAGTGAATATGATCAATTTTCAAACCAATCAAACCATCCTGTGACTCATGGTGCCCCACGGAGGCATTGTCATCTTGGAAAAGGCATTCCTGTCAGGATAGAATAATTTTAAAATAAGATGAAGATTTTCAATCAGAACAGCTTTGTATTGATTCGCAGTGACCCTGCTTTCTGATAGGATGAGTAAAATGCCACTCTGCAGAATAACGAAGCCACCAGATCCCCACATTAAACATTTTGTTAGGCAGATGGTAGCGTGAGCAGCGCCATCACTTGTCTGAGTCAGCTTTCTGACTTCCTGATAAGTATGGTCCAATAATTTTTGTCTCTACCAACTCCTAAAGATTTTTCTTTTTTGATACTATGACTAAGCCAAACCTGATAAGAGTGAAGCTGGCCGTGGGACTGAATGTTCAGACTGCTGAAACTCACTTTAAAGTTTTGTAAATCAGGGACAATTGGAAATGAATCCTACAAATATAATTTTCAACACTCCCAGTTTTAACATTGTCATTCCATACCACATAGATTATCATTAAATTATCATTAAATCAGATGGTGCTTTTTTTCCTCATTACTTTTCTTTTTAATATTGAGTGGTGAAGGTACTTAGATTATGTAATTAATGTTTTTGGACTGCAGTAGAGCAGTCCAGTGGTTTCTTTAGTCAGATATGTGTGAGAAAGATTCAAATTTTAAATAAAAATGTTAAAAAGCTTTAATTATTTTTGTCACTTTTTCCCCCAGTCTATCTTCCCCATATCTTATCCATTCAGCAACACTCATCTGAGCAACAGGACCGCAGGGTCATGTTTACAACCTGCTGAGTGCAATAAGGTACAGGCCTTATAATGCAACAGCCACTCATAATCCAAAATCCTTTCCGGAAAAACAACAACCATAAAAATCTGGGATTATGCTGTCCCACGTTGCCAGTTTAAGGATAGGAATATACCAATCTCTTTTTTAATCCTCGCTCACTCTCAGTTTTTCTTTCTTTCTATCTTTCCTTCTCCAAATCTCCTAAACAGCTTTAGCTCTTATCAAAAATGGAATCAGATCGAAAAAAAAAAAAAAGTGAAGGAAAAAGGTTTTTGTAGATACATTTGTCCTGCTTATACAGATCTGAAGTACAGTAAAAGGAGAGCTTGGAGTTCGGAGACACAGAGAGAGAAAGAGGCAGAAGCAATTGTTTCCAAGGATTTAGGCACTGTTCTTCGACTTGCATTGAAAAGTATTATCAGATACAGTGTCCTTAACCCATGCCTGAATCCATCACCCCTCTGCACTGTGGCTCAGTGTACATAAGCTGGATTAGAGCGACTGACACAAACACAAGCACAGATGCACGCCTTTGGCTTTGCATATTTGAGCAGCACAGCTGGATATCTTACCAGAGTGAAATAGGATAAAACTTTTACTCTTCAATTCCTTGTTTGTATCAGCGTGTGTGGCTCTCTCATCCCTGTAAAGCCTTACGAGGGGGAGGCAATTGTTTTGGAAAACCTTGTGAACATGGTCGGCTAAACAACCGCCTGTCCAGCCTGGATTCACATTCATACAGGTTTAAATTGCCTCATAGTCAGACAACATCCCATCCATACGGATGCGTGTCTATAGAGGCATCACTGTGCAGGGCACGGCTGCTGAAAGCGCTTCAGTCTACTTGTATATACTGCCTGTGGGACTACACTGCATCCATTCACCCCAGATCCCCCTCACTCATGCTCTCCCACCTGCTGCCCCTGTCCTCTGACCTCCTCATTTTCCCCTTATGACAACACCCACTAATGATTAAGAATAATCTGTGGTCGCCATTGGTTTCAGTTTATGAGCATTCTCTCTGAGTTGCAGCGTGGGGAATTTCCACTCACTCTGTCTCTTTCCCCAGCAGTCCTTTACTCAACTGACTTCAGCTTACTGAGGAAAAAGACACCAGAGGGAGCCAAGATAAAAGATACTTTAGAGACGAGAGGAACAGTAAGCCCACATTCTCTGCCACTAATAGCACTATTTTGATGAAAAATCGGCTTCAAGCGCGAGTAGGAGGAGGCAGATGAGGTCGGAGGATATATATTTCATGTTGTGGAGTCTCAGGATTCTTTTTATTTGAATATGGCCTAGTTTAAGTGTTCAAAACTTGCTTTTTTTTAGAAGTGATAAATAAGCATATAGCCAGTGGTAATTCATGGGCTGTAAATGCTTTTAAACTTAGTCTTCATGAAATACTTTATAAATATATTAAAAGGGGAGAAAAAGGAAAACCCATCATAGTGGAGTAGAGTTATTTACAGTCTTTGAGATTTTACAGCCCTCTAGTGGTCAGTTCTGCACTCAATTTGACCAAAGATTGTTCAGTATGGTTCTGGTCAGGATGAATGGCCCCTCTTAGCTGGAAGCACAGAATTTAGAATATCTTCATAAATTAATGCTAATGAGCCCAGTTATGTGCGCTCGAGAGCAGCACTATGGGAACGCTTAGTGGCCCTTTAGTGGATGGGGTAGTGGGGCAATGGAGAGTACCGTGTCCTCCTGGGGACAGTTGACACATGATGGGACTGAGGACTGATCTGGTGAGAGGGGCTTAAGATTGATGTTCCTGGTTGGAGGACCACTGACTCTACTCACTGTCTCACGGCCGCCCTATTTGATACCAAACTTAAAAAACACTAAAACCAACCTGTTTGAGCTATTCATTTTTTCTCAAACAGATTACAAAACAAATAAGATTCAACAGTGCAAGTAAAACTACTTAGTACTACATGTTGTTCCAAAAGTCCTCTTCATTCATTTCTAATGAAACAGTGTGATATGCTGTGTGTTCCTCTCCTGCCGACACTGAATTCACCTAATTTTAAAACCTTAAAAATTCAAGTGGGTATGTGTTTATTTATTTATGTTATTCATGTAGATTAATGAGGACAGGTGACTTTATTTAAACTTGAATTTTATAGGTATCTTAAAGCATTTAAGACATGTGTAAATGAATGCAATGATGTAAATGTAAAGGGCTGAACTTATATCAACTAAGACAAAACACTTCAGACATCACTTTACTGAAATGAAAGAGTGCCTTTCTTGAAACAGCCAATCAATAAAAATTAACAGTCAAACAACTTAGACAAGTTATCCATCAGTTATTGATTTCTGTTTGGTTTCTATGTCATGCATTATTTTAAGAGATGTATAACATTGATGTTGAGTGTGAATACTTAATTTTCTGTTATTTTACCACTTGTACTGGCTTTTAGGGTTTCTAAAGCAACCTCAGTCGTGAGTGAGCATATGTGTGACTGTTTGTGTACATGTGGACTTGCAGGGTGTTGGTCAACTTTTGCCCAAAGACAGGTGGGACAGGTTCCAGCAGTGACCATGAAGAGGAAGAATCAGGCATAGATCATGGATGGATGGATCTATATTTGGTACATTAAGTTCTCATCCACAACAATGTTTATTTTTATTGTTTAATTCTTTTAAACTTTTTTTGGCAAGTGTTTTGATTATGTTGGTCATGCAAATGTCTCAAAAATGTTTGTATCAAAAATGATGGATTTGGAGTCATGGCCATAATTATATTAGAGCATTGATTTTTTTTCCTGTGGTGGAATTAATATTTTCTTTTGCCAGATGTTTTCAAGACTGCCAAGTGAATCATTTCCTTTTCAATAAAACTTGTGGTAGAGTTGAGTTACTCTGCTGTATCGGTTAAGATTGTTGGGGGATCTTAAGTGGATCCACTGGGCATTTTCTTCACTTTGCTCTCTTTGGTTTAAATGGCATGTGATTTGACTATAAGTAGACTGATTATGACTTTATCTATATCCCTTACACTTAACTTATATGGGAATGATTTTCCTGGGGGTTGGCATGATGTAAATAGTCTGACACGAAGTGAACTGAAAACATATATCACAATACTTTCAAATGCAAATAATCTGGTGATAAACCAAAAAACTACTCCAGCGTAGATGTAATACATGCCAAATTTATCTTTAATTTAAAATACTCAAACCAAACTGTAAGCTTCCCTCCCACTTTAGCAGGCTTGATTTTCTCTCAGAGCTAATCCTGATAATAACTACAACCAAACCAAATGCAACCTTATCTGCTGGTCTTTTTTTTTTTTTTTTCGGTAATTTATTATAAATGTAAAACAAACAAAAAAAACCAAACCTAACTCTAAGCATTTTAAGACTATTCTATCAAAGGTGTTGTGTCAAATCATGATGTGGAGATATTTTGCAAGACATTTTCTCTGTTAACAGACAAACAAATCTATGTTAGCAGCATTTTCCTGTCTCAACAGTGACGCTGTACGTGCACTGGCTGTACGTAGCATGCAACACCACTAAGTGTCACTGTGTCCTCATGTTCCAGATGTGTGAGGGTGAAATAAGGACATTAAGTCCAGCTCTCCACTCTCATGAGCAAACCTCCTCTGGGGTGTAATGGGTGGCTCAGTTGTGCACAGCTACCTCACGTTTGTTTCCTGATGTTCTCTGTGTTCCCTGATCCTTTGAAGGTCAATGTGGGAAAAAGATGAAAAAGGCTAAGTTTGGGTTTCACAAAGGTTTTACCCAAGGTTTTATTGATATGTTGTCCCAAAGGAAAAAGTAGTACAAGACCACAAAGCAACACCAGCTAACTAGGCATCGTCCATGAAAGAAGAAAGGTGTCCCTGCCTGCTGATTACATGATTACAACATTTCAGTTGTTGCTATCTGGTTGTCCTCTTCGTCATGGGTCATATATTTTCAACAGGAACCAGATCTGGGCTCCTATCAAATATTTACACTATATATGCTGTGAGAGTCTCTTCAGCAGATGAAAACTGGCCTGCTGTATTTGTTTGCAATGTATTAGTAAGATTTAAAAAAAAGGCACACAAAAAGTTGAGGTAAAAAGAATTAAACCTTGTATTAATTTATTTTAATTTTCAAGATGACGCTTCCTCGTGAACACAATAACTTAACAATGTTATTTTTCCAACTGAAACTAAAATGCTGCTGCAGTCAAACATTTTCTTCCTGCATCATTAAAAAGCCAGAAACTTGAATTTCAAATCGTAGCATGTCTGGTTTTTTTTTTTTTTACCTTTACCTTGATTCTCAAAAACAAGGTTATCTGTCAGCAGAATATTCAGTGAAAAAATACATTTGTTGGTAGTATTTTTTTCATTTGATGTGTCCTACATTAAATTCTGAGTCTCTAAAAATCCTGAAAAAAACAAAACACTTTTTAAAACCTGGATTTAAAGTTGATCTTCTCCACACATATTCAATACAATATCAAAGGTTCCCAGCACTGGATTTGTGTTTCTAAAGATTCCCTGTCTCGAGAATGATTTAATCAAAGGAGTCAGCAGATGAACCATGTAGCTCGGGGCCAAAAGGGCAGTTTCTGCAGACACGGTGAGAGTACTCTGATGTTATAAATCTACAAGCACACGCTCTCTGTAAATTCTGGCTCCACCTCAAACACTCATATTTCTCCAGCTGGCATGCATAAGCTGCTCCACTTTCGAATAACCTACGGGAAAATCATGAGTGCTTTCTGGTATTGGGAGGTGCCAGTGTCGTATGTAAAGTTACAGCATTTGGGTATTGCCACGGAATCTGATGAGGACTTTCCATATCACCATAAATAATAATAATAATAATAATAATAATGATGATGATGATGATGATGATGATGATGATAATAATAATAATAATATATTCGGTATTCTGGTTAAACTTCTGATTCCAATTTTGAAATAATTGGTCTATGTCTTGAACACTGAAACGCTGAAGAAATTTCTTATCAATTTTCAATTTTTTTCTAATTATAAAACGTCCTGATTTGGCTTTGAATAAATTTAGTCTCAATATCTGAGGGCTTATGATAGACCACCGTGGTCTAATAATGCCTGTACTGTAAGTGAAATGTTCTTTTTGCCCCGAAGCTGCTGCTGTGTTTCAACACAGTACTGCAATGTTCTGAGGGGAACTGAACTTATGACCTCACTAAGAGAATGGCATGTTAAAAAGCTCAAATCCTTGTGGCTGATTTCCTGTTGCTCTGTGGGAGAAAAACACTTCGGTCAAAGTCCGTTTGCTCGCACAAGAAGGAATAAAAACAGCAAGAGTAAAGCTAATACGAATGCAGATACAAAGTAAAAAGGAGGTTTATATATAAATAAAAAAAACAATATGATTACAAAGTGACATATTTTTAACCAATGTAAAATAAATGATGTCATAAATCTTTAACCGTAAAGAGGAGGCACCGTTTAAGTGATAAACCCTTCTAGCCAATAGCGTGCAGGCGCGTGAATATGAACCTTCTAAGACGTTGTACTGCGTTCAAATAAAGATAGGACTTTTGGCCACTCTATCTAAATTGCGTTTCAGCTGTTAAAATTTATTTATTTATATTTTAAACATACATTCCTCGTATTTCAGATAATTTTTGTTTTGTTTTTAATTAACACAGGGATGCAGATTCTTTTTTTTTATATCAGTTTTATTACGTGATGCTACTATTGGAGTTGGATTGAGATCAGTATTATTGTAAAGCAGGACAGACATACTTATTTTGAACAAAGTACAAGGCTAAAAAATATATATTATGCTTAAGGGATAACCCTTACCCTAACAATGAGAAATTAATTTTGATGTTTGTTGTTGTTTTTTTGATACAAGGGTTATTGTAAAGTATTCCTACAACCAAACCTATGTAGGGATATGGGAAGGGAAAAAAAGAAAAGATTAAAAAAAAAAAACAAATTTAAAACCCAACACATTAACGCTACACATTTTCTTTCCTTCAAATATGTTTGTGTTTTCTATTTTACTTGTGTATTCTGTTAAATGTAATGGTGTTTTTTTTTTTTTCTGTGGTTTGTGTTGTTTTAATTTCTGGAAATGCATGTTTTTAGGTCTGTTCTTGTGTTTTGTTAAATGTTGTATTGACAGATAGATTACAGTAGAGTGATGTTTTTCATTGTCACATATAAGGTCAATTGATTATCAATTTCTGAATGATAATACAGATTTCAGATGTTTTATATACAGCAATAGGAAGATTATAGTATCCAGTATACGAAAGAATCAATTGAAAGTATAATAAAAGTTTCTGTTAATAATAATAGAAATAATAATAACAACAACAACAACAATAATAATGATAATAATAATAATAATGATAATAATAATCAGAGTAAGAAGGAAATTGTAGTTTCTGGGGGTACTTTGAACGCAGCACGATGGGCGGGTCTTGAGAGTATCGGCTTGTCTGCTTCTCTAGCATTCATTCTGATGAGCTTCAGACGGCGAGTAGGAGACTAATACGGTGCTCTTCGGTAATTTGAAAGCACACTCTTGTGAGAGAGGTAAGAGTTTAACATTTTTTACGAGTCATTTTCCCCCATATTAACATCTTAATGAGTTATGGAGTTATTAACAAGAGTTTGTTATTTCGTGGAAAAGTAGTCGGTTAAAGCGGCGTCGCTCCAGTTGACGCGTTAATGAACCTAAATAATAGCGACTGCAGCAGCTTGTCGAGTTGAAAACCTGTTACTTGTTTATTAGTTTTCCGGCAGTTTTTCAAGGTTTGGTTTAGTATTATGTAATCAAAAGACGGCGTAAACTGGAGGCACACCTGTTTGCCTCCCCAACCACACAGTCTGGTGGAGATATGTGCCATTATGGTATTCCTAACACACCTACCTTAACCCTGTTTCTGTCTGTATTGTACTTCATTGCGTAATATAATTGCGCAGAGTTCTTCGGAGGTGCTCCGGAGGCACACAGTCGAGGCTTACTCGACTGAAGAAAACTTTTATCTTCGCTTTCTGATTGGGAACCCGTTTGTTCAGTCAGCAGAATTTCTTTAGGACGGGAAATTCTGGAGAGTACCAACATTTTTCGCCATCGACATTGGTTGCTGCGGTCAAAACAAAGTGTGTCGTCGTCCTACGGTTAAAAAAAAAAAAGAAGAAGAAGAAGCATAAGAAAAATTGCCTGACCCGAGGAAATTCCTTTCACAGTCACCACACCCTTGTTGTGCTGCTCAGCAACTGAACCGAAGACCCTGGTACCTCAGAACGACGTGTTCAGTTGTTGTCCTGGCATGTTCTCTACAACACATCTGCAGACCCCCTATTTGGTGTGAACCAAAGTCAAACCTACGGTTTGAACTCTGCCATATACTTCAGTTGGACTACTCCCATGTTTGCGTCTAGGCTGACACAAAGTGAACCAGCACGGGGCAGAAAATGCAAGAAATATCTTCAAGAGCATAATTGCACGAAAACATGTTTTTAAAAGTATGATGTCATTACGGCTGGACTGCTGAAACCAGCGGGTAGTGAACAGGAGTCTATATGAATTACATAGTAATGATAATAATAATAATAATAATAATAATAATAATAATAATAATAAAAGATGTGGCTGAGACTGTAAGTGACATAATCTAGAACAACTCATTGTAGACTGGGCTGCACAAGAGCAGTTAAAAGTTTGAGAATTAGCAGGATTAATTTCACATAGAAAGCTGTGGATGTGGGGCTGATAATGTATGAATAATACAAAGAAAGGAAGGACCAAGCACGCATAACGTTTTCCCTTTTTATCATTCATGTGTACAATATAACAATGTTGAATGTTCATCTTGAAGGTCGACACCTTTTTAAATATTGTAAGTTTTTTGAGAACATATAGAGCATAATCAGAAGGCCTAAATTAAATTTATTGTAAATGTGAGTAAACAGACATGATTTCAACACTTTTACTGAAATGAAGAAGGAAAAATGCAGGAATAACTTAAATGTATTTTAAGCAGTTTAAACACAACTGTCCAGACCGGAACAAACATAGTTCGGCTTCAGTTAAAGTTTAGTCTTACTTTGAAGCAGATCAAAGGACTTCTATTCATGTTAAAGTATCGGTTTCAGTTGAATTTGAAGAAAGGTTTGCTTACTTTTACGAAGTGTCGTCTGGCTGCAGTGATCCTCCTTGTCTGCTCTCAGCAAAAGTCAGACAAAGTAGCCTCTTGCCCCATCCTGATCAGACAAATGCACAACAACAACAAAACAAGCTCACAGGGCGATGGCAGACATCACGGCAGGGGCAACTGTGATGCTCTAGAAAGTAATGTTGGAAGAGAAATTAAAATAGTGACAGGAGAAGAGACCAAATCAAAGTAAATTTTAGACTGTGTTGTAAATGTGACTTAATTTACTAATTGTTTTACCCGTGAACTATTAAGAAATTGTGAAAATGCCAACCGCTCTTTCCCTTTGAGCTCTGTGAACAATAATTTTGCTTAAAATATATTAGAAATGATAACATTACTAGATATTTTCTAAATTATTATTTTTCAGTTGAGATTGAAATTGTAAAGTATTTCAGCTCTCCACCAAATGTGTTTTAACTCCAAGAGTTCCGTTGATTACCATGTTAAACTGTTCAAGGTTACACCAGAAATAAACCAAGTAAAACCAAGTAAAATTGTATCAAATCAGAAATTTATGCCTAGTTGGGGAGATTGCTTATTTTGAGTGACAGCTGTATTGCAGGGTGGTGTAACTAGTTCACTGTTGTCACTTCTGCTACTTAGCACTCTTAGTGAACTTGACCTCTGAGCTAAGAGAGCCTAATCATTCTTATTTTAAACATGGCTTGTTGAGCTGTTCACTGTACTAACAGACCACCCCAAGTGGTTCTGGACTGGGCTGGACAAAGCTTAAATAAGCATCAGGCAGCAGATGCCTTCACCCACAGTAACTTCAAGACTGTCCGTAGCTTGTTGGCAACAAAACCTGGCAGCAGGCTGAATAGCCGAGCCACTTTCCAGGCATGGGATAACGCTAACAAAGCTCCGAGAACACCCAGGGCATGATCAGTTAGCCGGGTGTGGCTAGTTCAATGTCCTGATGGGGCTCTGACGGACCTTATTTCAGCTCTGACAGTACATGTTGCAATTTTTTTTTTTTTGCTATCAGAAATGAGAATGGATGCCTGAATTCTGTCTGAATGAATACAGTGGTACCTCTACTTACGAAAATGAATTGGTTCTGGAAGTAGTTTCTTAACCCGAAAATTTCGTAAGTAGAGACGCGTTTTCCATGTAAATGCCCTAATCCATTCCAAGCCCCCCAAAATTCAAACATCAATTTTTTATAAATAATACATGAAATGACATAAAAATCTGTAAAAAAATACATGTTAGAACTAGAAAAGCACTCGGAGAGCGCAGACCTCTGCCAAGCGCAACAATTATCGAAAAATTGAAAGTGATCCAGAATCCAGGATTTCTTCTGAATCACACCCAAAATGAAATACAGTTCTTCCTTTTCACATTTCCAAACAAATCCTGAAAATTTCATCAAAATCCATCCATAACTTTTTGAGTTATCTTGAACACAGACAGACAGACAGACAAACGCCGGCAAAAACATAACCTCCTTGGCGGAGGTAAAAATTGTTCGTTTATCTGGGTTGCTGGGTTACGCTCATACAGACAAGGGGCCCTCCTAGCCAGTGGGATGCCAGAAAGATGCTAAGCGATAGCCAATGGCAGAACAGCTCGGACGCAAGTATGTTTACGTTCGGTAAACTCTGGGAGCTGCGAGTAGCAGCACGTACTGTATTTTTGCCTTTCGTATCCTGAAATTTCTTTCATAATGAGGCAATGTTTTCCTGTTAATGCGTTTTGTAACCTGAAAATTTCGTATGTAGAGATGTTGGTAAGTAGAGGTACCACTGTATATGATAACATCTAGACGACATTTTTGATGATTTTCCACTGCTGGCTTGACTATTTTATAAATATCCTAATTAGAAGTTAGAAGTGTCTTTCAAAGCCATATAGAACAATTAATCCAGTGCTCCCATATCTACATCTATTCCATGAGTGCAGATATAGGAGCACTGTATCATTTAATCACACTGTACGTACTACTCTGCTTCATTAATGTTAAAACTTTTTCCTAGGAAGTGGTCCAGCACGGGGGGCAGACAACACATCGATCATTCAAGCAATTTTTAATCACACAGAGTGTGATGCACAGAATGTGCCAAACAAATGAGGGAAAAAAAAAAACAACCTTTGAACCCACAGAAACCATTTGGACATAAAACACCATTCTGGATGCTGACGATACCACAACCATGCTTACATGTCTTTTGCAGTTTGATAGTCAGCTGACTTCTAATTTTTCCAATCATAAGCACTCAAGTAGGGCTTTTAGGCCAAAGTGGTTCCAGTGCTGGATCGGAGCAAGGCGGGAAAAAGCACCGACGTGGGCCAGAAAAACTGGTGCTATGCTATCCCCAAAACCCCGCTGGGGTCAGATGCAAGAGCTGGTTACGTCTGGGGCAAGAAGCGGGGTTACTTTACTAACCAAAACACAGTGATCGCCATTGTTTTACATCACATATACGTCGATTGAGTAAAGAACAAATTAACAGCAATGAATCAACAAAGAATGGGAAGGAGGAAACCATCTTCCTGTACCACCACCGTATAAGTCAGCACAGTGACGTATACAGACACCAGGCAACCACTGGTGAAACACTAGTCTGTAAAACTAAAAAAAACAATGCAATGCCCCTCCCTGTTTTAGGCTCTTCAGTTAAAAATTAAGCATCTAATTTTTAAACAGGATGGCCAAAAGGTGAAGAGACTGCTTGCTGCTTTAAAGCCCGTTTCTCATAGCCATACGTTTGAGTGGGAACGAACAGGCCTTATGGACACACAAGCATTTTTGGTCTGGATATTATTTAGGCCACCATCTCCTCAGGGAACTGATGACAAGTTGAAATGCATCAGGGTTGAAGAAGCTGGTGCGCTATGTTTAGCATTTAAGATTTTATATGACAACATAATTAGCATAAATATTTTAAATTTCAGTTTAAAATAGCATGACATGGTGTTTCATTGATGGATAATATTTATCCCCTGTTTTTTCACTCGTGTGCTTTGTCTTGGTGTCGTAGCGAGGTCGGTCAGACAGACAACAGCTCGGTGGGCTCGGTGAAAGCCTTCAGAAAAGGTCGAGAGTCAGAAGTTGCACTTTGGTCTTGCACCTCAATTTGTTCCTCTTTGCTTACAACAGACCGATGCACATTTTTCTTTTCATTAATTGTACGTACAAACTTTAGTTTTAGTGTAAGGGAACTCTGGAAGTACTCTAATTGTTAATCTTGTGCGTGGTCAGAAGAGTAGTTGTTCAGGTGCACTTTTATTAGATTTTTCTTTCCTTCCTCCGTTTGTGTTGGACTTGGTCAGTGGACCGATGCAGGATTGTTTATTGTTAAGCTATAGGTACTTATCAGTGAAGGTGTACAAAAACAATCCTCCACAGTATCCTGTCTCCCATTTGCGTGGGTTGTGTTCCATCTTCCCCACCTAGTTCCCAAAGGAGATGGTTTTACATGTTAGAAAGAAGTAATTCCTTAATTCTGGAAAGGTTAACGAAGTTCAAACTCTTAACAAAAAAATAGTTTGAGCTTTGAATCCATTTTTATCTTGTAATTACTACTTGTTTCTACAAAAGGGTAAACACTGGCATATGTCAGTGTCTAAACATTTCCAAAGCCGTCTAAAAGTGTTGATTTTCTAGTCATTTGTTTGTGACTGACAAACACATCTCCATGGAAAATTGTGTCAGCAGGCTGTAGGGTGTATCACACACACAGCACCACATACAGGCGAGAAACCCCTTTAGACAGAAGAGTTTCCTGTGTGGAGCTTTGGGCTTTTAGTTTCGGGAAGCTTTAAAGGGATTATTTAAACTGTTTCTTGTGAGTTACATTAACGGATGTAGATGGATGTGCTGCAAAAGCCTGTTCCACTGTAGATCCCCTTTCCAATCAGCAAAATGGCTGAACTCATTAAATTCTTAGTCTTACTGTTTTATTATCAAGCTTTGTATCTCTTCTCGTTCATGTTCTCAGCTAAGGAAATAACAATGGTAACTTTTTTTTTTTTTCTTGAAGCTTTTATCTTTTTTGCTGTTGCAGTGGTAAAAAGTACAAACCCCAACATCAGCAGATAAGATCACCTGTAGATAAATTACTATGCGGTAATCGTTGCAACAAGATGTTGTCTTTCTTAGTCTGATGCTTTTGTCTCATTTTTTGATACTTGGAGAAGTTGAGTTGAAACTGTTAGATGAATGTGTCCTCAAAAACTGTGCTGTCTTCACCTTTCCAGCAGAAAAAAGCTCTTAAACATAGTGTAGTTATTTTAGTCTTTAGATCTTTAAATGTCTATTCAAATAATAAGATTGAGTATGGGATTCAGATAAAATGCTAATTTTTTTTTTCTAAATTAATAAATTTGTCTTCACAAATGAGCCGGACAGATTAAAAAGCATCATCTTCGGAGAGAGTGAATCCATCAAGACTGCTCACATGTGTCAGCCTCTGCTTGTGTTGTTGTGAATTCAAAAAAGAGGGATACACACCCAAAGGATATGCAACATTAGCTCCAAAGATGGTGACATCACACTGCAGAGCAAGAACGAGGAGGATGGGTAGAAGAGAGGAAACTTCCAGAGTAAATGGATTGCTGAACATGGTGATATACTGTCAGCTGCTTCACCTAGTCTAATTGACTAGACAATGGCCATGTGCGTCTGGAAATGCACAATTAATAACGCAGTAGCAGGCTGTGGGAAATGGGACTTGGTGACATAGAGAGAAAAATCATACACTTGTATTTTAATGCATAATGACAATATATAACTAATATTATCTATTATTATATGGTCCTGATAATGTGTTTATAAGTTGGACCATGACTAAACTTTCCATTTCTTTAATAACAGTGGAATATCAGTCAGATGTGCTTATTGCACACTGTAGATTTCATGTTTTTTCCATGTTTCTTGCTGTCATATTTTAGTTTTGAACACTATAAGTACTCTTTCTTCATTTCCTCAATCTGACATGTCCATTTGAACTCCAAAGAAATGATGTTTTTTTCCCCCTCTTTATTGCTGAAAGAGAAGTAGAATTCAATACTAAGGTAGTTCAGTAAAATGCATCAAAATTTGATGCACTCTATCAAAATGGAGTTTCAGGAAAGGAATGTTGTCTTATTCTTGTCTTATGCAAAATTCTAGCTACTCTATAGCAGGGATGTAACGATATGGAAAATTTGATATCTCGATTATAGTGAACAAATTATCACAGTTTACAATATTATCTGGGTATTCTTAATTGCTGTACAATTGTCCAAAAAAGACATAATTCAAATAATTTCACAAAATCTTGTGATTTTCTTGTCATACTAAAACACCAGAAGCCAAAATCTTATCAAAATGAAACTTTCACATTAAAAAGGCAAACAACTGGCACAGAAAGAGGTTTTTATTTTAAATGAACAAAATAAATAACAGGAACAGAGCCTACTTGTCTGGTGCAAATTTAAATAAACACTTTAACAACCACAGTAGTTAAAAATATGCAAACAATTATCAGGAACAAAAATTATAGTGCGAGTTCAAATAAAATAAACTTTAAACTTAAGCTGAACCTTAAATAAGTATAAATGTGCAAATAAAGAAAGTTGTATAGGAGCCAAATATGTTGGTATGAATTGTAGTTCACTCTGTGTGTCTGTGGGTGTCGCTGTGTTGTTACCTGAGGGTCAGGTATTAAGGTAGCTGCCTGTTATTGGTTAGGTGTTTGACCCGGAAGGGCAAAAGGTTTTTGACCACTGTGGCACTAACTGCCGGTGTTATGGTTGTCGGATCAGTTAATGGAATAAATTCATATTTTAACTGCATCAGAAGGACCTCGTTCAGGCCCTTTTTCGATCAACACTCAACGGTAACGTTTACGAAATGTGAGTGTTACTCTTGGTCAAACATCTCAGTAGCTTGAAGCATTAGGCTTAGCTCCTTCAAGTTGCTTGTACAAATTACAATAAAATGCAAACAGGTGCTCTGCAGACAAGATAATCGTCCTACACCAGTTGTCCCTCTGCATTCTTAAAAAAAAGAAAATAAAATATGCCCAGACCTCAGATTTCGTCATTTTAGTAGGTTGGTAAATGTCCTGCGTGCTATGATTATGTTATGATGCCTATGTTACAAGCTACATATTCACGCGAGATACAGTCACGAGTCGCTCGCAGACTTGAATGAGGCTGATATTACATATCCCGGTAATCGATCACGATAATGAGACAAAGTCAAACATAAACCGTAATCGTTATAGCGTAAAATTTTACCGCGCTTTACCGTAATACAGGTAACCGTTCCATCCCTACTCTATAGTCCTGTCAGAGACATTGTTGTTTTTTTGTTTTTTGTTTGTTTGTTTGTTTTATGATGCGCCAAACGTCTTCTATTGGTGAGTGGTCTGGACTGCAGGCAGGCTAGTTCAGCACTAGGACTCTTCTCCTGCAAAGCCATGCTGTTGTGATGGATGCAGTGTGTGGTTCAGCATTGTCTTGCTGAAATATGCAAGGCCTCCCCAGGAAGAGATGTTGTCTGAATGATAGCATACGTTGCTCTAAAAGCTCTATGAACTCTTCAGAATTGATGGTGCCGTTTACACTAACCCTACCCTAACCTGCTCACACCATAGGCAACCCCATACCATCAGAGATGCAGGCTTTTGAACTGTCTGCTGATGACAAACTTGATGATCGCTTTCCTTTTTACTCCACAGGACACGGTGTCCATGGCTTTCAGAAAGAATTTCAAATTTTGATTCATCTGACCACAGAACAGTTACTATTTTGCCTCAGACCACTTTAGATGAGCTTTGACCCAGAGAAGATGGCAGCGTTTGTGGATCATGTTCACATGTGGCTGCTTCTTTGCAATAATATAGCTTTAACTTTCATTTGTGGATTGCATGGCAAACTGTTCACAGATGGTGATTTCTGGAAGTGTTCCTGTGCCCATGCAGTGATGGCCAGTAGGGAATCATGACTGTGTTTTTAATACAGTACAGCCTGAGGGCCCAAAAATTATGCACATGATTTTGACCTTCAGCAGTCTACTTTGTGCACAGACACTCCCCCTGATCTCTGAATCTTTTGGTGATATTATGTACTGTAGGTGGTGGGATATTCAAAGTCTTTGCAATTTTATGTTGCACATTTTTCAGAAATTGTTCCACAATTTTTAAATCAAATCAAATTTATTTATAAAGCCCTTTTCATACTAGAGTAACACAAAGTGCTTTACATAATAAAAACATTAATTAAAACAACAACAATAAGAGAGAACAAGAAGATGACTTAAAAGCCATCACACACCCAAGGTTACTGCAAAAACAAAAAAAAAAGCATCAACACATGGCAGTGATCCCGGAAACCAAGCAGCGGCTGTCAGGGTTTGGGGTCAATGATATGCTATATTTCCGGGTTATCAGTCCAGAGGACATAGGATACATCTTCAGTGCAGCACCTGCAAAAGACTTTGGAGGACGTTTTACATCATTTTATGATGAGTACGGAGGACCATGGAGGACCATGAGATGCGACTTGTTGCACCTCTGCCCATTTTTATGTCTGAGAGGTTCTGGCTTTCTAATATGCTTCTTTTTAATCAAAGTCATGTTACTAACCTGTTTGAAAATTAACTTAATTAGTTGTCAAATTCTTCTCCCTTTGTTTTAGATTTGTGGCATTTACTTTTCCACCCTTTTGTTGCTCATGTTCCAACTTTTTTTTGATGTGTTGCTGCCTTTAAATTAAAAATGAGGTAATATTTTCCAAAATGTCAGTTTCAACATCTGATACAGTGATCCCTTGCCAATTTACGCTTTAAGCTCCGCGGTTTTAGTTATTCACAGATTTTTCAGAAATGTATAATATAATAAAAAATCAAGAAAAAATCACGGAAATATCATAAGATGTTGTGCGCACTCACTCATAGCAAAGAAATGTTGTGAGCCAGCCTGGCCCCTTTAAGAAGGTAGCCTTATGGGTAATGATGTGGCCTTATGGGTAAGGGTGTGTGTGTTGTGGGGCAGCAGAACGAAAATGAGGTTGGATGAAAAGTGGAGTGAGCATAAACAGCAGCCCAGCGTGTATAGATTTGCATTCTCTGTTAACCGACAGGAGCCCAACAATACAACCTGTGTGATATTACAAGTTCCTGCAGTGCCAGAATAAAGTGCTCGTTCCATGCAGAGAAAACCAGACTTTTTATGCTGTTGTTGTTGTTGTTGTTGGCGTGTTACCCGCTAATTACAAGCCCAAAATAGCACAATACCAGTGGTTTCTTTACTACGGTTCATAGACCAGAGGCTGTGATGGAAACAGAAAGGCCACAGTTGAGCCTTTGTCTTGTTTCGCTGCAGTGCATCGCTACTTTTTTGCGGTTTTTAAACATATTTTAAACACATTATTTAGGCTCGGGGGCTCCGGATCCAGTTTGCGGATTTTGATTTTTGCGGGTTGGGGCGCCGGTCCCCATTAACCACGAAAAAATAAGGGATCACTGTATGTTCTTTATGTTCTTTTGGGAATAAAATATGGGCTTATGAGATTTTTCAAATCATTGTTCTGTTTTTTATTTGCGCTTTACACAACGTCCCAACCTTTTTGGAATTGGGGTTGTAACTAAAATTCACATCTTAGAATTATCTATAAACAAATTAGAAAAAACTGCACTGTTCACAAGCAGGATCAATTTTGGGAGCAGTCACACCAGCAGTGACTTCAATATTAATGATTGTGTATGTGTATGTGATTGGTAGTCTCATGTGTAATTTCTTCTATTTTAAACTGTAAGGAGATGGCAAGACAAAGACACAGAACAACAAAAGAATAGTGTAAAGAGATGTGAAAGTAGGTGAGAGATTCCTCCTGGCTCATATCTTACAACTCTTTTACATGGTTAGAGCTCTTTGTGGGCTTATGTTACTAATTGTATCATAGAAGAAAGTTCGGCAGTTTGATTAATTAGTGTTTAGTCTACAGATTAGGGGATGTAATGGGAGAGGTGGTTGTGTTATTTTCCAATGAAAATGTAACTGGGAGGATTTATTGGTATGTTACCAGATGTGGAGTTGTTGAGCAGTTAAAGCCCTGTTTTTAACTGCTTCCGCTATCTTTGGTTGCAATCAGGTCTACGGCACTTAGTGATTTACCAAATACAGGAAGGGTTGTTCCCAGCTTGGCTACTTTTAAGGAAATGCTGATCCTCTTTATCTGTACTTTTTTATGCTCTCCAGAAGAGGTGCCATTTAATCTTACGAATTTGACTCATCTTTTCACAGCCAGATGAATGCAGTTTTTCACCGTGTCCTACGCTCGATCTGAAACTAAATGGAAAGCATCTCTGATTGATATTGCATATTAAAGTCTCAAAGATTCCAGGTTTGACTGCTTAGGATATTGAGATTTGTATATATATTTGTAGCACTTAAGCAGTATAGAGGGAACAAAGAAATTTGTAAAGTATATCTAAAATCAGAGGCCTTTTTAAACCTACGGCAACATATATGGTGGTGATCATCACAGTATATATTAATTAAAACATCAATTTCTGAACATACAGCAGATCCACAGTTGCTTACACCCCCACAATGTTGCACAGTTTAAGCAGAGCAGAGCAGAGCAGGATATTTGATGACGTATCAGGACAAAATTGAAAGTGGCTCGGTGGATTAATGTGATCATCATGTAAATGTATATTGACTGTGTGGATGCGAGGAGGTTCTGCTCTTTTGAGCTCCTCTATGCTTTTAGCCTGACAAGTAAAATATCTCAAGAACATTGCCTAAACCTTTACTCCTCGGAGTAAGCTCCTTCCTTACACTTACCTCATACTTACCATGTACTTGTTAACTTGTGATTAAGTTGGACAAGTATGCATGATGTTTAAATTCACCTGCACAGGACCATTGTTGCCATGCTTGATGGTGTATGCTTGTGATGTGCCTTCGTCATACCATTAAAACACCAATCAAATTTCTTCCCACTAGGTACACAAGTATCCGGGTGCTGTGACACAGTTCTGCCCCCGTGAATGATGTCACTGGCTAGCTCCTTGTAGGCGCAATTTGATTGGCTGACTATTGCGTTGAGACCTGAAAAGTTTAACTTTTTGCGACATCTGACAGGCTCAGTGCTTCTGATGACACACAGCACCAATTTTATTTGGCGACACTTGATGCCACCCCATTCAAAGGGCAGTTGTTTCATATATGCACATGTTTCATAAACAAGCATCTATATTGTGGTGAGGCCTGAAGTGTGGATTTGGTTTGAATTTCTTTGAGTTTCCACATCTTTGAGATTGGAAGCTAGATGATGTAGCAGTGGGCAGTATAAACAACAGCAGAAACGATATAAATGTAGCTAACGGTAGAGATTTTTACAATATTGGCCTTCTGCGATTGCGCAAGTTGATGATGTCAAGCTGCACCTACTTTGGTTGAAAGTGAATGTGAAAACATGGCAGAGGTTGCAAATGTGGAGCGAGATGAGAGGAGGAGTGCTAGTAAAAAAGACCGGTGCAACATGGGTCCCTTTGTACAACAAAAAAAATCAGAGGTGGATTTATATTACAAAATGCCATTACTGTATATTTGTAAGATCATGGCACCATTTCTTACAGTGGAAAAAAGCGGCTTTAGGAACATGATAAAGACACTTGATGGACGCTACGAGTTACCTGGCTGCAAGTACTTGGGCACAGTCATTCCCAAGGTGTGGAGAGGAGAGAGCCGTGAGAGGACATTAAAAATAAATGTTTTAAATCCTCGATTTAAAAAAAAAAGTTTTTAAATTACTGTAAAATATTTATTACATGATTTAAAAAAATATTTAGAAATAATAAAACAAACCAATTGAGTGTTATTCTACTGTCATCTTAACTTAACATGACAAGTGACAATAAGTGTCACCTTATTTGTTGACCCCTTACATTAATATTGGAATGTAGCTTTTAGTCTTGTATGTTGATCAAAGTAGTGTTTAAAGGTTTTCTTGGGCCACAGAGATTTTTCACATTTCAAATTGGGCCTTGGTCTTCTAAAGTTTGGGAATGGCTGCTTTAGCCAAACTGAAATGTATGACAAAGTCCACCAGCAAGTAAAGATATCGCGAGCATAAAACACTATGCAACTAATACGAACTTGTGGTTGAGTCGCACAATGGAGCCTTACAGTAGTTTCACAATCCACTTCATCAATGAATAGTGGAAGTTGTGCAGCAGATGCCTACAGCCTATTTCCCTGAGGATCATACGGGTGAACATATCCTGTGTATGTATGCGTGTATGTTTATATATTTTACAGAAGAAAAATGTATATATCGTTACCGCACCTGCTTTAGATTATACCGCAATATAGATTTGAAACCATATCGCCCAGCCCTAAGATGATGATCGAAAAGGAAATATTATCTTTGTTCAGTTTGTTTGTGTCTGCGTGTGCGTGCACTGTTCTTACCCACTTCTACCTCTAAACTAGACTTGATTATGCGTTAACATTTCAGGTTATTCTATCAACCTACAAAGGTAAAAATAAATGGGAAGAGCACATGCATCTGCATTGCATGTGCTGGGAATAAGGAATTTGCTTTTTGCTGCTCCTCATAGGACCAAATGTTATGCAAGATAGGATCATAAGACACGTGTGAACATGCAGTCTGTAGTTTGGTGTATGAGGTCGGTGTACATCTTAGGCATACCAGTAGCTCACTGCTCTTCCTCTTGTGTTTATTTTGTGGAACTGTTATTTAATTTAGTGATTTTAATTCCTCTCATATTTATTTCAAATATTTAATTTAAGCTTCTTTTTTTTTCCTATGTTGATGGAGAACTAAACAATTACAAATAGGGCACACTTAACTATTTATACTGGGATCATAAAAAGAAAACTACTACATGTTGATATTTCAGGGAGTATTTCATTTATCTTTCAAATTGGGTTATTGTATTTTTTTTTAAATGGTTACCAGTATATGTGTATTTGAAGATGCAGCTGTATTTATTTCATCAGAACTCCACACCTTGTTTGCATGTCTGTTCCCAAAAAGTCCTTCCATGGTTGTGTTCTCAGAGTACTCTCAATGGACACGTATCAGCTCAATGTCATTAAGTACAACTGGTCCTTTTTTCTTCCTTTCTTTCTTTCTTTCTTTCTTTCTTTTCTTTTGTTTTATATAGTGCAATATTTTTTTATTTGCCAAAATAATTACTACAATCCACAAAGTTTGAGAAAACAAAAAAAGAGAGATGAAAAACTTGAGGATCAACAGTGTGATGCAGAAAGAGGAATATAGTTGAATTATTTTGTCAGATTTTGAAGAAATATGTCTGTCCAATGACCTGAGGAACTTTAATGTTTGGGTTTCCAGTAACCTGCTGCATTTGATGTACTTGTTTAATACCACTTTTTTTTAAGGTTGGCAGGATAGACCCAATGATGGACCCATCATTTAGGGAAAAACAGAATCCTTTTAATTCTATGTTTTATCTTCATTCTGAAACAGTAAGTAGTACAGGGCATAAAATGGCGACTAACTGGTCACCAAATGCGACCAAAATTTGACCATTTCGACCGTTTTTTTCTGCCTTGTCGCCAGTGTGGCGAGGGCCAAAAAAATCCACCATCGACTTAAAAAAAAAATCCTTTTTTTCTATGATTTCTGCACATTTGTCATGTGTCACCAAGGCAAACATATCTAAATAATATAGAAACAAAGTTTATTTGGTGAAAAGTGGCTATGTTTTGGGTGCACATTGTTTGGCAGAAGTCATAACTACACATGCGCCAAACCCGCTTTGACTTTTTTTTTTTTTTTTTTTTTTTTTTTTTTGAAGAGGAAAGCGGGGGCAGGAGGGGGCAGAGTAGCTAGAGTGTCCCGAGCTTTTAGTACGGTAACCCCTCTTGGAACATTTTTTCGAAAGAAAAGTTCCTTTTAGTCCAGGAGAAAAAAATAAAATTTTACGTAAATTGCCGTTCATTTCTGTTATATTACGCATTTAAAATGAATTCCGTTTTTAATCTCCAATTCCGCGATTACGTGATCGTGGATTCCATAGGGCCCTAAGTATTGACAGTACAAGTAAGTCTGTTTCAAGTCTGTGTAACATTCTGGGAGCGTCCATGATAATGTAAGCAGTCTATGTATGGGTCAACGAAAAACACTGGCGACCAAAATTGCTAGCTGGCTACCAACTTCAAAAACCTGGTAGCCAGGGGCTACTTGGTAAAAATTCAGATTTTATGCCCTGTAGTAAAGTGACCATTATCACTACTAAATGCGTATTTGCTGCCACTGTCATAGTCGGGCCACAGCACTAAATCTGCAAGACTAGGCAAGAAGCTTTCTGTTGCATCACTGCAGCTACCTGGGTACTAGTCTCCAGTGTTGATTTGTTTCTGAATGCATGTTTGTGTGGAGCTTTGCCTCTGGCAGTGACAGTATGATTTATGGAGCAGCAGCAATCTGCTATCACAGAAAACAGGTGTTTCTCTCCAGAGACTGACAGACAACTCACTGGCTAGATTTAATATGTGGGGATGAGAAGATAACTGAAGTACTGTCTTTTTATTCCTGTGGTGAAAATGGTATCTGTGGTTGCAGAGAGAGAAGGTCAACAGATGAGGCCCATATATGAGATGTGGAAATGCCAGGTCTTATTTTATTTAATGTTTCATTTCTTGAATAAATACAAAAAAAACATCTCTTTGGGGGTTGTTGCTTCTCTGACAAAGCTATGTAACACTGTACTGTGTTGAGTTTCTCCTCAATAACTGAATAAATTGAGAAGGGATGCAACGATTGCAATTTTCTTTCCCTAACTCCATTTCTGATTTTCTTGGGGTCCACCTATTTGTTCCTTAAACTGTCAGAAACTACATGTGGGATTTTTCAGGTTTAACGCATTCACTATTAAGACATCTTATATCAAGATTGTTGAATAAATAATTGCAATGTTGTTTTTGTCTAGTAATTTTTAAACCACCACTATACCATAAACCTATTAAAAAAATAAATGGTTCACATAATTGGTGTGTGTGTTATATGTATGTGTGTATATATAAAAAGCTGATAACTTTTGAAGTGCATCACTTTCAAAGAATTATGTGTTTTTTGGAACATTTATGATTCATAAACTGCATGTAATTAATTAGCTAATGAGAGCAGAGGTTTAAATCTTTGTGTTGGTCCAGGTAGCGCAAGATGTGTGGAAGCTGATGGTGCTGGCAGGCAGCCTGCACATTGTCTCCTTCTGTTTTTTTCACCATTATCATCAGCCTTTGGGATATAAGTATTGATCTGTGTGGCCATACTCTCTCTGGCAAGCCACATTTCTCTTACATTCATGCACTTTTTTTATGGATACAAGGGAAAGACAAGAGAAGAAAAATGTGTTCAATATAGCCATGTCAGACAGCCAATGAGAGCTGTAAATCACTCATCCAAAGAGATGCAGAAGTGATAAAGATCCTAACTTAACTAGTGCGGTTGTTACCACCTCTGTATGCTGGTCCACATGCATTGGTATATATAGGCTGCAGTGTACCCGAGCCGAGCCTCCAGCCCTTCAACTCCTGGTCTCTTCTGTCCCACTCTGCTTTTCACCTCACAAACACAGGACACAACCCAGGAAAGAGAAGAGGGTGCGGCTCTAAAACTGATTCGGGTCATCTTTTTTTTTTTTTTTTCTCCCTTCTGCTCTCACTCCATTTATGGTTTCATTCCTCCACCTCCCTCCCTTGTTTGAACTTCGGCTCTCCAGAGTTTAACGTCTCAAGCCTTAACATAGACTAATCATAGTGTGTTTTATTTTGTAGATGGCTGCAATCAGGAAGAAGTTGGTGATAGTTGGGGATGGTGCATGTGGGAAAACCTGTCTTCTCATCGTCTTCAGTAAGGATCAGTTCCCAGAGGTCTATGTCCCCACTGTGTTTGAGAACTACATCGCCGACATTGAAGTTGATGGCAAACAGGTACAGATTGTTCAAAATGTCTTCTTTGTTTTCATTTTGCATTGATGACATAAAATAAATAGTAGGAAGTCTATACATTGAATCGGTACAGTAAGGTACGCCTGCACAACTTGATGACATACATGCTTTTGAATAACACTGTAACTCAACAGTACATTGAACCTCATGACTATATCTTACTAATTGGAGTGATCTAGTTATATTAAACTCAAGTGTAAGAAATCTTACATTGTGGAGGTTAAAATTAGTGTGTGGTTTGTAACCCTTACAAGTGTCTGGTTTCAAATGTGTATGTATGACAGAATCTCCTGTAGAAAAATGGATGATTACATGTAGGCATGTGTATAAAACTTATGACCTATCATCACAGCAGGCTTTTTACTGCTGAATGAGTGCTGTTAGGATTAAGATTGCAGGAGGAATTTGAGTAAATCTTTCACCTCTGATGAGAAATTGCTCATATAAGGCACTTTTATGTCTCATTCTTGACCTTAACTGCTGTAAATCATGTGCCACTCTGATTTTTCAGAATACATGTGTGTTGTGAGCAAACCTCCAGGTCATTTTATTGTTATAAAGGAACAGACCTCTAGCCAACAACAGGAAGTGCATCTGTGCCACCTTCCTGAGTATACACCGTGACTAATCTCCCATTTCCTATTCCTGCTTCCTGTGCTGCAAAATCTGGGATCAGTGTTCTGATGTCCAGGCGTTTATGATTTCAAGTTAATTAGGCTCCATATGTATATCAGATTGATAGTGAAGTGAAGATCTCATGACAAATCTGTTACTATCAAACCAACCTTTTACTACACAGAGAAAAGAAACCAGGTGTCTTGAGAGACACCTAGTGGTGACTTAACAGCAAAAGATAAGGACTCATGATGAGCATGTGATGTAGCTTCTGTGGGGGGTGGGGGGGGACTTGGCAAGACACTCTTTTTTTTTTTTTTTAAAAAGGTCAGAAAAAAGAAAATATGTAGTTGGTCTCAAGACAAAGAATACAATTTGTACCTTTTTCTTAACAGAAGTAGAAATGGTTTTCCAGCTAAGACAGTAATGTGGCAAAGCTGCTGTAAATAACATTGTTAGATATAATTCAAGTGAAGACAATTTTTAGAGGCCTGTACTTAGTCATGTACAAGCCCTAGCTGAGCTGTTTACAAATGATTTTTGCTTGGCATTTGTTTTATCTAGAGCAGGTCAGGTACTCTGGGACTGCCACCAGTTTGATTAACAACCTAAAGCCTGTGGGAACCTCCTCCATTGCTGAAGAGCTGTTTTTTTTTTTTTTTCCAGTGTATAGCTGAAGAATTATGTTTGTTTGGGCAAAATAAGAAGATCAGACGATGTGCTTTTTTGATTTTAGTATTTGTAGTATTTGTTTTTGTGTTGTTTTTTTCTGCTCTTACTCCCTATTCATCCTGCTGTCAGTGATGTAGTTTTATACAACTAGATGTGTAGATAATGTAGGTCAGTTTATGCTCTGTGCTTGCAGCTCTGTGGATCACTAATTTTTCGTTTTTTCTGCTTTAGGTGGAGTTGGCGCTGTGGGATACTGCAGGCCAGGAAGACTATGACAGACTGCGACCTCTCTCCTACCCTGACACTGATGTTATCCTTATGTGCTTCTCTATAGACAGCCCTGACAGTTTAGGTGAGGCTGGAAATGTATATTTGGAGAATGCGGGCAATAAGTTAGCAGCATGGAGGCTCAGTGGTTAGCACTATAACCGAACTGCTAGAGGGTCCTGCCCTCTCCTTGTGTGGTGTTTGCACGAGGTCGCTATTCTTGTGCAGCTTTTCTTTTGGAGCTCTGGCTAATCTCACCATCAAAATATGTTAATTCTCCTCTCAAAAAACCTTCAGTGCAATATTGGCAGTTCTGCCTAAGGAACAGATGAAGACAATAATTCATTCTCCTAGAAGATTTTTTTTCTGGGGATATCTCCATTTCTTTTATGATTATTATTATTTTTTTGTAATGCCATTAACTCTGCTGGTTTTACTATGCTTTTTATTCTGATCTACAGTTAAGTTCAAAACTGTAAACCTCATAGAAACTATGGAACATTTTCCAAAAATACTAACCAGTGATTGCAATATTTGTAAAGCTTTACATTGTTAAACATTCATAACATCACTGGTGGGGGGTGGCATGTACTGTGCTCTGACTTAGCTTTCCTTGTTAATATTCTTTCAGAGAATATTCCAGAGAAATGGACGCCTGAAGTAAAGCACTTCTGTCCCAATGTCCCGATCATCCTTGTGGGCAACAAGAAGGACCTTAGAAATGATGAACACACACGTAGGGAGTTGGCCAAGATGAAACAGGTGTGTATCCAAGTCAGCCTGTTATACTAGCAAATATAAATATCTCCAGTTCATGCATTTTTCACTGTTTAATGTTTTTCGACTTCCAGTAACACTAAAAAAAATATTTGTATATGTAAAACCCAGGAGCCAGTAAAGTCTGAGGAGGGCAGAGATATGGCCAATCGCATCAGTGCATTCGGTTACCTGGAGTGTTCAGCCAAAACCAAGGATGGTGTTCGGGATGTGTTTGAGATGGCCACCAGAGCAGCCCTGCAGGTCCGCAAGCGCAAGAAGAGGAGTGGCTGCCAACTACTGTGAGGGGGGAGTGTGTGCTGGCCAGTCAGCACCTGATGGAGGACTCTCTCAGAAACACAGGACAAACTTAGAAAAACCGTATATCAATGGCTTCCATTGACTGTGCTTACTTCACAAATGCAGGCAAAAATGAAAGACTGATGCACCTGATTAAAAGCCAAACAAATCAGCTCTTTTGTCAACAGTTTCCTCTGCTGCTCACTCAATTATTGTTAGCTTCGTGTCTTCTTTTTTTGCCACCAGCACACCAGTCTGTTTGCGTGAGGGGTTGTTCCCTTCCATCAATATATTTGAATTTATGTTTGTATTTATATGTGGATATACTTTACAGATGTCATGTATCTGCTTCTATGTCATGTTTGTTTGTTTACAGAGAGGGATCTTGTGTCCGACACATCCCCACTTTCCATTTCTCTTTCAGCCATGAATTGGCGCTTTTAGATTTGCTCCATTCCTCTCCCTCTGAACCTGCATGTACCATTTAGTCTCCATTTATGCACCAGCTGCTGTTTTGATCCTTCTGTGTTGACCAATATTAATTTTATATACTAAAAGTTGTATTCCACCAGGTGCTGCGTCAGTAAGACTGTATTCCAGGACTTGCTTTTCCACAAAGGACTACATTTTGAGCCCACTCAAGTCATACAGTTAAAATGAAGCAGCAGTGAGTGTTGGAGGACGGTTTGGATTGGACCTTGTTCTCTCTCTTTCATGGAGATGGCTTGAAACTGGCACTGCCAACAGTGTCCCATTGTTGTGGACAACACTGACAGTTGGACTCGCACTGGCTCGAACATCACCATTGCTTTCACTTGGCTAGTTCAGCCTTCTGTCTGGTCACTGCGCTGGTTCAGTTCCAGTATACGGTCATCTCTCCATCACCGATGATGAATGCGCTCTGTACATTCCTATTTTAAAATGGAATACAGATCTACACCCAACTGACAAGACTGTAAGCTCAAACCTTGTGATAACAGAAGTGGCATCTCCTCAGTTTGGCTCACTAGGATTGGTTCTACTGGTGTATACCACTGGAAATGGTGTAAACAAAGGGTTTGTCAGGGAATAATGTGTTTTGACTCACCATAAATACTTCCCTCAAACAGCTGGCCTCCTGAAGCAGCTGGTGCAAATTTTCTAAATTATGAGGCAAAGAGATGGCGTCTGTGGGTCCAGTTGAAAATTTGAAAAAGTTTTTTTTCTGAAAGGGGTGTCAATTTAGTGTCTGCAAGGAATTCTTTTCATAAAGGATGTTCTTTTTGTTTCTTTTGCTAAAGTATGGAAACTCCTTCCCTTAGCATTAAAAATAAATTCTTTTGCCTCTTATGACACTTTGGGGTCATTTCACTCAGCTATAAACCTTCCATATAATTCTATATACATAATCCTGTGGCCATCAAACTTGAACTGCCTTTTTTATTCCTCTTCATTTATTCAGGTCAATGTATTAGAACAGAGTTCAAGTGAAAACTGGACTAATTGGAGAATTCTAAATTGACGTGTTTGCAAATGTTTGAATGCCACATCATCTTAAATAGGTACTTGATTTGTAATAAAACTGCTTGTAATCTTGGTTTTTATGCAGTAGAAGCAAATAACCAGGACATTTCTCCCCCACCCCCTTTACTATAATTTAGTGAATGCATCTATGGAATTCAAATCAAAACTTGAGCCAGGCTGGATGATCAGAAAAGTTTGACATTTAATGCACTTTATCCCCCCCCCCACCCATTAAAAAAAAAACATTTTAAAAGTGAACATTTCAACAGCGACTCAAAAAACTAGATGCTTCATACATAGATACTGTTTATTCAAATAATCAAATTTCTTTTCGCAAGTTTAAAAGAGCACTGACTGAAGTGACAAGCCTGAGAAAATTGATACTTGAGGTCGAGAGCAGCACTTTCCATACTTATTTCTTGTCACCACGTGAATGTGCCTGAGTAAGAGCAGTGGTACAAGTGCTGGTGTTTAAGATGAACTTTGACGGCTTGTTTTGTCTCGTGTGTGTGTGTGTACATATATATATATATATATATATATACACACACACACAAAAACACACTGGCTGTGTTCCATATTTTTATGTATAGAAGTGCAAAAAGCCTATCTAATATCAGAACACAACTCCTTCAAGGACGTCCAGGCTCTCCTGGTGCTCAGAGGTCACGTCTCCACTCAGGGTTGTCGAACTGTTGAACAACACTCTCGGCAGTCTCAACTACTGAGGAAAGATACAGGAAGAAAGTGAGGCTATTTGTGAATACAGTCAAATTTAAACACCAGAGCAGAAACATGTTACTAACTTTCAGCATCAATGTCAATGCAGAGTGCAGCAAGTCGAACCAGCATTTGGTCGGCATCCTCTGGTAGATGGAAGCCAGTGTCGCCACCTTCATCTCTGCAGTACTGGATGAAACTGCACAAGTGATGATTAAAAAAAAAATATATAAATAAATCAATTGTCCTCTGTGTGTCCTCTGAGAACTGTGTATTCATATGACACATACCGAGCCCAGGTAGGATCTGTTCTTAACACGGTGGGGTTTCCTACCACAATCAGCAGGGCTTTAGCTCGAGTCACAGCCACATTGAATCTCTGAACAAGAAAAGATAGTGTTCAGATGATATTTGAACAGTGTATGCATGTCTGTGTTTTTTTTTTTTTAACCTTTTCATTCTTGACAAAGCCCAGGCTGAACTTTTTGTCAAACTCTGCATACTGAGAGCTGCTCCGAACTGTTGACACCATGATCACTTTCTTCTCCTGACCTTGGAACTCCTCAACTGAACCGACCTGACAGATACAATCTCACACATTAATATACACTTAAAACACATTAACCTCTATTTTGGTGTCTTTCAATACAAACTTTTTACCTTCAGAGCATCCATGTCTTTAACTTTGAAGTCTTTCCCAACTTTTTTCAGGGCCTGACGGATTTTCTGCACCTTTGTAGCACAAAGACAAAGTTTTATGCTACTTTCAAATCTAAACGTAAGCAGAAGAGGATTAATTATTACCTGAGCCACAGTAATATCAATAAAATAAGTTACTTGAACTCAATGTTGATAGGAAGCAATTCAGACCTGCTTCCTGTAGGGGGCAATGATGCCAATTTCTTCAGGAGTAATTTTGGGCTGGCCCTTCTTGCCCTGTGCCTCCAGCAGTTTCTTCACATATTCCATCAGCATCTCAATTTCTGCAACATTGAAGAATGAAGGACTGTTGCTCTCACGGTCATCTAGTCCAGCCACCCCATGAAAGATCACTGGGAAGTTCTGTAGGACGTGCAAGAAATATTTTTCAAAACTTGTTTCCTTTAGTACAACTACACTCTCCTTTGTTCTTCTGTTAAGCCAGATTTTTTTCCCCTCCAGGCTTTGTGCATCTTCCCATCAAAGTACATGTGTCATTTGATGCTTTATCCAAACAAACAAACAAACAAAAAAAAAAGAACCTTGCTCACCTGAGGTTATATTCACATACTAATAGCAACTCGATACATTTATGCTGTATGACCAGAACTGCATGCTGGTCAGTCACACAGTTTTCAGTCAAATCCCTTTTTTCTGACTGAATAGCCTTTGCTAATAGACTAAGGAATATTTTAATCACTGCCTACTAAAAACTATAAGCCCACTGAAACATAAATGGATAAAATTCTTCCATGTTCTTTGACTTTTCTTTATGTTGTATTTGCAGAGAGAATGGAACAAATATTTCATGTTTTTCATCAATTTCAAATAACTGGTTAATATAAATCAATTTTTGCATTTCAGGCCCAAAGCACATTAAAAAAAAAGTTGGTATGTGGAAACTTAGAAAAAATATTAGTAAGTAAATACATACAATTTTAAAGGGGATATCAATGTAATTCTAATCTTGATTTGTTCCCAAAAGCAGCATGTAAGTTCTGGAGCAACAATCAACAGGATCTCTAGTTAGTGACAATTATTTAATAACTTGAGGTGTAAATCAAAATTTTCATCACAATATAATAATATACATCTATTAACTAGATGACTATTCGATATTTCCCAGTATCACAGAGTCTGCCACAATACGGCTGTGATTTGATTCAGTTCAGGAGCAAGTGATCGATATAAGACAATATGTTGACTGAAAACAATCAGTCCATTTATAATCAATTGGCACCAATTAAAATATAATTTCACATTAGTCTTTTTGGGTTTTACCAGAAAGTCAAATGATCTGTTCCTTTAATAAAATAGACCACAAAAGACCACTTGATAATGTATTAATTGAATATTACAATCATTAAACTTATATATCCATGTAGATCGATGGATCGTGACAATCGTCACTCCCTTCACACTAGCACTTTGCTTAACTGCAGCCTTAATTGTAGTTCCTAGAGTTTCAAAAGTAGAATGAGACTCAAAGCTTTGAAATCGACCTTGAGTGGAACTGGCTTCCAGTTTCAGCGCAGCATCAACACTCCGTCCTGTGCCAATAACGTTAGATTTAACTTCATTTCCTGATAAATCTTCTAGTTAGGGCTCTTGTGACCCTTATGTGCTCCAGAGCAAAGATGAACAGGACCATGGAGACTACAATCAAGACAAAGGCACAAGCCAGGGTCTGTGATGGTGCAGGACTGTATTAGTGCCTTTTGCAAAAATAATTTACATTCGTGCAGCAGCAATAATACAGAAAAATCCAGTAAGATTTTAAAAAAATCAAGCACATTTTTCTTTTTTTTTTTTCTTTCTGTTTGTCCAGCAGGGTACCCAGTTGTACCACTGACATGCAGACTAAAACAACAATAACAATAACAATAACAATAAAAAAGATGTCTGCATTAGCAGGAGCACAAAAACCTTTTTTGGAAGGTAGTCCCAATCGCAGTAAAGGTTCCGTGAATATTCATCTGCACAAGTCTGCAGCTCTCCGTCATAGAAGAGCTCATTGGGAATCTTCAGAATGGCAGGATGGGATCTTTAAAAGAAAAAAAAAATATTTAAGCATTCTATAAAAGAAAAAAAAAAGTGTCCACATTTTGACAAAGAGCGAGCCTGAACCATCACTTCTAGCATACCTGTAGTTGCGCAGCAGTTTGGTGACGAAGCAGTTGTTGAAAACCCCCTCGTTCTTCTGGTACAGAGAGAAATTTCTCATCAAGCGCTCCAATAGGGACACCCCTGCACACAGCACAGAATGATAGCCAAAATGATAGCACACCAATGCAAACCACAGTGCACAGGACCATGTCCAACATGAGTGGAAGAATCAATCCTGTTCTTACCCATCCCGTATTTCAGCGCAAAAGGAGATCTCAGAATGGGTCCCAACTGCTTTGGATCTCCCGCCAGAACAAGCTGGCCAGACTCTGCATCCAGCAATCCTATGTGCCATAAAAAAAAAAAAAAAAAACAACAGTTGTATACAGGAGCTACACTCACCAGGCACTTTATTAGGTACACTTATCCAACAGCTCATGAACACACATTTCTAATCAGCCAGTCACATGGCAGCAACTCACTGCATTTAGGCATGTAGACATGGTCGAGATGATCTGCTGCAGTTCAAAACAACATCAGAATGGAGAAGAAAGGTGATTTAAGTGACTTTGAACGTGGCATGGTTGTTGGTGCCAGACAGGCTGGTCTATTTCAGAAACAGCTGATTTACTGGGATTTTCACCACAACCATCTCTAGGGTTTGCAGAGAATGGTACGAAAAAGAGAATATATCCAGTGAGCGGCAGATTCTTAGGGCACAAATGTCTTGTTGATGCTAGAGGTCAGAGGAGAATGACCAGACTGGTTCGAGCTGATAGAAAGGCACCTGAAACTGAAAAAAAAACCACCTGGTACAACCGAGGTATGCAGAAGAGCATTTCTAAACCCACAACACGTCGAACCTTGAGGCGGATGGGCTACAGCAGCAGAAGACCACACCAGGTGCTACTCCTGTCAGCTAAGGAACAGGAAACTGAGGCGACAATTCACACAGGCTCACCAAAATTGGACAATAGAAGATTGGAAAAACGTAACCTGGTCTGATGAGTCTCAATTTCTGCTGTGACATTCTGGATCCGTCCTGCCTTGTATAAACGGTTCAGGCTGCTGGTGGTGGTGTAATGCTGTGGGGGATATTTTCCTCCACACTTTGGGCCCATTAGTACCAATTGAGCATCTTATCAATGCCACAGCCTTCCTTCAGTATTGTTGCTGACCAGGTCCATCCGTTTATGACCACAGTGTTACCCATCTTCTGATGGATACTTCCAGGCAGGATAATACACCATGTCCTAAAGCGCAAATCATCCTCAAGACTGGTTTCTTGAACATGACATTGAGTTGACTGTACTCAAATGGCCCCCACAGTCACCAGAGTCGCATCATGGATGTGCAGCCGACAGATTTGCAGCAACTGGTGGTGCTATCATGTCAATATGGACCAAACTCTCTGAGGAATGTTTCCAGTACCTTGTTGAATCTATGCCACGAAGGATTAAGGCAGTTCTGAAGGCAAAAGGGGGTCCGACCTGGTACTAGCAAGGTGGACCTATTAAAGTGGCTGGTGAGTGTACATGCTATTAGAAAACATGGTGCCATGTTGCTTTCCTTACCTGCCAATGGGACTAAACATTCAGTCTCCACAGCATGCCCAGCCTCATCCACAAACACATGCGTGAAGTGTCCAGTGGGAATTCCTCCACTGACAAACCTGCAGAAATCAACCACAGAGTATCAATTTCCCTCCCCCGTGTTCATGTTGACTGGTAGTACTTTGGGTAATAGAGAGACATATGGTGTAGTAAATAGTATGGCAAACAAAAGAAAATGTCATGCAGGTAAACATAAAGCAGTGTACAGTAGGTTATTCACTACCTTCCAGCTGTTAACAAGGTGGTGACCATGATCTTATATTCCATCAGCTCCTCTTTCGACGGAAAGACGTAACAGTCCCCTACCAGGTTAGAGCATGCCTGTGAAGCGCGACAATGTGCACAAAGTTCATACGCCTAGAAAACGACCTAAAAATTTCAATAAAAGCAAATGGGTAAAGCTTTATGACAGCACACGAGGAGTGAGTAGTCATGATTCACTGCTGTGATGCACTTCAACATCTACTGGAGCTTAAGTAATCAAACCACGACCCCTGAAATGAGTAGATGACTGACAAACAGTGAATGAATGAAGCCATCACTGACCTTTAGGTTGTCAGGAACAGTATTTGGGTCCCGGCTGGTGGCGTACATGCGGTACACTTTATGCTTATCCACATGTTCGATAATCCTGCTGCAAAGCAGATCAGCAGCGCTGTTGGAGGGAGCACAGGCCAGAATGTGGCAGGAGGCCTGAGTCTTCTCTATCTGCTTGATGGCTTCCACAACTGTCACAGTTTTGCCTCAAAAGACCAAAATATTATAATCAGGACAGCAGATCAAACATAAAATTCTTAAAATGCTCTAAAGAAGGACCACAGATGAAGCAATTCAGTACTGTGGAAATGTTTTTGGATGTTTTCAAGTTTTCATCATTTTGTTCAGACTGCATTAGATTCTGTTATTATATTAATCTTTAAACGGGTCTTCAAGATATAAAGGCAAAAAAAGAAGGTTCTATTCTTTTCTTTTTAAAAGGCAAATTAAATATTGCATATTCCATTTTCAAAAATATGCAGTCTCCCTTCACAATGACACTTGAGACTGAGCTCAGGTTCATTCTGCATCTACCGGTAATCCCTGGAAACATCAGTGAAGCGTCACTTAAATGTGTTTTAATGACAGCACACGAGCTGATTTAAGCTCTTAGGTTAGTAGTGGATGTTTATGGTAATGAGGTGCTTTAAGGGTTATTGGGTGTCATTTATTTCCAAACAGGACAAATCTCATATGAGGAACAACCCACAGAAAGAAGGAGTAGAGTAGAGTTCAGTGGCTCATCCTGCACAGACATGGAACTTTATTGCTGATATTTGGATCTAAGTGTAACATTTCATTAAGTCCTGAGAAAAGTGTAGGGCATGTGAAATATGAGCAAAAAACATGCTTTTTTTTTAAAAAAAAAAAAAAAAGGCACTAAGTGGAGGATCTGCATACTTATGAAAACCACCTCCAAATAAACATTTTGCAGACTCATGAGAGAGAGAAAAAAAAAAGAAAGATTATTTTGGTACTGTGTAGCCACATTTCCAGAGTGGTTTGGAGCAGTTGGGTCAGTATGCTGTTTTTGTTTGTTTGTTTTTTTTCCTCTTTTTTGCATTTCTACTTTCAAAAGTTGCAGAGGATATGTAATATAACAGATTCATACCATCGCACTCATAGACTCTGAGATTTTGCAGATTTCTCAGCTAACGATCATCACTTCAATGCAACATGATGAAAAAAAACTAAGCACACTGTTGATTAGCAAGGATTAGAGATCGTTTCTATGTATACAGCAATGGCCTGGGAGTATGCAGACCAGATGAGGATAGATAGCTGACAGGGGAGCAGTGCCTAATAAATGGTTAAACTCTTTGAGAGAATACAACTAAATTAAAGATCACAACAGGTGGAATGATGCACCAGAAAAAAAAACAAACACCGGAAGTGATTTGATTTGATGGACGTCATATACAGCCACAAACCGCTGTATGTAGGGAGAGGAAGTAATCAGTATGACCAACTCTGTTGGTGACCATTTCAACAAACACACTGCAGCATCCCACCCTGAGGCATACCGCCTCAGTGAAAACGTGGTTTATCCTGGAGCTTGCTGTACCTGTTCCAGGTGGCCCAAACACAAGGTAAGGAGCAGGTCTGGATGAACCAGCCACAATATGTTGGACTGCTTGATACTGCTCTGGGTTTTTCTCCAGCTTCCCATCACAAAGCCTGTCAGCAAAAAGACAGGAACAGAAAGACATGTTAGGAGCCGAATCACAAGTGCAGAGCCCAACTCGCAGAAACATCTTTAAAGCAAGAAGCATTTCCTGTGATTTGGAGAGGTATTGGAGTTTGATCATTTGAAGACACCTGTTATTTTTATACCGAAATTGATTTAAAAATCAGGTGTTTTTCCTTTTCGATTTCACATCTGCCACCCAATATGCATTCAATCGAAACAACAACAATAAATAAAACACTTCAGTGACTAGTGTAGCCACATGTGAAGGAAAGCCCAGTCAAGGCACGTGCACTGTAAATAAATCAACATACAGTCAGTCTACTTGTGTACCTGAGTTTGGGAAGCTGAGACGGCAGATATGAAGGGGTGGGTGCAGCAGGAAACAACACATTTTTCAGTCCGTGGGTAGCTGCCAGCTCGGCTGCTCTGTGCTGAAGACGTAGAGTCAGGCGGTTGACGGTGAACTCAACATTAAACTTTATGCCTTCTATAAAGCTGAAATTATTTCCTTTCGTATAGCGATCCAAAAACCTGCAACAACATTGACACAGATTGAACATCAGGTACCAACGTTTTCTTTGTTCAGCATGGAACTACATTTCTTTTTTTTTTTTGCATGTAACTGTAGAACTCTGGTCTTACTCTGAGGCGAAGCCCAGTCTGATACTGTCCAGCTGCACACTGTGAACATAGCCGCGGTATTTCACGTCCGGCTCTCCTTGGGGGTACACCTGCAGCACGTCCCCCCGAAGCACAGATGGGCGGTTCTCAGACACACCAGGTACCTGGCAGATGAGCAGAGAGGAAAAACGGGAAGAATTATTTTGAGTCCGTGAATATCAATGGGAATATCTCACAGCTGTAATGTGACTGAGATTAAATATGTTTGTTAGATATGACGGTTCTTTTCAGAAAGAAAAATTTTTGTTCAACTGACAATAAAACATTAAAGAGTCAATTTGAGCAACAATTTTACTGCATCACAACTTGATCCCAAAAATAAATAAATGTACTTTAACCTGTATACCCACTGTGATTAACAGTCAGACATTAGTTATTAATGCCCCTTTACTGAACACAATAAAACAGCAAAAAAAGTATTAATTTCAAGTATTGTCTTTTTTAGACAGAAATAGTGTTTAAGCCTAACCCTAGCCCTTTTTTTAAAGAAAAAAAAAAACAAACTCGGATTTCCAACCCGCCTCTTCATCCCTAGAACAAAGACCAGAAGAACAGGTGCTGGAGAAAGTGAAAGCAAAAACCAGTCTGCATGCAAACCAGGAAATAAAAACTTATTTACCCGTCATTTTATAACCCCTGCAGAAACATATCAGCACTTCTGCATTAAGAGGCCTTATTGCCAGACTTCAAGTCCCCTTTCTGCGAGCGAGCTGGTACATGTTCCAGCAAATACAGACCGAAGAGAAGCAAAGAGACTGCCATGTTTTAATAGTCCTCATACCTGCACACTGCCGTTATCTGATATCTACACACCCACTATCAAGCTGCAGAGGAGAGTTTCTCTGCACCATCATACACTCCTAGTAGGTCACAAGACAAAATGAGAGGAATTACATACACATGCATCAGCATATATGAATCAGCATCTTGAACGCAGTCATGACCACAATGCCTCCTGTGTATGGATTTGTCAATATTCAAATAATAACCCTAGATATACATTTAGACTCTCATAGGCGACATTATGACTATCAAGAATTACCACATCTCGATAGTGATGCAGCTATCTTTAAAACAGACTATGAACTACTGCTTTTATTGGAGACCTTTGAAAGCATTCTTTTAAAACTAATCTCTTATAGAGTGACATGTAATCACATCAGTATGGTTGAAGGAAACAAGGAAGAGAAAAAGATAATAACCACAAGGTTATTAGTGGCTTTTACTCATTTGTGAGAGCTAAGAGAAGAAACGGGATGCATGACCAACAATGACCTCATCATCTTATGCTGAGCTAGTAAATAATATCTTATTGGTAGCTGGTTTACTGTGTGTTATCGCCATGGTTTCTTACTCTTCAACTTTGCCCACGTCATTAATCATTAGGTATCTCACAAGCATGTGTGGTTTCTGCCGTAGAGGTGTTTTGGAGTCTTCTCTCAGTCTTCTCTGTGTCCTCAGTGTGTTAAAAAAAAGGGGGCTCTGAAGCTTTAAACATTTATTTGCAAAAAAAAGGCTTAATACAGACTTGCGCATGTCTGGGAACTTCTCGGATCGAATTTTGTAAGAATAAGAACGTACATCAAGAGACAGTTTTTATAGCCATAGCCAGATCTAATTACAGACAAACATGGGATCAATCATGATTTCTTTGACAATTGTTTGACATGTTTTTTCCCGTTGGACTATGACCATCTGGTGTCTTCTGATAAGGACCGAACACAGGATATTACTCCCTTTTTCTCTTAATTTTTGATCTTCCAAATTTGTAAGTGTAGGAATTTGTCCTTGGGCGTGTTTTCACATATTGGGCCAAAACAAACTCAGTGAACCTCAACAAAGGCCTAAACTGTCAGGCCTTTCACTGTTAACAAGTCGTAGTTAAACTTTATGAAAAAAGGTAAATATCGTGTACATATCAGATATACATCATGTTTTTCAGACACTACACATGCTTGATCCCACTGGGACTAATAGTCAGACTAATGTGATGAGTTCTACTGAAACTAGTGCTATCTTTGTCCATTCCTGTCAAGCCGAGTAGGCTGTAGTGTGCCAGACTAGTTTCCTCGCCCACAAGCAGTGAAGATGTAAAAGTGATCGTGCGCTTTTTCGTACTTTGACCTCATCCTGGCAAACAAATTTCAGTGAACGTCTGTTTACTTGTAGAGATACAGCACAAAGCTACATTAGAGCCAACCACATTGCTGTACTGAATGCTGGGATTTCACCACCTGTTGGTGTTGTAACACTTCTTTCTTAGTCTCAGCTTAGTTTCTTAGTTTCAGTTTTCTAGGTTCTCTGTCGGTTATACTGGGCTTCAGTATAAAGGACATTTCAGACAGGATGTAGCACTGCAATCAACTCAGGATCCCATTCATGTCTATGTGGTGTGCTGCACAGAACAGTTTGCTGCTGAGATCGGCTGCACTCAGAGCAGGCATACGTGCAACGAAGTGAAAAAACGTTCAGCTTGGGTGCTGTGTGACAAAACCGTGATGAATATAATTAGAGATCACCCAAAGATATAAATCAGCACCAAATTGTGCAGTTTTCAGCCCAGTAGGCTATAAAGCTGGTCCAGGCTTGGCCTGAAGTACACCTGGACACAGGCAGCAAACAGTTGTAGCTCCAGAATGCTCTCCCCAATCCTCTGTGTGTGTGTAGATATCAGCAAGACACACACACTTGTCTTCTTTGCTGCAGCTCATCTCCTCCTCATCAATACAACTGAAGCCAGAGCTTGCTTTTCGTGACAAGTACAATGGCACAGCGTGCATCCATCTCTGCAGCTCAAAAACTAGGTAATATTTGATAATCACTTCTTGGAAGGTTTTTTGGTCACCTAGCAACTGGTGAACTAAATGGATGCAATATGAACTGGTGTACCCTTTTCTCCTGTGCTGCTCCCCAACCCAAGTGGCAAGCACAGCGCATGTTACATCCTATCTGACAGGCATTTAGCTGTAAATATCCACTCTATTTAAGCTGAGATATTTTATATATTTTACCCCACAGAGGAAAAAAAACATTTTCCTGACAATGTTGCTTTAAACCTGCCAAAAATGTTAAAATTTTAAATATAAGCTTGCTAATTGAGGGATGCTTACCTCCAGAACCAGACATTTTTTGCTGCTCGGGTCTCTTTGCAGGACAGCATATTCCTTGTCATTGTTAGGGATGTTGTATCTCCTGATGTCCACCTCCATCTGAAGTTCCTCCAGATACAGCAGCAGGTGGAACTTTTCAGTGTAGTTCTCCCAACTCAAGGGGCTTTCCAGCATGGTCTTTCTAAAAAGACAAAGCAGGGCAGTGGGTATCACACAGTGAAGAGGACGCTAACCTAATAATCTTCATTTACACATGTTATGATGGAACTTTAGTGAATTTACTTTTTATCAGACATGGACGTAGAGTGCTTCAGTATGTTGATGAGCTGGTTCATGTATGCAGGTATTTTATATGGTTTTAACTTTGACACATATTGCAGATGCATCACTGAGAACCTAATCAGGGAGATGACATGGGAAAAGTTAGACGTGTCACTATGAAACACATGCAGTACACATTCAGCACCTACTTTCTTACATGTTCTACGTTATTTAACAGCGCTGAATATATGTTAGTACCCATCAGGTGGTTGTCCATCTACAATCTTGCACTCGTGGTCAGTGGTCCAGGGAGGGAGGGAGCGAGGCCTGTAGGGGGATACAGGCGCCAGCTCCATTCCCAAGGAAGTGATGCACTGAGTCTCGATGAAGCGCACAATGTGGAACGCCGCGGAGGGGGGTTGCAAGTCCTGTCTGAACTCAAACGCCAGTGTAGCTGCATAAAAACCCACCTCAATGCCGTGGAAATGAACCTGGATCTCATAGCTGTCACCTGAAAATAGAACACAGCAGGTAAAATGTTTTTGGGGATTTAAAGTAGTTTCTTGTATTATTCAACCTACCTACAATTAACAATCATCAAAAGTGAACCTGCCTGCGAAATTTGCTTTACCTGGTCTGAGTTTCAGAGGGTTCAGTTTGGTCACGCTGTGCTCATCTTTCAGACTCAAGCACTTGAGCCAGTGCAGTGGAGTGTAGTAAGTAAAATACACAGGTTGATTTCCAGTGTTTTTCACATTCAGTTTAATTGAGTACTGTTAATAAGAAATGAAACAAAACTGGGCTTTGAATTTGGAAAAGTCTGAAAGACAGATAACTATCAGGGACGGTCTGCAAATTCACAGCATAAATACCTCAAATGTGTTTTCAACACACAAGACAAGTTTTCCGTTGTTGAATGGATGGTCAGAAGAAGTGATGCTGACGCCATGTTTATCAGAGATGAACTGATTCCTAAGGGTGGAAAAAGATCAAAGTTTAAAACTCACAGAGTTAGAGGCAGCAGAGTGTTCATTCAATTAGAGTCAAGATTTAATCCTTTCAATTATATTCAGATTTTGTAGCTGCATGAAGAAATAATACCGGCAGCAGAGGCAAATATTTGGTGCAAATGATTGATTTTTTTTTTTTTAAATCAAGTTGATATTTAGAAAAATAGCTAAATTATTTGGACTCATAAGGGTTTGACTGTCGAAACAAACTGAAAAAAAATGTGTCATATGATTTAAAAACTGGCTGTAAATGGAGGTTCAAAGGAAACATGGTTACAGAGACGTTATTATTGGGGAAAGTCATTACCGTTCTGATTTGAGTTTGCTCATCAGATGACTGGCGAGCTTTCTGCGGCCTCTTACTCCCGTCTCTGCGTCATCTGCAGAGCTGTGGGGCTGTACGTCCTCAGGTGTGGCTGCTCCGTTCTGGTCAGGCTGCAGCTGTCGGTTCCTGGGTGAGTGCCACTGATCCACATACAGAGCTCTGACCTGTGGAGATTATGTCAGTTTTGATTATGCATTAAAAAGAAAATCCTCTGTCAAGTTCATGATTTGCACTTTTTTTTTTTTTAAATTAAAACAACAATTTCAATGAAAACAAGCTTAGTTTTGAAGGCCACCACCAGAGAAAACCGACTTTTTCACCTTCACAAGGACGATGGGCATCGGGAGTGATTAAAACTAAAATCTTCCCGGCTAGTGTTACTCCACAAAAGGGGAAGCAGAGATTGTTTACAAAAAGATGGAGTTGTCTCCAAAAATTATCTATTAAAAAAAAAAACAACTTGATACTGAGCCACCATAAATTCACTGATATAACCTTAATTACCTTAATATATCTCCTCTAAATCTCCTACTGTACATCAGGACACAGGAAACAGACACACACAACAGACTACACTAACTTGGACCACATTTAGTGACGATATCAATTAGTTATCATATATGCCAAAATATTATAAGATCCCAACAATTATCTTGACACTTAATAGGTTTACATTTCCAGTAAAGTATATCTGGGGCTTGATGCAAGTAGAGTTCAGTTTTCAAAAAGAAAGTATACATGAATGCAAATTCATAGGTGCATATGTTATTGTCTGGAACATTACAAGGATGAAAGGATGGAAGTTTTGCACTTTGAGACACCTTTTTTGTGTGTGTGTGTGTGTGTGTGGGGTGTGTGTGTGTGTGTGTGCTAAAATGAATTGAGTCTGCAAAGTAAACTTGAATCAGCACTAGTTTCTGTCTCTTGTTGTAGTTCTGTGACGATGTTGCACAAAAATCCAACAACAGACTTTTGGCCTTTATCTATCACGATGGCCAAATGTCATCTTGTACTTGAGAATTTAATACAGCAGTTCCCAAACCTGTTCTGCGTTACAATATCTATGTGATATCTTTTATTTACGGTGTATGAGGAAAAACCCCAAATTTCCGTATGCTCTGAACGCTGCTGATTACAATTTAAGAACCGTACCCTGACATAGAGGCAAAATACTGAAGGCACAAATGTATGTGATTCAATCTTAATTTCATTGAAAACTGACCTCTAAATAGTTACTTAATTAACTAATGTGTGCAGTGATCAAAGATTTTGACACCCTGTGCTGTTGATGAGGAAATTACACCATGTCCTGACAGTGTTTCCAAGTCACATGAGCTTGAGTCAAAGCACCAACAAGGCTCGCATGTTTAGAAGATCTGTAAAGTAAAACTGACCTTGGACTTGAACTGAACTTGGCCTCTCTTTATAGTCGCTTTGCTGCACATTTTCAGGGAATAAAGAACTGAACCAAAATTTGGATCTCTGGTCCCAACGTTCCTACAAAAGACACATTCACATTTAACTTCAGATATATAGCCTATCCTAAAACAAACAAATAAACAACAACAACAACAAAAAAACACATCGCATGCGATGAGTGTCTCACCTGTTCCTGAACTCGGCGTTGTAAATCTCTTTAAGTTGATTTTTCTCCGTGATGGAGGTTCGATTGGTCTCGTTCAAAAACTCAAAGAAGTCCAGACCAATCTGGCAGAGTAAACCTACTTTCATTTTAACCATGATGAACGGTGGTTATGACACAACCTACTCAAAAATCTTCCACGATTTTCGTCTGAACGCGGATGCAGCTCTCATCAACAAACATATGATGGCGAAAGGGCTGATCGTTTTCTATGTCTGGACAGTCCACGTGGGCGGTGTCTGGCTGCCTTCAACGACACAGAGCAGCGGCGCTGAGACAGTTGTTGCCGGGCAATTAAACAGACACACCCACCTGTGCGCAAGTCAGGAGAAACGAAACTTAACTGTTAAAGTCGTAGTCAAAATAAAACAAAGAAATATTCTAAACAAGTCCGTCTTAGAGATAGATCTTGAAGGCTGAGGGTGAAGCGAGTGAACACATATGTGACTCACGTTATCAGTTAGAAACCTTGGAGACGGAACATTGTTGAGCAAAACCAGCAACCAGCAAAATGAATGAAGGCGGTGCGTTCGTTTACATGACATAAAAACGTGTATGGCTGTATTAGTCCGTGTGGCAGCTTTTAATTGTTCGACAACATCTGAGTCCGAATAGAATCGAAACGCACTGAACTGTGACTCGAGATAACAGAAATGGAAACAGAACTACTCTTTCGCTTCCTTCAAGCTCCTCCTCCATGCTGAGTTTCAGTTTCCTGAGATATTCACTCAGCAGGTCATCTATCTGGCTGATGTACTCCTGAAGGCCTGCTGTTTCTTCCTTGGTAGTAGGTTCCCTCCCATGGTGTACAACCTCAGGATGCTGGACTTGATGTGAAACCATCCATGCATTGGGAGGAGTTTCCTTGTCTTGACATCAGCAGCTTGCATCTCTTCCAATGGCCAGGATATTATGCCAGTGGGGTATCTGATTAGTGGTGGGGCGTAGGTGTTGATGCCCTGGTTCTTGTGTACTCTTCAGGTCCTGCCTCACCTTCTGCAGGTATTTGGCTGTGGTTGACCTCTGCATTCCCTCCTCATGATTGCCATCTGCCTGTGGGATCCCCAGGTATCTGTAGGCTGCCCTGAACATCTGCTACGTTGCCTTTCCGGTACTTCAACTCCTTCAGTTCTGATCATCTTCCCTCTCCTAGATACCATCTGCCCACATTTATCTACTCCAAATGACATCCTGATGTTGATGCTGTAGATCCTGAACCAGGGAGTCGATATCACACTCATTTTATGGAATACAACTTCATGTCACCCATGGAGAGGAGGTGACTGGTGGTTGCCCTATTCAGAGTCTGCATCCATAGTCATTCTGCTCTTGTTGATGATCTGACTGAGGGGGTTCAGGTTCGGGGGTTCGGGGGGGGACTGCACTGGAAAACTGCAGTTTGTATTTACACAGGTTATCTTTGATGTTAAAATTAATTTGATGAGCTGAAACACCAAAGTGTGGACAAAATAGCAAAAAACAGAAGAAATCGGTAAGGGGGCTAATACTTCTTCACAGCACTGTATGTATGGATGTATTTATTTAGCATATTTAAATTTCTATCTATGCCTATAAAGTTAATATTGTTACTTCTACAATTCTATTATTTCTAAGATGCTATTTGTTTTTTTAATTGTATTTTTGTTTTATATCTGCTTGTTTTCCATATATATATATATATATATATATACATAACTGATTTTGGCAGTTGTCATGCTAATAAATAAATGAACAGTCTCAGATTTTTATGGCAGCTTTATTTTAACAGTTATAGAAAGAATATTCATTAAAAAAAATGAGAAAATTACACGAAATGAAAAATAAAAATTAATTTGCAAGTTATTGAGTGAAATAAGTATTTTATCCCCGACCAACCTTGACCAGTGTTGGCTCCCACAGACGACTGGCATTCTCCTAATCCGACTGAAGTAATAACCTGCATGAGAGACACCTGTTCCAAATAGTCACCTGTATAAAAAGCCATCTGCCCACAGACTCAGTAATACTCCACCATCTCCACCATGGGCAAGACTAAAGAGCTGTCAAAAGATGTCAGGGACAAAGTTGTTGAACTCCACAAGGCTGGAATGGGCTACAAAACCATAAGTAAGAAGCTGAATGAGAAGGTGACAACTGTTGGTGCAATTATTTGGAAGTGGAAGAAGTACAACATGACTGTTAATCAACCTAGGCTGGGTGCTCCATGGAAGGATCACCTCGTGGGGTCTCAATGATCATGAGAAAGGTTAGAGATCAGCTGAGAACTACACGGGAGGAGCTGGTTAATGATCTCAAACAGCTGGGACCACAGTCACCAAGAAAACTATTGGTAATACACTGGGACACAATGGTTTAAAATCCTGTAAGGTCCCTCTGGTCAAGAAGGCTCACGTCCAGGCCCGACTCAGGTTTGCCAACGAACATATTAATGACTCAGAAAGAGACTGGGAGAAGGTGCTGTGGTCAGATGAGACTAAAATTGAGCTCTTTGGCCTCAACTCAACTCGACTGTTTGGAGGAAGAGAAATGCTGAATATGACCCCAAAAACACCATCTCTGTCAAGCATGGCAGTGGAAGCCTTATGCTTTGGGGATGTTGCTCTTCTAAGGGGACAGGTTGACTTCACCGCATCGATGGGAAGATGAACGGGGCCATGTACTGCACAATCTTGGGTGACAACCTCCTTGCCTCCACAAGGACATTGAAAATTGGTCATGGATGGGTCTACCAGCATGACAACGACCCAAAACATACAGCCAAGGAAACAAAGGAGTGGCTCCATAAGAAGCACATCAAGGTCATGGAATGGCCTAGCCAGTCTCCTGACCTTAATCCTATTGAAAATCTATGGAGAGAGCTGAAGCTGCGAGTTTCCAAGCGCAAGCCTCAAAACCTTCAGGATTTGGAGATGATCTGTAGAGAGGAGTGGATGAAAATTACTCCTGATGTGTGCAAACCTAGTAAGCAACTACAAGAAACGTCTGACAGCTGTGCTTGCCAACAAGGGTTTTGCCACCAGGTATTAGATCATGTTTTGCTAGGGGATCAAATACTTATTTCCCTCAATGACTTGCAAATTGATTTTTATTTTTTCATTTCATGTAATTTTCTCAAAAAAGTTTTTCAATATTATTTCTATAACTGTTAAAATAAAGCTGCCATAGAAGTCTGAGACTGTTCATTATTTCTTAATATGACAACTGCCAAAATCAGCGGGGGATCAAATACTTATTTCCTCCATTGTATGTATGTATGTATGTGTGTATATATGTGTATGTATGTATGTGTGTGTGTGTGTGTGTATGTGTATATATATATATATATATATATATATATATATCTATATATATATATATATATATATATATATATATTATATATATATATATATAGTATGTGTGTATACACACACACATATATATATTCAATGAAATACATAACAAACTATAATTATGTGTCTCATCTTTTTAATTATCAAATATACCACCCCTTTCAAAAAATACATTTTTCTTCCTGTATCAAATGTAAGTGAAACCATCATAAATACATTGAACTTTCTATCCTGATTTGAGGATAAATGAACATGTGAAATCTCAACTTAGTGACTGACTGACTGAACTTTGACTCGTGTTTGTTTTTTGCTTTCATCCTTTGGCCACTAGGAGGAAACACAGACACATTTTTGCTCAGGGTTTAGAAGTTGCCATGCTGACGGAGGTTATCTGGCCTATCTGATTTTTATATTTCTAATAAATGTAATAAGGTGGACAATCTTAGCAAGATGCAATAATGCAACCTGTCAGTATTTATAAGGCTTTTTTTTTTTTGCACCATCAGTGTGTGCAGTGTCTATGAGGTCTTGCAGTCTTTAAAGGTGCTCTTTTAATTTGTGCTTTTTTAAAAATGCACCACCGTCAGTGTGTCTGCAGTGCTCAGTCTCTTTCAAGTTGCTGAATTTTTCCTTAATGCCATATTATTTATGAGGATATCTAAATCAATTTGAGTGTGATATAAATATTTACTTTTCAAACAGAAGATGGTAAAAAAGTTCAATAAAAATATAAGGTAAATTTAAAAAAGATAATTTTGGACAGAACTTTTGTGTGTGTTTGTGTTTGAGAGTAAAAGTCTCCTGAAGTCTGAATAAAGTCTGAAAGTGGCCAAATGAGGATTAGAAAGACATGGAGTTGGGTTTGTTTGACACGAAATCTTCCGAACAACCAGAGTTGTTTGTTTATTTGGATTAGTGTTTGTGCAATGCATGGATCTGTTGGTGATTTTGTGTGTGTATTTCTGTCAGCCCCCCCATCTGTCTGCTTGACCATGTGTGTGTTTGAAGCTAAATTCTCACAGACCACATGCTGAGTCAGCCGTCCAGATTGTCGTACTGTGTCATCTCTGTCTTCTCTCAGTCCTGCAGTGACTCAGTCACCATCTAACTGTCCTGGCAGCCATGACCTTTCATGAGCCTGACACCCAGATGGGAAAGCTTTGGATGTATTTGTGTGTGTGTGTGCGTGTTTTTTACAGCGAGAGAAACAGTACCGCTGATAGCAGCATGCGTGTGTAAATGTTTATCAAATGACATGTCAATGCGTTGTGTGTTTGTGTGCATGTGTGTGTCAATGACCCATAGAGACAGTAGGGCCAAGAAAGGACTTAAACGGCCGCAGCTGCATTTCCATGGCAACCGGGTGTTTAAATGGAGGGACATTATGGGCTAGAGCACAGGGTAATGACCGCTTTGGCTGTCGGAATGCCTTGATCTTATCACCATGGAAAGAGGGGATGCTCCCACTTTCTGATGGTCTAATAGCCTCAGCTCTAATAGACAGGCAGCCTGGGCCACTGAGGTCATCAGGAAACACAGACCTCCTTCCCACACACACACACACACACACACACACATGCAGTGCCTTGAACCCGTGATTCTTGCAACTTAATTTTTTTTTTTTTTTTGACAAATAGGCTGCATTTTGCCTGTTTCTGTGTAAATGTAATCAAAAGTTGTTCTCTTTTTCAGGTAAGTAGACATAAAAACAAGGGAAGGAAATGAGGAGAGAGCTGCAGAGCGAGATGAGGCTGACGAAATGCCGTGCGCAGAGGAATGACCTGTCACCATCACATGCGCTCATACTTGCAAACTATACCCTCCTGAAATTCTCTCAGCATTGCAATGTATACACGGACTAATCCCATAAGTCCATTTGAATACCATAACAGTTATCCGCTAATCTGTTTGTTTGAAATTTGTGATGAATCTGCAGATTTCAGCAGACCAAACTCAGGCTTCATCCACACCTATTTGTGCATGTTAAGGGCGGAGTTATTTCTCAACACAACTGGTGAGATGCTGTCCGCTGAGTGTGTGCGTGAATGTTTCTCTTTATCTCGTTCAGTGAGTGAGTGGAGGTTGGTTGCAAGGCCATCTGTCCCTCTCAGACACCTAATCTGTCTCTGTCACTAGTTGGTACAGCCATGCACACACACTCATATGATGTAATAACATGATCTCCTCGGTTACATTACCTTTTGTAGCCACATTTCAGTTCTAAATGATGCTTCCTGGGCCAAAATCCACAATGACAACGAACTGAAGTGAGTTTCTGTTGCATCCGTGCTCCTTTTATTGAAGCCCCTGTCTCCCGTTTTGTCTCTATCATGACAGGCCACCAGACAGTGCCTCTGTACTGAAGTGCCCCTTTGAGTTTACTGAAGTGGACTTATCTCCTACCATCCCCTCTTGCATCTCACTCATTCCTGGATCCAGACAGGGCTGAGCGTCAGTCTCATCCCGCCTGCCTCAAACCAAAGAGGCCTGTCTGTCCTGGGCTCAGTCCCACACTCAGACCCCTCTCAGCCAAATGTTGACCCTACAGGTGGCAGAATGCTGCACAATGCTCAAGGTGATGATCATGTGTGTGAGGACTGTTCAGTTGACGGGCATGATGCTGATGACGTCGGCAGACGCCACTCCTGGAGAGCCCGCCGTTTCAAAGTTGCCAATGGAAACAAAAGAGCGAGCCAGTTTGTTGCTATAGCAACCATGCTTGAAAGTGAAAGCACATATCACAAACAAACAGAGGGTTGCCCCTGCTGGCATTTGTCAGCTAAAAACAGTATGTTTTTTTTTCTTGTGTGTTTATGTGCATGAAATTTCTGACCTGAAATTTCCAGCATTGAGTAAACACAGAAAGGAAGAGTTTGCATTAACATAACGAAAGTTTTGAAAGTAAACCAATAATGCAAGGCCACTTATAACCTAAACAACTTAGAAAAAAATTCTATTGACATTTAATATTCACGTACATTTGTTAATCACTGCTGTTTGCACACAACAGACTTTCCACCTCAGTCTAGATTTAACTTAATGGAGGAGAATATAGTTCATGTTCTCACAGCCTCTTTTCAGTCTTTTCCAAATATAGATTACTAATAGTGTTTGAATCTTGCAGTTTCTTATTATTTGACCTGATACAGGACTCCACGCTGGCTTTTTCTGTTGGTGGAACTGATGTTCCCACATGAAAATGTTAGAAGTATCAGTCTAAATCAATGTTCAGTGTTATTTAATATGAGAAAGATTAAACTTGTGATATTTCATGTTCACTTAATTTAAAATTCATCCATTTCTTCTTCATTCTTTCTTCTAACACTTAATAGGTTGTATAGAACTGAGGTTACAGAGAAATGAAGCATTTCAGCTGTTATTTTGACCCTTTCTTAAAGCAGGTAATGTAGGTAACCCCTCTGAAATAGATGAATTTTGAAGTTATATAACCCAAGTGTTTGACATCATAAACCCCTCCTCCAGAATCACACCTCCAGGGCAGCCCAAGTTAAATAATTGTTCTGCCTTTTTTACAATGTTCCAGCCTCCTTAGATGACATATTTCATATTAATCTGAGAATATTAAAAAAAAAAGTGTTCTTAAAGGAAACGTATGTTGCTCTGAAACCTCAGTGTATTTCCAGCATTAGTGATACCATCTCAGCAGTGTAAAGGACCTTTGCCAGGGAGAACGGATTCAACCCTAAACAATTACAAAGCCTGGATTGTGGTCTTGTTGTTGACAACTCTGGTGGGTCTTTTTCATCTATGATTCATTGCATATTTCTTTCAAAAAATAAGATATGGTGCACTGATTACGTTGACTATAATACAATTTGTTAACGTGTGAAACCTCTGAGTGGAGAGAAGTCAGTGCCATTTCTGAACAGAGTTGATATTTAGGCTTCTTTTATGCGCAGGAAAGTTGAGTGAGTTTTGTGAATATACAACACTGTCACACTCCAGAATATTCGACGGCCACTTTGGCCCACACAAGAGGCTCAAAAATTGTAAAATTAACGGCACTTTTTGGTCTCCAAAGAGAACAACATGCGTATGTGTCCACCTTTTATTTTTTGAATTGCCACAAGCCTTCATTTTGCATTATGTGACATCAGAAGTGATACCACATGACTATAACGTCCTCAAAAGCACTTACAGGGTGGAAAGTGATACAAACTTTGAAGCCAGATAACTGAGGCCAAGCCTAATCTGATCTAAAGTTGTCCAAGAATGTTTCACTTTTCAGCCGTTCTGTGGATCACAGTTGGTTAGGCCCAATTTTACAAAATTAATGATTAATGTGATTTAAGGGATAAAACAATTATGAGTCCAGTTTAAGCTTACAGCCATGCTCTTTATGCACTGAAATTCCTCAAGATTTCTTTTTTTAAATGTTTATTGATATTCTTCATGATAAAAAGAGAAATATTGCAAATCTCCTGCTCTCAGTTCTTTCTGCGTTCACCTTAACATTTTGAGCACGAACAAATGAAATCAACAGGAAATATTACAGGTTCTTGAAACAAAAGTCAAAGTAAGAAATCATTAACTAATAAAGGGCTTTTTTAAAACATGCACAGACAGCGACCGATCTCATAATTCTAACCCTTTCCTCTAAAATAAAATATCATTTTATGTTGTAAATTACAGCACCATGACAAAAGAAAGTAATTTATGTGGTTGAGATGGAGAATGAATGTGCATGTGCACTGAGAAATGTTGATTTTTATTCAACTAGCTGACACTTTGTTGTCATCTTCACTGCTGTATGTGTAGCTGAAACCAGACATTTACATACGCTCTATAAAAAGCTTTCACAAGCTTCTCACATTAGTTTGCAGGAGTTTTGGCCAATTCCTCCTGACAGAACTGCTGGAACTGAGTCTTTGTCACATCAGACATTAAGGTCTTTGTCCCTTTGTGCATTTGCAAACTGTAATCTGGCGTTTTTATGTTGCTTTTGGAGTAATAACTTCTTCCTCGCTGACTGGCCTTTCAGCCCACGTTGACACAGGACTCATTTCACTGTGGATAATGACACTCCCTCACCATCTTCAGCCAGCATCTTCAAGTTCATAATAAAGTTTGTGTCCTTTTATACAGTGTATGTAAACTCCTGGTTTCAACAGTACAAGCTGCATAGTACTCCTAACTCAGAGCACTTCACAGCAGCACTCTTTTATAATTAGGAAGATTGTCTTTAATTTAATTGTATTTTTAAACTGGTTTATAGATTGATCAGTTCCTGCCTGTAAATTGCTGCTGGCAGACAAACACTGGTTTCAATCAGTTCTTCTGTTCGTGTAGTGTTCATGATCTGTGCTGATGTGAGGATTCTTGTTTCAAGTTTGCATTTCAAGGTCACTTGCTGATACCTTTAGTCCATTATCAGATTTCAAGGGTTGAACTCGCCGGAGTGGCGCTGATACCAGGCGTACCCGTGACCAGTTTCACATTTTAAAATGAAAAGCCACCAGTGTGGATGTGACTCCAGTTTATAAGCAGTGCTTTTAGTTCTGGTGTTTGTAATATACACCTTTCATTTTCCAGGCTGTGCGCATGAATTTGCTCCAAATCTGTGAGCACGGTTCAAAAACCTGAGGGCTCCACATGATAGATATACAAAGATGGTTTTAAAAAAGCTAAAAAAAAAAACAAAACAAAAAAAAAACGAAGGGGACAAATTTGCAGGCCTTGATGATTCAAGGTTATGAAATGATGTCTCACTATTTCCATAGTTCCAAGTGATGGTAGTCTGGAACCCTGGTCCTCTGACAGGGACAGCAATAAAGTTTGTCAGCTACATCTCTTAAGTACTATTTTATATCTGAAACATCTAAACTCAATGGAAGACTGACTCCACACCGTAAAGTCTAATTTCCTGCTATTGTAAGTTGAACAGAGTTCACATTGCTGCTGATGTTTCGTGTCAACCATTAAAAGTTACAAGTACAACATGCCACGTCACACCTTCTGAAGTTGCTTTTCAAGTAATGGATTCTTCATTTCCATTACTCTGTGTTTATTTGACCTTTAGTTTGCCTCACACTGAACATAAGGAGCAAGTGGAAGATGTGCGGAATAAAAATAATCTTTATCTTGGATATCTTGGAGCTCAATCATTCTCTGGTAGCATGATGTACAGTACAGATGCTGCTTTTGCTTTTTGTCTGTTTTTGTCGATGCTCTTTTTTTTATTATCCGTTCACTACTATCTAGCTCCATTCATCACATCCACCGATGTAAATTACAAATCAGGGCTCAAATAACCAGATTATGTTTTCCTGCAGGGCAGCAGCGTGGGAGGTCCTTGCCCACAGGACAAACAGAAAAAGATGTTTGAAGTAATGGAAATGTCCAATTTCACTCTGAACACACACACGTACTTTATATAAATACTAAACTTGCATGTCAGATTGAAAAAACAAGATAGAATGACTACAGTTGATGGTGAATGCAATTTAGTCTTTGTTTAATCTGTGGAGAAGCTCAGACATGAAACCGTTTTAAACTGTGGTTTTAAAGGAAGAGACTATGATTCTATCAGCAGACCATGTAGGAAATAACGGATCCATCAGTGGATCAGTTAGCCTCCCACTATAAAGCCACAAAAAGTTATTTTAACATTCTGGCACCCATAAAGAATGATAGGTTAACTGTTTAAAGTCTTAAAGTTAAATTAAATTCACAGGTAGCTAACAAAAGTCTCATATTTTTTTATGCGATGGTTGTGGTTTTCTTGTCCACTTATTAATAGTTTGTAAAATGATACCCTTGTTTGCACAACCAAAACAAAACCACAGGCTAATTGTTTATCAGTTCTACAGCAATTTTACAAATCAGCGAGCAATTGTGCAGACTTTGCGTGAGTTTGTCCCTCCGGAGAGAGCATCACTTTTAGCTACTCTTTAATGTTGACTTTCCCTTAACTGAGCCTTCATTTACATCTTTGAGGATCCTGTAAACTACTTACAACATTAACCTTTGTCATGGAAAACATGTTATTGCAGAGTTTGGTTGACTGATTGATACTGAAAGGAGGAAAAATTTAGAGAAACCCTGGTATCTTTCACTACCCTTCGCTTCTTTTCTCAGGCTAAACACAAGGACTAGGAAAGTATCTTCTGGCGACTGGATCCTAGAGTTCAAGTGCAACCAGTCCAAAACGCAAACCTCCTTCAAAATCACCTTCCCTCACAACGTGAGCCTCAGTCAGAATTACGTGTCCCTCTTGCTGTTGTTGTGTGTGGTTTGGATCTCTGTGTGGTAAACAGCTGTTGGTGTGTGCTTTAGTGTCTGATAAACACATTAGACCGTTGTTTATGCCCATGTAAACTATCCCAGTTCAAACACTTGATAGATGCGGACCTCCAAGCCAATAATAAGGATGTGAGCATCATTGTAGAAGAACAAAATCATGTTGCCCACCCATACTTGAGGGTCGCTATGAAAACAGATCCAAACTTGAATGTCATGTTCTGTATATCATCTACACACCAGGTACCTGTCCATGTCTGCCCTGGACAGGTCACCAGTGCATTGCACAATGTTAAGAATTTAACATTTGATGTCTTTTTAAAACAAATATTCCCATTAAAATGTATATTTGACATCTGCACTAATGTTATTATATCTCTTTCAGCTTATTTCCTCGGTCTAAAATTCATTAACATTTTTTTCAAGGCATCGACTGAAAAAAAAAAAAGGAACCTCTTTTATGAGCTGCTTTGAGTGTTTGCATACATACATCTGTTTAATGGTCAGTAGGCCAGTAAGCGTACGTATCACTGCACAGCTGTTCCGTGAGATCATGCGACATATACAGTTGAGTGATTTATACTTTTATACCAATTATGTGTGATCTAGAACATATACCAGAGTTGGCAGTGCTGGCTGCTCCCACACCCTCTGCACAAGAGGAGTGGTTCTCTATTCTGAGGTGGGTCAAAATGCTGTCAAAGGACAACAATAGTAGCTGAAAGAAATTATGAACAAGTTAACATTACCAAAACAAGGTGCTGGCCCCACTTTTCTATCTGACTGGGTTGTTCATATTCTGGGATCACAATACAATGCAGTGGCTTTCCCCTGTGTTTTTGTCTCCAATGGTTGTTCTACATTTCTGCCTGTTTGCATGATCGTGTCATCTGTTCTATGTTATTACTGAGCCTTGGACCTGTTACGCAGAATTTCTCGACAGCGCAGCAGGTCAGATCTATTTTAACTAAATCCAGCTATTAACAGAGACAGTAAAAGCCCCTAACATGGAGGAAAATTCGAGATAAATGAGATCAGGCCCCAAATTTGGGTCTTGCAGCGTTAGTATTAAAGCTGGGTTGATTCTTTGCGAAGTCAATGTGAGACTTGATTGAATTATTTCTGAGCAGAACGTGGGGGGCCACAGCATAAACAACTCACTCTGAACAGGGAGAGGGATGGATGAGTTTCCGTCTGGTGTTTTTGTTACCCCAATATTTTATTGTAAAACTGAAATGATATTGTTCCTGTGGCAGCTCTGTGTAAATGTTTTGCACAGAGTATTCCTCCATTTCATGCCGAGAGCTTGCTCTGTTTACCAGTGTTTACTGAGTGACTGAGGCTACTGTACTGTGTCCTTACTCTGGATCTGCTGGCTCACTGCTGGGTGGAACACGAAGCCCGTTCAGGAGAAGCATGGAAATGCTGCTCCACTTGGGTACTGATGTCATGGAAATGCAAAGAAATGAAAAGATAATCCCTATTTTATACATTTTTATGCCTGGAAAGATTTAAGAGCAAGGAGATTATACAATATATTCCTGGAAGAAATGGACACTGGAGAAAGCTGCACCTCAAAACACAAACAAAACAGCCTCCCACATTCCACATGGAGTGTGTTTGTTTGTGTGGTGAGCTCAGGATTCGTCGTACGAGTGAACTTGTGTGTATCTTCAGCAGTTTGTGTTTTTAAAGGTGAGGAGTCTGGGAGACTGGGAGTGGTATGTTGGCTCCAGTGATGTGATAAACACTTGAAGCAACAACAAACTCACAGTTGTGAACATGTTTGAGTGCAGGTAAACGTTCCAGTAGATGCCGTCACTTTCAATTCGTTTCTCACACAGCAGATTATGACCTTACTGTATGTGTTTCAGCTGAGCCTTTAGACCAGTTTTCCCCAATCCAGGTTCTTGAGGATCACTGCCCTGCTTGTTTTAGATGTTTCCCTGCACTAACACACCTGATTACCACCTGGGGATGAATAAAGTTTATTGAATTTGAATTTGATTAGACATGAAATTAAACGTTTCATGTCTTTTTAAAACAAATATTCACATTAAAATGTATATTTGATTTATTTTATATTAGATATATTATATCTGCATTAATGTTATTATATCACTTTCAGCTTATTTCCTCGGTCTAAAATTCATTAACTTTTTTTCGAGGAATCGACTGAAAAAAAAAAAAGGAACTTCTTTTATGAGCTGCTTTGAGTGTTTGCATACACATATCTGTTTGAGGGTCGGTCAGTAAGCGTACGTATCTCTGCACAGCAGTTCCGTGAGACCACGTGACATATACAGTGGAGTGATTTATACTTTTATACCAATTATGTGTGATCTAGAACATATACCAGAGTTGGCGGTGCTGGCTGCTCCCACACTCTCTGCACAAGGGGGGTGGTCCTCTATTCTGAGGTGGATCAAAATTCTGTGAAATGACAACAATAGTAGCTGAAAGAAATTATGAACAAGTTAACATTACCAAAACAAGGTGCGGCCCCACTTTTCTATCTGACTGGGTTGTTCATATTCTGGGATCACAATACAATGCAGTGGCTTTCCCCTGTGTTTTTGTCTCCATTGGTTGTTCTACATTTCTGCCTGTTTGCATGATCGTGTCATCTGTTCAGTGTTATTACTGTTATTACTGGGCCTTGGACCTGTTACGCAATAGACTTCTGCAGACCTTGATGACAAGCTGATGGCAAGCCACTCTTTTGAATCAAGCATGTCAGAGCAGGTAAACATCTGCAACATGCAGGGCAGTGGTCGTCAAGGACCTGGATCAAGGAGAACTGATTTAGACCTGGTAAAATGATATCAGGTAATATTTGCTTCTTTCTCTATCTTCAAGAACAGGAGATCATATCATTGTAGCTTACCAAAGCTGACTAAAAGTCATAAGATTAAACTGGGTCCTGGTTTGATTGTGTGCACTCTGGGATGACTCAGTGCTATCTATCATTGTCAGTCAGGTAGCCGTGGTATCACCGTTAGTGTCAGCATCAGTGCGTGTCAGCTGGTATCACTCACTGGTATCTGTGTCTGTGGGGCCTACACAGTTTGACCCTGACCCTGTATCTCTCCTGTTTCCCACACCTCTGTCTCGCGTGTGTATTGTCAGCCCAAAACCCCCAGATTCCCTGGTATGTTGGTGGAATTTCGACTATTTTTCCAGGTCACTGTTGTTTGTGCCTCGCGAGGTGTGTCTGTAAATTTCCACGCAGGCAGGGAGATAAACACTTGCACTGTCAAATGTATATACAAACCTTGCCACATGGAAGCTCACACCTTTTACGAAGAATCCGCTGCAACTAACCACTGAAGCTCACTGAAGTGCCCCATCAAAACACCGTTCTGACTTACATGAGAAGTGACGGAGCCGAAAACAAGCTTTCAGCGTGCTGTGTGATAAAAACAATGCAACGATGTCAAGTGTCCGCTCACACAAATGGGATTCTCTATCTTGACTGGGATCATTTGCAAGTACAGCGCTGGATAGACAGGTAGACTGTTTCTCCTCCATTTTCTCAATTAGTAGTTTGATTATTTTTGCCCACATGACCAGTTGCCTGAAAAGGAGTGAAATGAAACTACAAAGCCAACCCTCAATGTCAGACTTCTGGTTGAGCACGGAGTAACGTATATCACATTTAAATTATGAATGTCAAATCGGTGCTGGGTCAGGTCACATTGGCTTTCCACTCATGGAAAATTATCAAGGTCAACCTGCATGCGGTTGTATTAGTAGTTGGAACAATAAATAGAAGCACCAGAAATGTGTCGCCCTAACAGAGTGAAGAAGAAAATGAGATAGTATGTTGTATATGTTATAATTCTCCTTTTTCTCCCTTACAGGAGACAATGCAATTCATTCTCTTCTCGCTCCTTTTTTTCGCCTAACACGCCACAGGGCTTGGCAGTTCACATAAATATTAGTTTGAGCTCCCTAACAAATCTCCACCTCCTGCTGTTCTCCTTGCACAGCCTCCCAGCTCTAACCTTTTTCCTACAAAACTACATCATCTAATACCCGATGGCTGACACCTCACCCACAGGGATAGAAGCAGTGCTAAAAATTAATAGATGAAAGGAAGAGTTGACACCGTGGGCAGCTCTCTGTAAGCCGGATTTGAATCCAGGAAAGCAGGTGCTTTTCTGAATAGGTTTACCTCACTGCTGGAGCCGCAGAGCAAGCTGTCAATGTTTAGGAGGTGTCAACAGGCATCGGATCAGTGGTGGCCATTCATAGTGCTGAAGACTCCCTGTTCATATATCTAAACTTTATGACCCTGACCTCACTAGACTCCCTCTTCCAACCTCAAAAAAGCAAAAAAAAAAAAAAAAAAATTGTTTGTGCTGGCCCTGAGGGGTAAATTTACCACACTGAACACATAAACACACACTCGTACATTTGCATGCATTTTCTTGTCAGGAATAGTGAGTGACAGCCCAGAAAGACCGCTAACACACTGAGGGTTTTACCAGACAGGTGATAGGTGAGTCTTGGGGGTACTGAGGGGGTGCTGTCTTAGCCTGCAGGTGTGTACATGTGACTATGTGTGCAAAACAGATCGCATGGCTGACACCCAGACCACCCCAAGGTGGCTGTCCAGTTCAGTTCCCACAGGCAGACGCCCGTATCCGAGGCAGGAAGGAGGCGAGAAGTGGAGGGAGGCGGTCAAAAGGATGTGCCAGATGGGACTGGTAATGATGATGAATTGTGGGGAACATGGTTCAGCTTAGATTAAGATCTGCTGATAAACATGCCCGCTAGGTCTCTAAGTAACCCAATACATTTCTTTCTCAAACTGGTGGATATAGTCCACCAGTTTGACTCATTGAGTTCCTTCACAATGTCTTATACTCCCTTTTTTTTTTAATACTTCAGTCAAGTCTGTATTTTTGGACTAAATGTTAAAATCAACCCTCTCTTTGTGTGTTTGGTAAGCCAAGTGCTGTCGCGGACCTTCAGCATGCATGTACATGTGTGCTTGCATGCATGCCTGTGTACGTAATTGGAGTGAAGTTCATTCTCTATTCTCAGAGTTGCTGTCATTTGGCAACCAGCGCTCTCACTGACATGCATTGCACCCCTGACATAAGGTTAATAATTCTTTATGACTGTCAGTTCTTAGACGTGAAGAGAGTCGAGACTTACTGAGAGAGAATATAGAACAAGTATTTTTTTTTAAAAAGGACTGGCGCAGTTGAGAATAAATGTGATGGTGTTGAAAAAAAGGGGCTAATCACAAAGCACAATTAGCTTTGGTACATTATAATATTTAGACCTTTCCTTCTCTGCACTGCGAAAAACAAAAGTATCTAAAATCTGATGTGACATTTACACAGTGTAAGTGATTGATTTTAAGCATTGATTTTTTTTTTTTTAAAAAGATTTTGAGGCTCTCGTAGCCTTTACTGAAACCGAACAGACACGAAAGTGAGGTAGAGAGAGAGAGAGAGATGGGCCATCCTACCAATGCTGCAGGACTATAGCCTCTATGTGGGTCACCTACTCAACCAAGTGAGCTATCTAACCATAACAATCATTGGTTTAGCCAATCACTGGCAGCGGGGGAGTTTTGGTTTAGCTCTCCATATGAAATGGAGGAGAAGGGCAGATGTTTGAGAGAGTTCATGATGGCACTTGTTTTCTCAGGGAGCGCTGAAGGTAGAGGAAGGGAAGAAGCTAGCTCTCCATGTTTTCTTGATATTTTGTTTCAAATATCAACAGACGTGACATCATCTGGAAATCCCTTACCCTGCCTTTAAAGCAGCACAAAGGAACTTCTGCATTTTGTAGCTCAGATGGTCCCCTATAGGCACAGAGGTTTAGTTGCTTTTACAATCTGGCTTTTACTGATGTTGCTTGGTCAATCTCATGTTTACTTATCCATCATTATGTTCTTGAGTCTCTTTGTCATGAGACTCCAACTCAACTCTGTGAGTTAGTGTTGTTGTTACTGATATGGCATAGTGCCAAAAAAGGATGCACAGTTGTTGCAAGAGACAACCAGAACAGGAGTCCACAACTACTTGAGTGTTTGTTTTTTGCAGATGGTGGGGATGAGAGACTAAAAGAGGTAAGTGCTACTCTTTAGAAACAATCAAGTATTCCTTCAATTGAAACTGAAACTCATATATTAAACATGAAAAAATCCTTTATATCACTTGAAATGTTTTTTCTTACATTTTCCCAGAGCACTTGGGTGTTTTTAATGTGCCTAGACTCAAAACCATATTTCAATTTACACAAACATATCATAAGGCATGTTTTTTTTAATATTTATATGTTTATGAAAGCATTGAGGCTGCTTGCGCTGGGAACAGCATAGGTACATAAATGTATAGAGCTTGTTCACCAGTCAAGGTCTGACAGAAGACTTGAACATCGGTCTGCAGCCACTTTGGTTTGGTTTCAGAAATGTATCTCTACATGTTATGGTTGTGTTGCTACCATGTAGAGGCAGTGTCAGAAATATGTGAAAGAGTTTGAGATTTGATTTGATTATAGATTTTGGAGAGGTAGCCGTCAAGGTAAGTAACAAAAGAGTCAGCTTAAATGCTGCGTACAGTTCCTTTACAAGGCTGTCAGTCAAATTGTGAGATATTAAAAGAGATATGAGATACTTCATTCCTTTATGAATTATATTATTTTTAAAATCAATATTACAGTCAGAAAATAACATTTGTGAATTCAGGAAATCTATATTAATACATATGTGTTACTGATCTGATGTTAATATAATAAAAAATGTATTGATAAAAACATGTCATAGACTACACAACTGGCAGAGAAGCCTTTTCTCTTATTTTTTTATAAGCACTTTTAATTTTTTTGTTTTGTTTTCTTATTTATCCATGGTAGAAGTTACTACATTTGTTCTGCCCAACAGGATGAGATAAAACAGCTAACCTTTACTTCTCTCACACACTTGCATACATGTATACTGAAGTACAGTAGTTTTCCCTACATTCCCTACATCAGATTTTTTTTTCATGTTAAAAATATTTAATTTCATTTTTAGGAATATGTGATTACAGTTGGGAAGAGTCATTTTGCGCTTGTGGTCTTCCATCCCTACTGGCAAAAACCACCCAAAATAACTTTGGACTCGCTTCTGGTTATCTCTTGTAACAACTGTTTATAGTTTTAGGGTACCATGTCACAAATTAACAATTATGAAGCTGACTCCCAGAACCACAGTCATAGCAGAAGCAACTAACAGGGTCAAGAAGATAATGATAGAAGAGAAAATGGGAAAGCAACCAAGCTAGAAAGTGAACAAAAATTAAATCTTGTACTGTGCTGTAAAAGCAATTTAACCTCCCTGCCTGTAGACCAACAGCCCCCTTAATATTCCTTGTGGTCCTTTAAACATTAAGGGGCTATATGTATATGTTATATTAGAGGACAACGCGCAAGCTACCGCGTAGCTTGAATACCCTAAAATCTTCCATTCTGAGAGGGGTGATATCACTCACAAATGCTCCTGACATTTCCAACAACTGATCGTCAGCTTGTTGTTGGGCCCTAACACTGCCTGCCAGCTGCAAAGACTTATGGTTTGTCTGCAATACTCTGTGGCAGGAATGCTCTCAGCCTGGCATCCAGGACACAGATAAACTGCCACAGGGCGCTGGCACTAGACTGGTCACAGTGACTGGAGCAGCTAGATAAAATTACCCTGAGGGACAATAAACCTTATCTTATCTGTTGATATTGGCCTCTCGTGACTATAAAAGGACCACTTCTAGGATGTTAAGAGCTCTTTCTTGGGGTGAATGATGATGGTAGTGTGGCAGGTGAATCACAAGTTCATTAAAAACTTTAATTATGGAGGATTATTGACAGAAATAGCTTGCTGTAATTTAGAAAACTCAAGAGAGCAATTTTACTCCTCCATCTCAGCTTGGTGCATGTGAGATATAAGCCTTGAAGAGGAGAGATGATCTTATCATCAGGACACAGTCACTAACAGCAATGTAAGAATCTCTGAAAAACTGTAACGTCAGTGAATTAAGTTTTTGTCAATCAGGCTCTCTAAAAACATGCAAATGTGTCTCCATACTACTTGAGGCTTGATTTGTTCGTGTGTTTGTTGCTCTCTTGAGTTGTCATTGTGAGGCCTCTTTGGACTCTAATGTAGCAGAGACTGAGCTGGAGTGTGGGGAGCAGAGGGGGCTGAGGCTGAGAAGATTGCTGGAAAGTATTCCCTTTGATAAGCTGGCCAAGAAGCCTTTGATTAAATGTGGTCCCAGCAGGAGCCCACACTAGATCCTCTGTGGCACAACCATGTCCAATCACCAGCTATCAACAGCCTCAGGTAATTACAGTCATCTAGTCATTAGCCTGGGACCCACCTGGAATTCCACATAGCAAAGGGTGGGAGAGGGCCAGCAGGGTTTGAGGTTTTAGGCTGGGGCCTTTAATCAAACACTGATATAACACACCCCACCCCAATCCATGCAGAATCAGCCTTTGTTATGGACATGCTGTATACTGTATTGGATTTGTCCACCTGTCCAGTGTCTCTCGGCTCATATAAGTGAGGAGTCGTGATTGCATGTAAGGATTACAGTAAAGCCTCATGTTATGTTAGCATTGAAAGTGAACATATTAAATATTGGTTCGGTTGCTTCCAATTCACTCTATTTCTTCTGCCTTATTTACCTGAAACTTCAATTTATACATATGTCTAAACAAAATACAAAGATACCAGCGTCATTCTAATACACCATATATTTCATATGAACATCTGTTTAGATAAAGCAATATACACAATGTTATACAAGCAAGCTGGAGAGTAGATAAGTGAAATCTGTCAATATTGTTGTTAATGTGTGACTTAATGACCATCAAGGTCTTAGTTTTCTTTCTCTCAGCAGCTGGAAACCAGAGTTCACCATATAATCACAGTAATGGGAGTATTCTTTATTCTCCCAGTGTCAGCCAAAGTAGTGCAGTCTCATCCACAGATGAGAAATGAAACAACACTTTACAATTTAAATAAAACACTCTTCTTTTTTCTTCAGTTTCATCCAAAGTTCCGATGATGCATCCGTCCATTTATTCATCTGGAGTCCATTTTCTGTCCTCCAACAGTCCTCTGCCTGTTCTCCTGTTTGGCCACACGTAGCCATATTTATACTCAGATGTCCAATTCTCAAAGTGCACTTACCATGCTACTTTCCAAAGTCCAACCACATATGTTTTTGTTTGTTTGTTTGTTTGTTGTTGCTTTTTTGTTTGGTAGATAAAAGTGTACACTCCCCCCCCTAAAAAAAAAAAAAAAAAAAAAAAAAAAAAAAAACTGAAACAAAGTTATGTAAGTATATGATGTTGTAATAATACTGGATATGTTTGAAGGCTCAGTTAATGTAGGAGTTTGTCTTTAAAGCATCATGAAAGCAGCAAACCATTTAACACCTCGAACCAAACACAAAAAATGCCATCAGGACTGAGTCTGTGATAAGTGATATCATCGCTATCACTGTTCATCTGATCCCACCAGTTCAATCACAGGGACATTCACACTCTGGAGCTAATGGGTATTAGTTCATATTTATGGGTACTGGATTCTACTGCTTTCGCAGACAGGTAGAAAAGCCATGCAATGACAAGACAGAGTGGGAGAAGCAAAGGGCGGAGGCGCAGAGCACTTTTGGACAGACTTTTCCAGAATGCCATGTTCCACAGGATGCCCTACAGAGGGGGAAAGGGGTGGGGTTACATTATAGGGAGCGGGGAGGGATGGGGGGTAGGGGGTTGTTGTCCTCAGGTCTGGTCCAACCACTCTGCTCGTTTAGGGGCTTTGCATGTATGAATGTCCACAGCTTCCTCGCAGTCCTTACACTCCACTGCACAACACCATTTGAACTTGCACTCGCACTTGGTGATTTGCTTGACTCTTGTGGTGTCGTAGCCACGCCCACAGCACATGACCTCACAGCCGTCTGTGCCACGTGATGTCTTATTGCACACTCGCCCAGCTGTGCCCAGGGATCCTGCACAAAGAGTTTAGAAAGAGTTAGGTGGTGCCAAAAATACTTCCAACTTAAATTAAATAAACTAATTTGGTTATTCTTAGTCAGTTTAGTCTTAGTCATGACATTTTTCGTAGTTTTGTGCCATTTTACGAGACCAAACAATCAAGAAAATCACTGATTGACTGACTGAACAACTGATTAGATGCAGCTAACGTTAGAGCTAGCTGCGGACAGGTCAGCATGTTAGTCATTGTAAACTCTCAAGTCTTTCTGAACGAATTGAAATGTTTATTGATTTTCTGAGACCTACTAACAAGACCTGCTGCAATTCTTTTAGTCTTAACTTGCAAAAAGAACTTCTATGATGGTTCAACATCAATGTTAATTTTCACAGCCCAAAACTCAGTGATGTGTGATGCTAATGCAATGCTAAGTCTAAAGCATTTAAACATCCACTGGTTTTATGATCACACTATTAGTTAAGTTTAAATATTTGTCTTTATGTAACCATAAAAAAGAGAAAAAAATATTATTTTTCAACATCTCTCAACCTCTAATACATTTTTTTAAGCTGCAACTGGGTTTATTTACTTTCTCCGTCCAATGTCAAAACTCCCCTGTAGGTCTCAGAAACACAATGCATAGGCATTGTAAACATATAAAAATAAGTGTGGCAAGTGTGGCATCTGTAGAAAAATAAAGACATTTTTTTGCTTTAGTAAAAAAGTTCTGTTCATTAAGGGTGGGTAAACACAGAAATGCTAAGCAGATCAATGCACTGCACTTTTATCCTTCGTTGACCATTTGCCTCAAACTCAAGATAATCTGTAAGCAAATTTATGCTTTCAAATTTTTTTTTTAAATTTTCACTTACTTTTTGCAAATAACTTCAAACCGTTTTACTTCGAAGTTTCAGTCTGTGTAGCTCATCGGCAAATCAGTTTAGCATGCTAGTCACTGGAGTTGAATCCATCAGCATTTCGTGTTTAGCAGTCTGGCTATTACCTAATTCAGTGGCATATTGTCTGTGTCTTATGTGAATGTCATCCCCACAGAGATTAGAGCTCATGTTTGGTGTGAGAATCTCCCTGTTTAAACTGCTACCTATCACAACAAGCTGCCCATAGAACAACAGAGTCACACACACAACTATGCAGTGTTGGTAGAGTGGCCTATAGTTACACTGCCTTTCCCAAGCCACTGCTCCCTTTGAAGCACCTCTGTGTGTGTGTGTATGTGTGTGTGTCTGTCTGTGTGAGGGTTAAATGGACAGTGGAGCGTGACAGACAGACAGGCTCTCACACTCTGAGGCCCACTCTGCCCTCCAGCTACGCTTAGTTCCGACAGACAGAGAGGGAGAAAGACTGTGACAGACAGAGAAGTGACTTTTTTTTAAATTAGCTGCTTGTGTCCCTAGGCTCTGGATTCCACTGAGAAGGTGAGAAAGAGGGGGAGGATGGATGAGGGGATGAACGGAGAGGCGGACAAAGGGAACGAGCATGAGGAGGAACTGGAAAGAGCATCTGAGTGATTGATGTGCAGATGTCAGATAGCCCAAATATTTGTCCGAATGTATTTTGTCCATCAGCGGGCAATTAGAAACAGCCACATATGGTTAGGTGCACTGTGTAGAGGTTGATCAAGACATCTTCAGACTCCAGAGATGTGTGTGTTGACTGAGACTGACAGAGGTCAGGTGGTCACAGAACGACCATGTCCTCAGGGTACGAGGATATTAGCTTCCACCGACATCACAGGGGAGGCCTGCTGTGTTATCTTACTACCATTACACGCACACACATACGCTGACATTCAGACACACAAAACACACTAGTCATGCATGAGCATACACACAACATACACATAACACCCCTCAAACATAACACAGTTGGGGCAATCCATCAGCAAACTGCTCCTCTGTCTTTCAGTCCACCTTCTTCTTCTCTCCTTCTCTTCTCTCTCCAACTTACCTGCTGCTTTGTCTTGCAGGCAGTAATCTGGAGAGTTCTCGAAGTAGACCAGGTCATTTTTGGTGGCCTTCCTGAAGGCTTTGTTGGCCACGGTGAAACCTGTCCCATCCTGATTCATCGTCACCTCAACAGCCCCGTTGTATTTCCTCCGCAGGAAGTCACCGGTCTTCCTGAAATCTGACATAGCCAGCCAACATGTCCGCAGCGTGCAGGAGCCGCTCACACCGTGGCATTTACACTCCAGCTTCATGAAGCGCTTCACTGCCTAAATGAAGAAGTGAAGATGATTGATGTTGTTTAAGACTAAATGTGGATTTAGCTCTTCCAAAAACTTCACCATGACTTTATGAATGCTTCCTAAAACACTGGTCATTTTTCTAAACAGATGACAATCTTCTTAAAAGTGTGACCGATGACCATTTATGATTTTGGCAGATTCCAATTTTCATTCCAAAGACCATTACCAACCATAAACAAAATCATTTTTGTTAAATGCTTCAAAAGTTTAAAAAAAAAAAAAAGACCAGAATTTCTCCAAAACTGTAACAGGTTACATGGCCTTCTCTCTTCCATTATGATGCATTTGCTGACAGTAAACAAACTGGATTTCTCAGTGAGCTATGCATATTATTCATGCTTATATTTCTTCACAACTGGGCCACTGCAATTCAATTTTTACCTGTTTGATCAAAACATCCCTGAACCGGCTGCAGCATGTGCAAAATGCAGTTGCACGTCTTTTGTCTAATCCCAGGAGAAGTGACCATCACTCCTATTTTGCAAACTCTTTAACTGGCTTCTAGTCAGTTTTCGAATAAATTTTAAAATTCTAATCTTAACTTTTAAAGGTCTTAACGTAAGGCTCCTCAGTATATCTCTGAGCTCTTCCAGCCGTATTCTTGTCGTCGGTCTGTGATGTCCTCTAAGCAGAGATTGCTGGTGGTGCCTCGTTCTCGTTTTAAAACATGTCATGATCGGCTTCTGATGTAGCGGCTCCAAGACTCTGGAACTCTCTGCCAATCTCTCCTCACTTCTAAGTTTGAGAGAACACTTTGAAAAAAACTGCTGAAAACGTTTTTCTGCAGGTAGGCGTTTAGATGATGTATTATGTTGTTTCAAGTTTGTTTCTGTTGGTTTTAACTGCTCCTAATTGCTGTTTATCTACTGTCGTATTTGACTGTAAAGCACTTTGTGACTGCTGTCTGGGAAAGGCCCTTAATTCGCGCCTGATCAAAGCCGATCATGCTCAAAATTGGACATCTCAGATCACCAGCCACTTAATAGGTGCGATTCTACTTTCTGTTTTACCCAAAGTAGGGAGAAAACACATTTCCTCAGTTGTTGTTATATTTAGTTTTACAGGAAATGTTAATTTAATTAGAAAGAAAATAGAAGTTTTATCTCCCAAAGTTTTGAAGTTATCCTCTATTATTTCAGTCTCCAGTCTAATATGTGACTATGAATTAAATTTTGTTTTGGAACATTTGGAGATTTAATTACAACTTTCTTCGACAACCAAAAAAAGTGTTATCTGAAAAGTTATTCAGAATTATGGCACAACGACTACTTTTCCCCCTTATGTTACAGTACACGCACCATAAACATACAATGCAATTCACCTCCATTATGTTGGTGCAACATCAGTTACATATAGTATGACCATATGATCTTCACCTTAAATTTGCATCTTCATAAACAAAAATGTATATTAATGCAAGATCTGCACTCTGACCGAAATCTTATTCAAAATAAGCACAATCTCAGCCATACAGGATGAGTCATCACTGCTGATTTCTTCTTATATTTTAGGACAGTGCACTGAATGAAGAACGTGTCTAATATGTCTTGCTGAAATGAGCAAGGCTTTTATTGAAAAAGACTTTATCTGGACAGTGGCATATGTTCTTCCAAAACGTCTATATTTTCTTCAGCATAAATGGTGTCATACTTGGAGATCTGCAAGTAATACAGTTTTGTAATTTAAATTAATACAAACTAAAAGAGACTAAATTTAAAGCAAGGGGAAATTTGCCTGAAAGCTCCATCCAGCTGGTTTTAATGTGAAGAAAATAATCACAGTGAAGACACAATTATGCCGAACAACACTCAAACTGGGAAAATAAAACTGTTTGCTTTATTTTCAATGCCAGTTCAGTTCCACTTATCTATATGACATGAAATAACAGCAAAAGTAAGATTAAGGCACGTTACAGAAAAAGTAACCATTTAAAAATAACTTACTGTTCTGCCACAGCGGTTGTTGTGCAGGTTCATGAGTGCCCGAGCATCTCGGACAGTCTTCTCTTTGGCATCTATGAAGGCTTTGGCGAACTTTATCCCATAGTTGATGTTATCGCTGCAGCCACCCCAGTCATACTCGCCTTTGCCATCCCTACCTCGTCCACGTTTGTGAGGGTCACAATTACACGTCTTCAGATCTCCCTGGCTGCAGGCGCGGGTTAGCGCGTACACAACTCCTGCTGAGGAGATGGCATAGACGAAAGCTGCTTCCCGACTGCCTGAAAAAAAACAAAACCAAAAATAGAAACTGAGGTAAAGTTGAGACACAGTTATTCAGTGCAAAGACGATGTGGTTGCTCACATCATGCCATGCAGTAGATTCTCCAAGAGCCAAAGATGTAGAAGTTTGTGGCCTACATGTTATGCATACACATATATACATAGTCCAATGACAAAACCTGGGTGGGAGCCAGGAGCATATCAGGCATAAGATTTTTAGACCGGCTCCGTTTAAATTTTATCATGGAAATAATCTTAGCCGTGGGTCTGTCCTCTACTCACATAAATTGTTTAAACCCAGGCACTGTGATACCCCATTTATCAGTGCCAGGTTGAATGTCATGACATCATTCTCTACCACTGCTTCCTCACTGGTCTCTTTAGATCCTTTGAACATGACTCATATTGTGGGGCTAAAAGACACAGGAGAATTAGACATGGCAATTGGCCACAGTTGCTTTTTGCAGCGCCTGTTGGAGTTACAGGAGGAGGATGTGACAGCAAGAGGCATAATAACTTGCTCAGATCTAGTCTCTTAAACATAAACACTATAAAAATAAAGTTTTTGCTTGTATCTGTAATCAAGGACAATGCTGGACTGGAAATGAGATTATCTCTTTTTATGAAAGCGGGTGCTTGCAGAATTCAAACAAGCTGGCTGATTCTTTTCAGTCTTCTTTTATTCTGCCAAGAGTAATTTATTTAAACAGCAATTAGACATTTAATTTGATAAAGGTTGCCATACCCCCCTTTTAATTTGGTCACAACTGGGCTCAAGAGCAGTCTTCAGGAGCCAAGGATTTAAAACATTGTGCTTGTATTAAATTTCGTTTTGGATATTTGTAAGCACGCACAAATCCTCATTTTGGTGACTCTGCAGGAACAAGAGATAGGAACAACTCATATTCAGTGATGATTAAGTACTTGCATAGGTATATGAGTAATGATTATAAAGTGATGCAAAATCTATGCAGCACATTTGCCTTTTGGTTTTAAAACATTGAACAGATGTCAATTTCCCTCTTCATGTACATTTATGTATTGTATGTTAAAAAATGTTTTTTTCTTTTGAACTGTATATTTCAGCCATGCTAACATAGACTTTTTTTTTTCTTGCCACTCTGCAAGCCAAGGTAAAAAGCGATGCAATGTTTTCTTCCGAAACGGGGAGAAGAAAGTTTTAATTTCATGAACTTGAAAAAAAAAAGAGAATAGAGTATTGTGTTTTCAAAAAAAAAAAAAAAAATGCAGAGCTCAATAATGTTCACATTTACTCTGCAAACCTGGACCAGTCAAGACCAAAAGAGTTTGTGAGATCCAGCCTGCTTGCTCTGTATTTACTTGTGTCCCGTTCAATCCATAAAGAGAAGGGGGCAGTGGGTGCCGAGGGGCCGTATGTGGGAGAGCGCTGAGGAGGGCATCGTTGGTCATCTTTCAAATGTATGCTGTTTGTTTGACAGTGAGAATATCTCCCTAAATATTTACATCTACATTACTGTTTATTCCTCTCCACCCCACACACGTACACACACACATGAACATACAGAGCCAGTAACTCCATATCTGCTACTTTTCTCCATGCATCGCCGGCCCCCACACATGCTTGGGATGGCTGGGTGAGGCACCATAACAAACCATGGAAAGTTAGTGATGTCTGAATCTGCATTTGTTAAAAAGAAGAAAAAAAAGCACACCTTTTTCATGCAACCTGCATCTAGACACTAGATGAAGCTTTTACTAGTCCACTAAGTGCAAAATACGACAACAGAAAAAGTATTATCTCCATCCTTAGTACTGAAGATTTTGCATAATGGTCGCACTTTTTCCTGCATGTCCTGCAGCTACATTATTCTATGCATGCTGTGCATTGAAAAGACTGTTGTATCATTGCTTTATGGTGCCATAATAGACTATTTTCACTTCAATTTTCATAATATACTCCTAAGTAACATCTACAATGTAAAACTCTTCAGTGGAAAAATTGTAGCAATTTGCAGTTTCACCTGTAAAATACAGTAGAATCCTTGAGATACTATAATTTCCTTTAAATGCCGCCTTTCCCAAACCACTTAGCCGCTGACAGTGTGACACTGAATGGCAGTAACACAGCAGAATACTGTTCAGATTTTGCTCTAAATTTACATCAAAGATTTACAGTGTAGATCAGGTGTATAATTGCGAAACGTATGTCTGCACTGCAAAACCATGCCAGAAGAAAGGATTATACATGCACAAGCTCTGGAAGAATATGCCTGTGTGTGTGTGTGTCTAAACTGAACTACACAGGTCTTGTAGTCGTGGAATACAAAGTGACGACAATCCTACGTCTTGAGGCCTGTGTGTTTATTGATGAGGCATGAGGCCATTACAACCGTCCATCAGTACTTATAAACATGGAGCACCAGAATATGTAAACTACAAGAAGGAAAAGTGAGATAAATAACATAGCAATGGGAGAAGAAGAGGGAGAAGAAGAGAAAGATAAGACTGCAAATGGACTTTGATAATAACTGATTAGGTTCACGTTTATGGTCATGGATTTTGTTTACGAGGACGACATCCATGTTCCCACACACAGACTTACTCCGGAGCAAGACACGTCCAAAGACGGTGTGATCACGGTCCATCGTGCTGCAGTTCCATCGATGATGTCTGAACTGGTGCTGACACTCTCTGATCCACTCCTTGGTGCCCTCACCGATCGCCTGCATGATGTCAGGGTGGCGCTGGCAGAGCTGCCGCTGTTTGTTCACCAGTCCAGGGATGTTGTCACAGATTACACGGGCCCCAAGTGCACCGATATACCTAAGAGAGCCAGAACAAAGACAGTCTCAGTTAGTTTTCAACTGATTCAACACACCTTTATGCCATTTAGAAGAAGCAACAGTCAAAGGACTGCAGTGGCTGATGGTATATTGGCGTTGGGTGCAGCCTACTCAGATAGACACACAGTGGTGAGTGGCATGAAGAGGAGCAACAGTAAAAGTCCTCTTTGAGTCAGAGTTCCCTACACTTAGCAGTTTAAGGTTTGTGAGTAGGAGGGGAGTGGAAACCATTTACCCCACTCTCCAAATAAATAAGCACTTAACCTCTCCCCACAAGACCTGTGTGTGTATGTATGTTTAAATGTTTCCCAGTGGGATTGTTGAAATCGTGTCATCACAAATCAGAGCATAAAGTCTGGGGCCTCCAATAACCCTGTCAAGCTCAGACCCTATTTATTCACTTCATTCCTGTCTGTCTTTCACCTGATTGCTCTCATCTTGAACAGAGGTCTTTCAACTCTTTTCTCCCTGTCCTAATAAAACGACCTACTACAGTGTCTTATGAAGAAGAACGCTTTGTTGGACTTGCCAAAAAATGAACTCTAATTGTGAAGTGTGTCTTTGTGCCTTTGCATGAGGCCTCTTGCAGCCCCGATAGCTGCTAGGCTTTTTGGTGGGTCAGTGATCGGAGGCCAGGGAGCTTGTAGCTGTGTGGTCACATTTTATGAGGCTGGGTGAGAGAGAGGATGGAGACTGGAGACTCAATACTCCCCAGAGTGGGATTAGAGGGGAAGTTGAAAGAGCAGAGTGCTCATCAAAAGAAAGTGCCAGAGCAGCAATTCAGACTTAATTTTCTTTCTTTGACTCAGAGAGAAAGGAAGACTTGGATTGGATTTTACAGGACAGCAACTCGTAGTTCACATGTCTAAAACAACATGCTGTAAAGTCCAGTAAGTACATACTGTGGATCATAGGAAGAAGACAAGTGGCAGATATACAGGAAAACAACACTCTCCTATACTGAAAACTGTTCAGCCACAATGTCTACACATGACACTAATATATCAGCTCCAAAAAACTTTATTTTTACTGGTGTTAGCAGGACAGAATCATCATGTAATGATCTACAAATGACCTCCAAAATTTTGCTAAATCAAGACAAATAATTATAGAATTGTGAGTAAGATTAGCCTTCCTTCATCAGAACAGAAATATGTCAAACCTTCATGTCAAATAAGAACTTGGCAACCAACAATAAGCATCAGTCAGACTTGCACAGTAGGTACTCCTCTATTTTAAGAAAAATTACAAATTATTATTCAGCTATTTTTTCTAAGATGTATTAAAAGTTTAACAATGTATACATTAATTTATATTAAGTTGTGATTTATTTTCTTTTACGTTTCTCTAGCCGTTTTAACATCTCACAATCATTCCTGCAGCTGCCCCTTTGCCCACATTATCACTTAAGATCTGCTAACAAAAATTCCATCAAGGCCAGAGATGCCAGTCACAGCCTCGGTTTACACTCCCTGTAACTGCTTTTAATCTGCACAAACTATTAGGCATTCCACCACCCTCAAACCCCGCCCCACACACGCAGACACCTCTCCTATAAACACGCTCACACACCTATGGACATTTTCACTTTTTGGACATTTCACAAAATGTCCTCATTGCGCATGGCAATGAGATATTTGTTAACCCCTCACCTTTGGGTGCGGGTTTGGGGGAATTTAGTGAGGTCGTCTCCCTCAGTGTGTCTGTGTTCGTGTGAGAGGTGTGGTGGTACCTGGTGAATTAATGACTGCTCAGCCTTGTTCTGCGCGGGTTCCAGCTGAGCTGAACACGCGCCCAGCCAAAAGCGCTGCGTATATTACATTTAACGCTCTGTTATTATGGCTCGGGATGGCAGGCCAACAAACCGACAATTGGGAAAATGCAGTTTATTCAAAGACCCTCCATTCTCATTCACAGATTTATAATTTATTAAGGCTCACTTCATTGTGTTTTTTAGGAATTAAATAAAACAATGACAGAAAAAATAACCAAATAATATATATGTCCTCCATATTTGTCAGAAAATTTTAAACTTCTTTTTTGGGGGATATATAATATATAAAACTTGGAATGTTTGTGGTTGAAAGGTACAATTAGGAGTGCTCCAAACAACTATGTGCAGCAGAAATGGCGAAAAAAACCGCTGAGAGTCGTAAATTCACTCTCAACCCCTGTGTCCTCACCTGTCTGCTTATGGAAAATCCCTTTTAAAAAAAACTTCCGCCAAATTAGTTTTTATATTTGTTACAACTCGTGTGTCACCTCTCTTTTTCTCTTTAACTTTAGATTGTATTTAGTTCTGGAGTAAAAATCGACGATACTGATGGAAATCTATTTTTTTCTGTATTTCCAAATAAAACATAAAGCTCTTAAAAATGTAAGTGTCGGGCAGGCAGGCCTGTATGTGTGATGGATGCCCACTCACCACCAGGACGAGTCCACCCGAGGCGTCACGAGCAGCAGCAGCAGAAGGCACGCACAATAAATCCTGGAACCGGCACCGGGGTTCCGACATGGAGATGACCGGGATGAGAGTCCTGGCGGACCACAGCGCTGAATCCGAGCTGCCCTCAGGCTGAGAATCCCGTTTAAACCCAGCATGGCTCTCTCTCTCTCTCTCCCTCTCTCTCTCTCCCTCTCTCTCTCTCTCTCTCTCTCTCTCTCTATCTTTTGGCCCCAAAATAGTTTTTTTTTAAAGGGGGGTGGGGTGGGGTGGTGGTGGGGGGGGAGTGATAGATCCTAACTTCAGCGGAGAGAGTCTGTAAGTTATGCACCTATACAGCTGGCAGAGCTCATTATCATCCAGTGTGTGGTTCCATGCTGCGCGGTTGTCAGCAGAGCAAAGTGCGCGTTTTCGGTGCCATGTGCGCACCAGACTCTCCCGCAAAGAACTTGTGGCTGCGAACAGGAGCCTTACCTGACGAAGCTCGCAACAAGTGTGGGAGGCTTCGCCTCTAACCCCCCCCAGTTCCCCGGGTACTGATCCGTTTGTGTTTGTTCCCCCTCAGAGACAGAAGTGTATAGGATCCGAATCAGAGATGGGACAGATAGACCGGCAGCTGCTCTGTCCGCTGTGGGGCTCTCCGCTGGGTCGGATGCTCTCGCTGGACCTCTCCTTTATCAGCGCACGGTGGACAGAGCCGGAGCTGAGGGAGAGAGGGGGAGAGAGAGAGAGAGAAAGGGATGAGGGTGGGCTTGCTGCTGACAGATCCATTCGCTCATTGGGTAAAACCAGGGGTTAAAGAGTTTGACGAGGAGGGAGATTTTAAGAAGGGATGGAGAAAGGAAGTGCGCGCGTGGAGAGTGAAGATGCTGTTGGAGAGGAGACGGTCTGATTGCACGGCATTCATCTGTGGCCAAATTAAAATACAATATATTAACAAAAAAACAACTGGTTAAATCATAAACAGTGTCTTGACCAGTATATTGTTTGCAAACATGAGTCGTTTTAAAATAAAAGTAATACGATTTCCCAGTAGCCCCAATCATATTCTCTGGATATTGTTAAAACACTACAAATCACAGTTAAGCTTGTCCTGCACATAAAATAAATAAATAAATAATCTCATTGTGACTTTTAAACATGTTCTGTCCTTGATAAAGAAGAAAATATGGCAATCAATTAACACTGACACTTATTCAAATGTTCTTTCTATGAGTATCCCTACATCATAAGACACAGCAGAGGTAAAAGTTGGAGAATAAAGCAGGGAATGTGGGACTGGGAGAAAGGAGCCAAATTGTCCAGTGGAACAGCACTATGGCCTAAATATGAACCACATGTGTAAGAGAGAGAATGCTGAGACAGCATTGGAATAAAGAACACACACACACAGATATACACACACGCACACTCTATTGTCTCTCGAGTCCAGCCATCCTTACCTGTATGCCCTTGTTTGTTTGTGTGTTCATCTTGTCTTTGGGCTTGGTCATCTGCTGCCATCCATTGTCAAAGTTTTTTTTACTCCTGAATGACGAAGTAAAATTGATCTCGAGTATCCAAAAATCTACCTCAAACAGAAAAAAAATCATGTCCATACAAGTTGACAAGTTTTTGTCAGCAGAGAGTAGAGTTGAACCTCTGTGAGCCTGTGATACTGGATGGAGAACGCCTCAGTTGGTTCAGCTGACCCCGTTAATGCCACTGAGCAAGTAAACAAATCAGGAAAATCCCTGTCGGAATTGAAACTATTAGAATTAGTGAAAGCTGTTGCAAAGTGCTATTTCATGAAAGACCTGCGAAAACAGTCCCAGTGTTTCTGCCAAAGCTAGTGTTAAAGTTAAGCTCCTTTAAAGACTTTTGTGTTTGTATTTAGAGCCAACCAGGCAGGCTGCTGCCGCCGCTGCTGTCAGAGTGTGCCACAGTTTCATGGTTTTCACAGACAAGCACATGCACGAGCAGACGGTGTAGTGTGGTAATATGAGTGGTAAAGAAGGTGAGGCAAAGAAGCTCAGCTCTGGTGAATATTTGCACACTGCAGCTTAGTTCATAGATTTCTGCTAAATCAAAAGGACTTAGGGAAGCACAAACACGTCTGAGTTATGCTCTCTCTCTCCTGGGCCTGGAACTGGAACAGACTCTGCCTCTCTCTCCCAGTCTGTGAACTTGACCCCAGCTTTCTCTTCATTAACAATAACAGAGTCAAGTGCCTCCTTGTCAGATGGAGGAAAGGTTTGCCTCAGTGTGCCGGGTCAAACCTGGAAACCACCTCCTGAGAGATAAAGGGCTAATTTGAGCTGCTCGGTTTAAATGTCGCATTGATGTGACAGAGGGATAAAAGGTGTGATTTACAGCAGCAAGGGTTTTGGACTAAGACAATTCATTATTGTGTTGACACATTATAATGACTCTAGGACTATTTCTGACAGAAAAATTACAGTTAGAAAAGGGAGTAGACCAATGAGCCAGAATCATGCACTGTTGGTGGAAGAGTTGGACTAAAAGCCCAGTAAAGTCCCCGGCAAGAATTACGTTGTAGGATGCCACCAGTCAGGCAGTCGAGGGGTGAGCTCAGTGTGTATTCTCATCCTCCCCGACAAGCTGAATGAGGCAGGATGGCTCAGGCCAAGTTATCAAACCAACATTACGCAAGGGGGAACAGGTGGAAGAGGGACAGAGACGAAAAAAAAAAGTGGTGAGCGTAAGCAAGTTGGGGAAGATGGGAAAGATTAGCATTTCTAATAATATTTCTCGATATTTCCTACTAATGGGAAGTGCTTTATCCTGAACATCAGTACGACTTAAAAAAATCCAAATAAAGCAGCAGTACTTTATTTTTGCTTTTTGAACAGATTTGACATTCTCTCTATTGACAAAACAATATCAACAATACTTTTACGATCCCCTTGATAAATCTGTATTTGTCAAGTTTGAAGAGGTTTAAGAAGAACTGATGGTCTGGATTGAAATGGGTATGGTAAGAGGGGGTTAAAATGGCAACAACATCGGGTTTAGAGGGTTGTCATTGGCATGATTGCAGCAATAAAGACTTGATATAAGGAAAGACAGGGAACTGGCAAGAAGATTATTTCATGATCATTTCATGATGAAAAGATTATGACCTTAAGGCAGCACAACTGCACAGCCATAAAATCATGGCATGTGGAAAAACAATTCGGCTCATTTGTGTTTCTTTAAATCAGTCATATTCGGCTTAGATTCTACTGTGCCAAGGACACGGCATCAGTGCCCCTTCAAAATAGTGCCAGTGAGGTACTAATTTTGCTGGCTCTGGTGAGCAAACATGCAAGAATGTCCCTGGCAACGGTTGCAAGTTTTGTTCTTTGTAAGTCTTCACAACCAAAAGAACCAAGCAGGCCTGGCTTAAGGGTCAGTAAGGCATCAGACCTTAAGGCATCAAAGCTGCAGGTCAGAGGTTGTTGTTTCCTGAAATAGAGTGTTTTTTTTTTTTTAATGGCAGCATGTAAAAAGAAGATGAACAGAAAACGAGTGCTGGTTTTCAAGTGCTGGTGAGTCTGGCAAGATCAAAAGTGCTGATTTGAGTTAAGATGCATAATTCATGAAAACATTGTTCTGATTGTCTTACTGAAAATAGTGTTTTGCTTGGTTCATGCAGAGTTGCATTGTAAGGATAGCACTGGGATTTCAAATTTCTGAAGAGAAGATCCTATATGAGAAAATCTTTGATATAAAATAGAGCGTTAGGGGTTAAACAGTCATATGGAATAAAGCATCAGCAGTCTATAATGTTAAAGCTATAGAAAGTGGTCTGTACGTACACAGCAACTTTTAAACATGGTGCTTTGATTCCTATAATCATAAGTTGAGGAGCACATTGGGGCATTGCCCTCTCATTTGAATATTTCCTGGTCAGCTACTCGTGTTAGGTAGTATAGAGTTTGACAGTACTTCACTATAAAGCTTTCTTTTTTTTCCCCTGTCCTTATTGCCAGCTTTATTGGCTTGGTTGTGTTTCGAATAATTAAAATGTAAGATAAATATCTCATTAGCAGTGAAAAGACAGCTGAACTAACACTTTGCAACTACTCATGAATCAAGTAACATCCTACTAACATGGCCACTAGAGGTCACTTGTAATAAGACTGGTAAGTTTGGTAAGTTGAATGTTGAAAATATGACTGGTACTTTGTTTTTTTTTCTTTAAGCTGTATCCATATTGTTTGAGTTCCTGCAAGATGACATGTTGGCAATCGATTTATTCATTCATTTTCCATACTGGCTTCAAACCTATTTAGGGTCACAAGGGGACTTGAGCCTACCCCAGCTGTCATCAGAAGAGATGACAGGGTACATCCTGGACAGGTCACCATCACAGCCCCACACAGAAACAAGCGATTGATTTCATGCTGCCATCAATTTCCACATGTTAAATAGGTGTGAAGATTAAAACAATTAAGCTGATTATCATTTGAAAATCATGCATCATTATCTATAAAGGTAATAAAAGGTCAGAATACAACACAGACCCTAAAAATATATAGCCCTCCAGGACAGATAGGCCACAATGTGCGTGCCAGACAAACAGAAGCGTGATAATTTATTGTCTTGTAAATTTAGATCTGCCAGCAGAGATAAACTGCCTTGAACTAATACAGCGGCAGTCAAACTCCAGAGGCTTCTGAAGCGTTTGGCTGGGTTTCAGAGAAGGTGTCGGAGCCTGTTGTCAACCACTTTTCACCCGGTGCAAAAAGTCCAACAGAAGGCATCTACACTGAGAGATAATTTGTGTTTGCAGAGATAGAAAATAAAAAATGAATAGATTAAAAAAAAAAAAATCCTCTTCACACTCATACATTCTACATTATGTACCCTTATTACTTCATTGGGATAAGCTCTGTATACTTGTGACCCTTTCTTTATCCGCAGCACACCCTGTAATTCATGAATTTTATAACATAATTTCCCAAGGATGTGATAATTTTATAATAGAATGCTACAGAGTCGCTGGTAGAGGCTGTCATGCTATATGAGTGTGAGCTTTCTCTCACATTCATAAGTTCAGACACACACACACATATATACACACACACTCACACTGAAAGCTGAGGAGGTGATGGAGAAGATATCAAAGGGATATCAAGGCCCTTGCTGACATTTAACACATCTCAGACAGCACAGTGGACATCAGGCACATCTCACTTTCAGAACAGACAAAAAATAATCAGGCATATATATAGTCCATGTTAGATGCAGCAGATTATGATCAACCTTAATCATAAAGCTTTTCCACTAACAACATTTAAATATTAAGTAAGCATTTTTTTTAATGACCATACTTGAAATTTACCGTTAATGATGCTGGTCAACTGTATAGCACAGAGTCCTTGTTCCTTCTGAGTGGAACAGAGCTTCTGCTGAGTGGTTTCCTGTTTTAGTATGGAACTGTCTGTGTGACGTACACTGCAGGTCACATGATGGCTAGCTGAGGTAGCATTGTGAGCAGTGAATCAGTGAACTAACCAAATGTGAGCTTTATTTTTCTTGTCTGTCGACTTTTAGCACTGAAGGAGGTTAAAATCATTGGTAACTTGTGTTTCATATACACAGTAGTGTATTAAGAGTATTGTATATCAGTGGTGCGTTTCATGTAAGCGACTGCGCAGGAATACACGAAAGACTAATCACAGTTCATGTTAGTTACTTGCAGCTCAGTTGGTACAAGTCTGTGCTTGAAGACTGTGGCAGTAGTTTCCATTCCCGTCTCTCTCACACTCCCGCAACACGTAATTAGTATTTTAGCTGTTCTTAATGTTTCTGATACTCTGGGCCAGTTACCACAAGTACCACTTTATTTTTCAAGCCTTTCGTGTTTTTTCATGCTGTTGCTGTCGCTTGGGTTTGCTACAACTGCCACTGCTGGTTTCTTTGAGTTTGTTGACCAGCAAAATCTCCAGCTTTTAAAGCATTCGTGGTATATCTGCCTGGATCTGAAAGTCCCACAGGGTCTTCCCTGACTCCTTCTCATTCTTCACCACCTTTGGAAATATATACTATGTTGAGGTTTGGAACTTCCAACTCATTGATGCTTTCTTTCAGCCACTTTATTATTGTGCTCCATGCATACTGTGCCTGTGTGCATTTTATACTCTGCCCTTATATTCTGGATTGTCAAGATGGCATCTTGGTGCCCTTGGTGCCCTGTCTGGTGTGGTATACCCCAGTCTCTGTTGCTAGCACTGTTCTTTTGCTGTCATAAGTGGTGCCTCAGTGCTGTCAGGCTGGCTTTTACTCCCTACTGATAGCAGTTCTTGATATCAGCAATTCCTTTAGTCTGCCTGTGGTACTAATTGTTTTAGGGCTTCTCCTTCTATGACAATTCTTCCTCTTTCTCCTCTTCCTCATTGGGTTTCTGCTACCTGAAACAGTCAGTTGACTGTTAATCACTGGGGTCCATATTCCAGATGTACTCATGGTTTTTGTTTTTCATTCTGTATAGTGGCTCTGATGGTCATGGTTTCCTAGCCTCCCTCCTTCCACTATAAGTGTACAGTCCCATGGTGCTGGACTTAAGGTGAAACCTTTCATGAATTATGCAGATCTCTCTTGTCTTGACATCAGCGGTATCTATCATGTGCTTTGGTCAGGCCTTTTTTTTTGTGGTATATCTGATGTGTTAATGGCTTTGACCTTGTTCATCCCAGAAGGCCTCTTCAGGATCTGTGTCCCTCCTTCTAGGTACCGGGTACTTGTGACTGACTTCCTTGCAATTCTTACAGCATTGCCAGTTGCCTTTGTTTGCCATTTCCCAAGATTTCCCAAGATTCCACTGAACATCTGTTATATCATCTCCTGGTAGTTCTTCCTCTTCAGTTCTGGTCAGTTTTCCTCTGTTTAAGACCATTGACACCATAGTAAATTGGTTCACTTGTGCTGCTAAGCGTTTATAAAGTTTGGTTAGGTTCTGCCTGTTGAGGTGTGTCATAGCCGATGCAGTTGAAGTCTTTAATAATTCAGACTTCTTTTTGATGTTTGCCTTTGGGATGTTTGCTGATTCTTGTTCTTGAGACTACCATAGTCAGTTCTCAGAACAACTAGCCACGGAGCATATGTGCTGTGTAATGGCTCTTTCTCTTTTTTTTCCACAATATTTTTTAGTCTCACTCCTCATCTTATTATGACAGTGTTTACTTTGGATGGTTTGTTAGAGAATGTTATTTTTATTCTCCTAGTCTTTATTACTGTGGTTTACCTTCTTAGGCTGCTAGCCAAACCTATTAGTCTTTGTTTTGCAGACTCCAGTGCCCGAGGTATTATGTAGAGTTGTATTTCTTAGGAAGTTATTTCTTCATTACACCTTTCTGTTGCTCTGATAAGTGGCTCATGTCTCTCCGTGATGACTCTAAGCTGTAGAAAACATAAGCTGTAATGAATATCAGTGTTCTTTGGTGTGTGTGTTTACACTTCCCATAACTTGCTACTGTTACAGCAGAAAATTGCGTTGCCTTTGATGGGATGATATAGATGAGGTAAAAGTTTAAAAAAAAAGAAAAAAGAAAGCAACTTTTATGACAGTATGACTATGATCCCAAGACATTCTACATTTGTTCCTCATCGGGTTCATTTCATTTGTTTCAGCAGCATATTTCAAAAACAATAACACAGACGCAGGTATAGTCTAAATGAATGCTGGTTTAATATGCATAAGTAGGCACCAATTCTTTTCTGGTGAATTAATTCAGTCAATTTTGCCTTGTTTTCAAAGTCCCATGTTTTATAGTGTAGAAAACTTAAAACTTGAGTTGAGTTGTTCTATCCCTGTACATTTTAAGACCATTTGTTATAATAAGTCCCTTTCAGATATGGAATTAAAATAAAGCTCTGGGAGATTCATGAAAAATGTAATTTGACAATGTACATGATTCAGACCTTCTATACAACAGGGACTTTTAAATGTAAAAGCATAAAAAGGAGTGTTGCATTAATGATGGGCAGAAGGGTTACTTGAAACCTTACATTAGGCATCACTGATGTGAATTTAATTTGTGCTCTTTCTGGTGCTACAAGTTGAATTTTCTATTCTGATAAAGGTGTATTCTGAATGTCTTTTAGTTAAATTTAATGTACTATCTGAAATGTTAGTATAGGCTGAAGAAAACGTTTTTTTGTCCTATTGAATGAGGATCAAAACACAAGCAATAGAATAACAATAATAATTCCCTCCAATTGGAATATCAGTGTCAGAGCACATTTATGAATATTAGTGGTGTTTACCTGTGAGGGAAACACATATGTTCTAATGGCAGGTTAACACAGAAACCTATGCTTCTTTAATTGCACTTGACTTCTGCACGTGTGTTCACACTATATATACTTAAGCTCTGTGTGACCTGCAGTGTAAGGTGGCATGACCCTGCTCTATAGATGCTCTGTGAGCTGTCATCCCATGTGATAGACATTCATCTCTGTGGTGAAAGCACTATAGCCTAACTGGCATTTTAGGCTAAATTCTTGACTGTGGGCCATCGTGGGTCTTTGGCAAAAAGATGTGTGGCGTGAGAGCTCTAAGTTGTGGGAGAGGTCTCTCCACGCCCTGAGTGATGAGAGCAGGGTTTAACCGGCTGCAGGTGCGCTCAAGTCAGGCGGGCAGGGCTTTTGAAGTGGAAGCCAAGTGGGACCCCAGCCCATCTCTGACCAACAGCCAGAACAGACACATTTGCTTTCAGTTAACACTCTCCTTTCTCAGTTGCTGCTCTTTTGCATTATGCTTCCTTTTCAGAACCAATCTATGTGTATGTTTTAAAGAGAAACTGCCTTAAAACTGTTGTTCAATTCCTTTAGTACACTATTCATTTTTACAGCACAAGCAATGGTGAAAAATATGTTAAGGTAGGTACCAATAGGTCACATAATTATACTCCATTACAAATAAAAGCTTTAGAGCTGAAACCTTACTTCAGTACTTAGTGAAGTGAGCTATTATTGTAGACAGTCCGTAAAAGTACCAGCATTCAAATCTGGCATGTGATCATTAGTTTGTGTGTGTGTCATCATTTTTCATTAATATCCATGTAGATGGACTTGTTTTACTGCCGTTTTAAATTAGTTTACGTACCATTGAGAAACTAAATTTACAGTGGTGTCATGTGACTATAGTATGTCTTTAAAGTTTCCATGTCTTCAGGAAAAAACAAATAAAAAAGGACACATGTTCTATCAATCAAGTTTTTAAAAATACAAATAGCTTATTTGGATGAATAAGGCATCATTCTCACAACTAACAAAGGACCATTTAAAAGTGGAATAGGCTAACATTTCAAGCTTTTTTTATTGGTCAAAATCCTTTTTACATTCTGTTAATAATAATTATGTGAGAGTTCTGAAATTATCATGAGTCAAAACTGTGAGTTTGTTCAAAATGTGCCCAATTATTTTAATCAGCCTGAGGGAAATGATTGGTCACCCTTTCTGCCAATCAACCACATTTTCTGCTCGCTAGTCACATTCATTGGTCTCATGTGAGAAGCAAAAGAAAGTCCAAGTAAAAGCAGAGTAAAGGCGCAGCAGCCAATGGTTTTAGTGGAAACGCCAGAAAGTCTCATTTGCGTAGCAAATTAGGTCAGAGGCCCAGAACACATCAAAAACCAGTGTGACTTAAAAAAAAAAAAAAAAAAAAAAAAAAAAAAAAAAGTCTGTATTAAGACGACTAAGGTAAAAAAAAAAAAAAACAGGATCCTGCAAGAAGTAGGCATTACTATCGGTGTGGTGATTCCTCTATAGAAACTAGGTATAAAAATTGACTTAAAAGCAATGCATTGACAGCCATATTTCTGTTAGACAGGTAATAGAGGCTACCTGAGTGCCATGAGGTAGCAGCACTCACACCCATCTGAGACTATAGAGATCTGTGCCTTTCCTGTCTTCCCCATGCTAGTGGCTTCCTCCAGTTATTCCAGGCAAAATAAACACTCATGTGTTTCATTCATTTCATTTTCAATGCATGAAACACAGCCTGGACTTAGTGCCTTCCATCTTCTCTGCACAGAGACATCTTTCAGTCACTTTACCTATGTCATATCAGCCATGAAGGAATATATGTGTAGCTTCTTTGTTTTGAATCTATATTATTAACACTCGCAGAAGTACACCATGGCTGTCTGAAGGTAGAAAATGACATAAAATAAATTAATCTTCTTTAAGTTTATTGACTGTAAAACAAAACTGTATTGGCTACAAGTGTAGGCTGCTAAAAAATAATTTATCTCCCACTGCGACCACATTGATAGTGTTAGTAACATTTGCATGAAGCTAACTCGCCCATAAAAAAGACTACACCTAATTGAATTGAAGACCCAGGAGGGAAGCAGAAATGAGGCACTAATTAATCTAGTTTATTGGAGAGGACTGTAAACTGAAAACTAACCAGTGGCAAAAGCTATCAGACATTAATAGTAAGTAAAGTAGACACATAAAGTTGAAATTTTTAAGTAAAAGAAAATTTAATTTTTACTTTAAGCAAATATACTTTGTGTAATGTTACATTCTGGCTTTGGAGTCAATGACTATCTTGAATTGTCACTAATAAAATGTGATAATGACATTTGACTAAATGAGTGATTTACTTGTGTTCGGCACATGCTTGTGACACATGATGTTTGGGGATATTTGTATTATTTGTATGTAAATGTCCTGATCAATCGATTCTCATTTATCACTTATTTTATTCAGTGAAATTGTGGATCTCGTCTCACTCTTACCCCGTCCTTCAAACAAGATGCATCCTGTGTTTGCTGGCAAAACGATCAACCAAAGACACACAGTTCTATTACCTGATAGAGGAATACCAATGCTGTTGTGGCTCACTGGCTGTTTTCACTCAAACATGTAATCATGCATTTAAGTATGCATGCACACATCTCATTAAAGAGAGTGAAAGAAAGAGGGGAAAAAAATGGCCATTTCGATGTTCCCTGTAGGCAGGCTACATCTGGCTTCTGTTAGCCACAAGCGTATAAAAATCAAATGCAGTTTAGTCCCATGTGCACGTACACACACGCGCACATACACACACACTGGGAGGTACGTCTCCAACATGGTGGTCACCCCCACTAACTTCAGCCCCTGGAATATCAGCCCTTATGAACCCAGAAGACATCAAGAACCGTAGACACAAGCTGAAACTACAACCCATACACGGCATCTGTACACAACAATAAACCCTCCAAAATCCCACTGATACATTTCAGCCAGGGCTCTGCTAGAGGCCTATTAGTGATTATCCAGAGCAGGGGTGTTTTTAATCATAACTAGCTAAAACAGAGCTTTCTCTGTGGCAAAATACCAAGAGAAAAAATAAAAATTACTAAACATTGTGTGCTAAAATGTGTCCATGTGTGGCTGTAAAAATATTTATTATTTAATTATATTGATTTCAGCTACTTGTATATAATTACTCTAGGAGAGTCTTATTTTCTTCTGTTTGAATGGGATGAAAATTTGATCAAGGGGGTTGCATTTTAATGTACTTTGGAACCTTTTATAGCCCTCTGCATGACCACTGAAACTGAACTCTTTGGTCCTTTTCAAAACCACATACTATACTACAAGTGCGTACCATGGCTCATACTGATTCTGCCAAAATGTAGTACACATTATCCAGTATGCAAACAAATGCTCAATCTGCAGTGTGTGAGAAATACCAGATTATGTGCTACTTCTGGGAAAATTTCCAGTTTACAAGTGGCCAGTCTACTTTGCACACTGTATCCCATAATACAATGAGGCACTACAATGGGGGGTGGTCACAGCAGTTATGTGACTAGTTTCTGGTAATGGCAAAATTGCTTTTAAGGTGATATACTTGATCCAGGGTTGGAAATTAACCTCTGCCACCTGCCAAATGTAGGTTATTTAGTGTTTTTGCAGGTCACATTCAAATAATTCCATCAAACAATTAATTAAAAAAAAAATTAAAAAGGAAAAAGTGAGTAATAACTCAGTCATATTTGACACTCCACAACTGATGTTGCATCCTGAGTCATTTTGTTTCACCTGGACATTTTATATGAGACACTGTTTGGTCAGTGTGGCAGCGTCGTAAAGTGCCACGTCTTCTGTCACAGGCTAACCCAAAAGAAAAAAAGTTACCAAGCCCTGTCACTTTTTATCCATCCATCCATCCTCCATGCCTACTTAATCCTATGCAGGGTCACGGGGATCTACCTATCCCAGCTCTCTTCAGGGGGAAGGCAGGGGTACACCCTGGACAGGTCACCAATCCATCGCAAGGCCACATGTAGAGAAACAACCATGCACACAACAAACAATCACACCTACGGGCAATTTAGAGCCACCAATTAACCTGACATGCATGCCTTTGGACTCTGGGAGGAAGCTGGAGTACCTGGAGGAAACTCACGCAAGCACGGGGAGAACATGCAAACTCCACACAGAAAGACCCCTGCCGGGGTTTGAACCAGGAACCTTCTAGCTGTGAGGCAGCAGTGTTGTAAGGTAGGTTGTGGAATGAGTGGATGGTAGATCCAAAAATGGCAGGAGAAGCGGGTGGTTCCAAACAAAAATGTCCTTTTATTAAAGTTCACCAAAATAACCTAAAAACACACAAAAAAACCAAGATAATCCAAAAGGTGGGGTGATGACACGGGAGGAACAGGAAGCAAACAAAGCCAGGATCGAAACGGGGATCACAAGGAAACGAGCAGAGTGACAGCAGATAAGAGAAACAGTACGATCTGGCAACAAAAGAGGGGACGACGAGACTTAAATACACAGAGAGACAAACGAAAGGCAGGTCCAAACACTCAGGGTAATCACAGAGGGAAGAAAACGCTGAAAACCACAAAGACAAGACGGACCTTCAAAGTAAAACAGGAACAAGATCAACTAACGACAGGGGAGACGAGACATTGAGAAACACAGGAACAGGAGGGAAAAACACTGAAAACAACCCTTACCCAACCAACACTATAACAAACAGTGCTAACCATAAACCACCGTGCAGCCCTCACTTTTGTCTCTTTAAATACAAATAAAGGTGGAAGAGGTGGAATCTGCTTTGGTGGAAGAGACACATTCTGAGGAAAATAAAAAAAAAGAAATGAAAGAAAAAGAATATTTTTAAGTGGAAAATACCAATAGTCTGACAACATTCAATCCTCCAACTGGTTGTTGTGTGATGAGACAAGACAACCATGTTTTGTTTGGCTATCAAAATGCCACATCCACATTAAGAAAACCATCAAAGGAAAGTCAGTGCCGAAGGAAATGGCTCCCATGAAGGCAATCATGGAAGAGAAATTGAAGCTGTCAACGGATGTAAGTTTTCTTTCTTCTCATTATATTATAAAAAAAATAAATAAAAAAATAAAAAAATGAACCATCATTATTTTACACAGGCAGACACATGGCACCAATTCTACAAACTATCCAAACATGACATGTTCATTGAAAAGGTTGTACCAGTACTGGAATGAATAAACGGGATGTTTTCCAACATCATAAACTGAGCCACAATCCTCTGATTTTAAATAAATTGATAGGAAAGCAAGCTACTGTACAAATAGAGGATGCAAAAATGAGTTCATCAACAGGATGTGACAGATAGTTCTACATAAACATACACTCATGGACAAACAAGTGAACTCAGACCAGACTACCTCTTCATGCCAGGCGTCTAAACAAATCCAAGTGTGTTGGCTGACACATGGCCATGGACTGTTCTGCTGAAATTGTGACTCAGTGATCGAGCAGCTATCATTATCGTTGCTTGTGAAAGTGAAATCTCTGACACACACTTGAAGCATGCGTCCTGATGTCTAGTCACTGAATAATGCTGGAAGTGTAACAGCTCTAAATATTCAAATCGGACATAACACAAAGGAGGTCAAGATGTAAAGTATACACATTTATACAAGGGTTTTTACATCTTTTTATTCTTTTAAAGATTTAATTTATTGTCATTTCTACAACTTAATAGTTTTCAGTAAATGTCACTGCTGTCAAAGCTGGCTCCTGCTGCGGCTTTGTTCAAGTCCTGCAGGCGTGTTTGAATGACTCTGGAGCCCTGTGAGTCTGTCTGCTGGGTTTCATTTCCAGCCATATTGAATCCTTGATCAAAACATTATGTTGATTTTAGATGGAATTAAATGGACAGCACTAAATATGTTTTGTTTTATTGAGAACACCATGTGATCTTAGAGTAATTTCACCAATAGGCTAACTTACCTGTTAAAAGAATGAAGATGAGAAAGGTCCCTCTCAAATCTCAAGTGCATAGTTTGGGCTTTTATCTTGACTGCTTTCATTTGTGCATTGATGAGGGTTTCTGTTACGGATCCTGCCCTGTATGAAATAACGACTTGAGTTTACCGGCTCCATATATGAGTCTTTGTGTAAGCCGGCCTGTTGTCAGGAAATGGTAAGAGACTGTCAGCCTCAAAATGAAAACATTTTATTGATGAAGAACAGCAGATTTCAGGCTATATTTTATCAATATTTGTGTTGCAGCCACCTGAAGCAGTCCAGCAAAAACTGGCATGCCAGCATCTCCAGGCTGGCGCTTGTCCTGAGCTGTCAGAGTGAAATGTTGCTCTTAGGTTAAATCTTCGTAAACTCTGACTAACTCTGACTCTGATGGACAGGAACCTCTCATGCTCTCTTGAGATCCAAAACCCAGCAAGATACAGCAAGGCTGAGATCAGCTTCTGGACTGCTTTGGACTGCATCTTCTGGTTTGTTGCTGCCAAGATTCAGTAGACCATGAAGATCATACAGCTTTAGGCCCAGTTCTTTCCCTCAGTCATAGTGGCAATGTACTACTGGCAGTGGTGGAAGAAGAAGTACTTCGAATCTTAAATAAATAAAAGTGCTTTTATAAAAATACATTGATACAATGACAATGTCCTACATTCAGTAGCTGCAGATTATGGCAAAAAAAAAAAAAAAAAAAAAAAAACATTTTTCTTTGCTTGAAAGCATACAGGTGTCTGAAGTGAGAACCTTGCAACCCAAGACTCCAATTCAAATCAATTACAATTTAGAAAGAATAATCAATGTGTTGAATTTGTATGGCTGTTAACTTGGCCAGGTCTCCCTTGTAAAATAGATCTCTAATCCCAATGGAAATTCCTGTTTAAATAAAGCTCACTGTAACTTTTCAGTGATTCGCCGGGTGCCATGACATCACAGGGGTAAAGGTGACATTTACCTTTTTGAAAGTCATAATTAAGAAAAGTGAAAACTGTGTCAATATGTTATAAGTTAATTCCTATCAATATGAACCCAGCTATAATAAGGTCACAAGGAAGTGTTTTTATAGTCAGAGTAGTTAGTGAGGTTTGCTAATTTATTTTCTATCAAATTTACTTAGGGTGAATTCCAATTCCTCCCTTAACCCTCAATCTCAACCATCAATCTCAAAAATGAGGGCCAAAGACTGAGGGTTAAGAGTGAGGGTTGAGATTGAGGGTTAAGGGAGGAATTGGAATTGGCCCAAATCATTGAAAAAGAAAGTACACTCTCTTTCAGTTGTAAGATTTTACATAACAGGGTATATTAAGAAAATAAAATCATTTGGTCTAACCCGGTCTTAAAAATAAGTTTAAAACCCCGTCAACATGCAGACAGAGTGTATGAAATTTAAGTGCATCATTACTGCTTCAGGATTAAGGGTGTAAGTAGCATCCTGGTGCAGCTACACAAATGTATTCGATTAACTGATCATCAGCAAGGGCAAGTACTTCTTTGAAAGCTGAGGTTTTGGCAGTTTATCTGTATGGAGCATTAAGGTATGTGTTCACACAATGCTAAAGAGAAAATACATCAGCAATGAAATCAGAGAAGCAACTGTTGCTGCCAAACAGTGTGGGAAAACTTCAGATAATTTAATTTAGTTAATCATACAAGAGTGAGAAAAATTATTCAAAAGTGAAAAATAAGACAGTTCCCAATCTTCCCAGAAGTGGACGCCCCAGCAATTTCACCTAAAGGTCAAACTGTCATGGTTTTGGATTAGGTATGGCACATCTTCTTTTTTTTCTGAATTTGGTTTATTTTTCTTCTCTGTCTTTGGTCGACTTTGTTTCCCGTCTTACTTTGAAGATTTTTCCTGTCTTTAGTGTTTGTCTTTATTTCCTTCCGTTCATTTCCTTGATTGGTTGCACCTGTCTCTCGTTTGTTCTTTTCTCTGTTTAAGTCTTGTCTTTCCCTTTCAGCTTGCTGGTTTTTCTGTTGATTTTCTTCGTGTTCATCTGTGGGTTTCACCGTCTGATCCTGGCTCTGTTTTGTACCCTGTTCGTGCTGTCTCTACCCTTGGGATGATCCTGATTTAGTTTTGATTTTGTTGGAATCATTAAAGGACATTTTGTTTTGAACCTCCTGACTCCTGCATTTTTGGGTGCTCCATTCAACAAATCACGACACAAACTTTGTAATGTACAGACCAGTTGTAAGAAACCCAAAAACTTAACCTCATAATCAACAGGGTTTTTTTTTGGAAGGATTGCCAGGAGAAAGCCTTTTCTGTATAAAAAGTACAAGGTTTGGAAATTTACAAGATCACAATAGCCATTTTTGGACATAATGCACAGCACCATGTTTAGCAAAAAGCCAAACATAGCATACTGGCACAAATGCCTCATACCAACTAGCACTGTGATGGAGAGGTGATGATTTGGGTTTGTTTTATCACCAAGTTACCTGGGTACCATGCAGTTATTAAGTATAAACTCTTCTGTCTAAAGTCTAGATTTTAATTTGAGTTGACTTGAAGCAAATGTGACACTGGGTCATGCAACATGTCATGACAATGATCCGGAAGAAAAGCAGCTAATATACAACTATATACAATTGAAAAGAAAAAAAATGAGTATGTTGTAATGGCTGAGACCTTTATGTAACGTTAGAACTGTATATTAACAAATACTTTCAGTCTTCAATATACTGAAGCAACCGTGTAAAGAAGAGCGGGCCAAAATTCCTTCGCAAGTATGTGAGACACACTCACAAATAACAGTTACTTCCAGTTATTGCTGTTTAAGGAGATTCTACAAGCTAGTGAATCATGGGGTGTACATTGTACTTTCTTTTTGTTTTTGTTTTGTTTTTTTCTCACCACTTGTGGATTTTGTTTATTTTGGTAATAATGACAGGATGTACTATGAGATGTTTTTTTGTTCATGTTTAATATAATGCGCTTGTAGGAAACAAGTGATTCATATAATGTACTGATACAGAAATGTGTATTTTCTTTTTCGCATAACTACATATTTCCCAATCAAAGGAAAAGTTTGTAAGATGCAGTGACATCTAGTGCTGAAATTATTGCCTGCAGCCAACATAAATATCCACTACATTCTTAAGCTGGCATGAATAAATTCTGTGATATGTAAAGCAACTAGATAAATAAATAGATCAATAGATAGATAGACTTTATTGCAGACACAAGGTCCATATATATATATATATATATATATATATATACACAACAATACACAAACTAAACACTAATTAAAAAAAGACAACTGTACCGGTGTCTCCAGAGCTCAGACTAATAATGCTGAAAATCATTTAGTCTGCCAATGAATTTAACCATAAGACCCCTTCATGACTCTACTAGCTAACTTAAGATGTTCAAAAGTAATAAAGTCCTTACCTGTTGTTTTATTATTAGATTGGTTTTTAATAGCTACTTACACATCATGAGACTTAATTATATCAATACAATCAACATTGTCTACTGTATTTGGTTCAACATGGCCACTGTTAAATATTTTACTATACCACTGTTGTCAGAGCTCTACAATCATAGCAGGACCAGAGACCCCATCCACTGTGTATGGCCAAGAAGGTTTGCAATTGTTAGTGTGTTTCACCTCTTTTCAAAACTCTTTTGTATTAATGCTTTTTGGCCATGGAGTTAGCCGTCATGGTTTTTTTTTTCATTCTTACTAATAAATCTTATTGCATCCTTGTATCTTGGATTTGTACATTTCTTGTACTGAAAGATGGGCCCCTGTCTTTTCCTGCCCTGGGCCAGGATTTTGTGACTTCATAAGCTCCAGTATGAAATTCATCCACATAGGAGTTCTAGTCAGACCTGACTTTTCTTTCCTTCTTATTCCTAATATAAGGTTTACTTGCTATTGGTAATGCACTAGCTATTTTCTTATAGAGGGGGAAAATGGCTGTTCTGTGCAAATTATTAGTGCAGTTACCAGGGGCGTCGCTAGGGATTTTGGGCCCCATGAAAAGAATCTTTACCGTGCCCCCCAACACAGCGGCGAAATTTGTTGATGCTATTTTTGATGATCATCATTAGGTGCCTCTCTGGGCCCCCCTCAATCATGGGCCCCTATAATCCGTATCCTTTACCCCCCCTTTTCGGCGCCCCAGGCAGTTACCATCCTTACATCCTTATTGTCCTCAGAGAGACTGGAGCAGTTCAGGTGCTCATTATTTGACTTACCTATATTCTTTGTAGTCACAGGCATATAATCTAACTTAATAATCATCTCAAAGGGAATGAATTTACACAAATGAAAATGTATTTATGGATAAATAAATTCAACACAGCAGAGCTTTTCCAAGTAGACACAGCATTAACTAATCACATATGCAGTGGGTTACTTGTTAATGTCAGAGTTTTGTGGCGCAAGTTTTAGCTGTTTACCTCTGACTGTCGTGAGAAAGGATAAAATAGTTGTTTGTGTGATGTCCCTCCAGGGCTGTAAAATCTTTTAAAATTATAATATATGATTGTGTAGTAGACTTCAACATGGCTCTTACCCAGAGCTGCATAGACTGGTACCTTTGCAGATGGCATCTTAGCCAACCATCCACCCAATGTATTTTCATGCTTACCTGACATGCCATGCCAACCTTGCTAGTTGTGATACACAAAATCTTATCACTGATCTGCTCTGTGAGCGATTAAAATGGGCGCTTACTTTCCTGTTCACAGTGTACATGTGCATTTGTGCCTTGTAGCATCCTGATAGCACATAGAAACACATGTCAACATTAACCAGCTTCACTGATCAAGCTGATATGCCCGAACATGAAAGAACTGAGTTAGAATTTGTTCCCCTTAGTGCTGGGCTTAATGCTGTCAACAACAATTCTTTCTGAGTTGGATCATGTTTTCATTAAAAGGGTATGCCAGTTTAACACTGCTACACATAAGGCATAACAAATCATAAAAGAATGATGAGGTGAGTAGGTATCAATGGCTAAGATGTGAATGTTTGCAAAACTCATGATATAAATTTCTTCAACCTAAGATATTTCACAAGATTTTGGACTTGTATCCAGAATGAGAACAATGAACAGGGGAAGGAAAAGAACAGGAGTGACTGATTGCAGGGTATCAGACCAAATGGGAACCAGAGGCTGTGAAATGTCCGAGCTGTTATGGATTTATAGTTTACCTGCTCCCCTGAGATTGGCTTCACATTCACCTGCTTAACACCGGAGGAAAAAAATGAGGGGAGAGTAGGTATGAAAAAATATGGAAGCAAAGTCAAAGTTCAAGTGATGTGACAGGATTAGTGATGGAGCTCTACAAAAGCGATGGAGAGGACCAGTGAATGAGGGGCTATAGTTTTGAAGAGAAAAAGAAACATCGTCTGGCTCTTATTTAGATCAACCTTTTGTACTCTGAGATCAGCCCAGTACATCTGCCCTCCGCATGTTGACTGTGATGGGTGGGCTGCCCTGTTCTGCTTTGCCCTCTTTCTTTCCCCCTGAATACAAGAGGCTCTATATATACTGATACTGAAATAGTATGTTTTTGGAAAATACTTTGTGCTTGCATTAGGCTACAGTGCCCTAAGAATCACCTTCTTATGAATTTTGTTTTGAAACGGAACCTAAATGATGAAAAATATGTAGAAGTCTGATATTTTGACCCATTCACTGTTTGCTACCACATTTCCAATGGAAATCCACAGGCGGACTCCCATTAGCAGGGGTCCCGGGTAGTTTTATGAGGCCTTAAACATGTCCCATGTCTCCATTACCTCGCAACAAGAACTTTTGGGAACTCATACGGAGCTGAAATAACTCTGTGCCTTGGGTTAGGTACTTTAGCGCAGTTTCAAAAAACAGTTGAGTGGGGGTTGGTGTTGACTTGTACTGTTTGGATATGCTTTGGGTCGGAGATTAGATTGTTTAGTTGTCTCAATGTCCACTTCGAGTACTAGTTTTCTCTTCTCATTCATGGCCATCATCACAAGGTATGCAAACAGAAACACAGCAACAATCTCAGTTCCTTCAGTACTGATCTCATTGTTACAGTTTGTTTTTCTCCTTTTTTTTTCTTTTCTTCTTCGCTGTCTTCCTCTTCTTTTATTTACTGGTACTTGGCAGGGAGCAAACATGGTGCACCTAGGTAGAACAAAAACGTTAATCCCCCCATACAATTGTCATGGATATTAAATCTGGCTATGGAGACCAGAAATGTTTTTTGTACCAGGCTGTAAGTTTATTTCTGCTGCAAAGGTGGACACTTTAACATGACAGGTTGGTGGAGATTTGGAGTCAGCTCCCAGTGGTGAGTCAAAGAACTGCAACTTATCTCTGCGTTTGTGTCGCAGAAGTTGGAATGTTGGTACTTGTAAAATGTACAACATTACAGAGGCTACACACAACACACTACACTGTGTAGAAACTGGTCATATGGCCTCACAGTACCAGGGAGTGGTACTGAAGTGGCTCTGGATAACACAGCTACCCTACAAATGATATGTTTTGATAACTACAGTCACGATATTTGGATTGTTTTGACCACTTCTGCACCATCATCTGCTGAAAGGAACAAAAAAAGCACTGTATCAGATGCTATTGGGGCACTTGGGAGAGGAGACAAGCGTTTTAGAGTAAAGATTTACAACCACTAAGTTCATTTTGAAAAGCGGCTGTTCTTTCCACTGTATTGAACGGGACGGAGACCACACACACACACGTCTCTACTCATGCTCACTACCGTTCAGTGTCAAAGTCAAACTTCATCAGGCTTCACAAACAGTTTATACAAAAAAATAAAATGGACACTTGTAACTCCATGCTTTCTCTTCTTTAAGATTTGGTCATTCAACATTTGATGTTCTAGTGTGCAATTTCCTCATTTCCAACTCATAGCCACCCTCAAGGTCAATAGCAAACAGTCCCGTCTGACTGACACAGTTTAAATGGATAAACTCACCAAATGTTATTGACAGACACACATGACAGGACATGCCTAGGAACACCAGTTTACAAACTGATGCTGTGATTTTGACACAAGGCTGTTTTGAATTAGTGTCACTCGCTCCCTTCTGCAGACCTCATGCCCTGATCTCAACCCAACACCTTTTATAAATTCCAGCTGGCTAGGTGATTTCAGACAACGATGAGTTAAGTTGCTCCTTCAGGAGCCAATGGTAGAGGCCCCACCTGCACAGAAGTTAACCGTCTGAAGCTCACAGACCAGGCCCCCCCTGAACACAGCTGTAAAATCTTTATGGCTATGTCAACCAAGCTTTAACGCTCATAGGCTGCATCATCATAGATCTATACTGTAACCACTATTACCAGAGATATGACTCAAAAGCATTGCTGAAAGACAAGACAAGTGCCATGCTCTATGTAGGTACAACTGTTTGAGAAGAAGTATAACCAGATGTGTACTAATACGCATGCAGAGGCCTAATGGTAACTGGCTCTAATCGCACAACCAACCAACCACACACACACAGAAAGCAAATGCATGAACGTGCTGTCCCAAGAAACTCCTCAGGCTCCCTCACAGGAAGACCCCATCCAGTGCATTCATTGATACCCCCCTCCCCCCCATCTACCCTGTGGCTTCTGATAGCCATCTCCTCCCCTCAGTGGGTTCCTACTCAAGTTGTGCAAGGCCAAGTCTACAACTGCACCCCAGAGAGACACTATTTAACAGACTTAAAGAGCCTCTTTATGCACCAGATAAAACAAATTCACTAATACTTGTTGCCAGATTGCCCATATTGCCAGTGGGCACATATAAATTAGTGTGTTGTGATTTTAATGCATTCAGTAACAGTAAGGTGGAAGTAACATATGTGCTTACAGATCTGTAAGAGACAAGGGGCCCGATCTTGCGCCAATCCTCCTAAAGCTGCTATTAAGGGATAGCAGGTAGCAGGAGGGGCGTTCCCCCGCAAAGAACGCAATCTTCCACCTCCTGAAACCCACGATCTTACCTGCACCAACCGCTATATTATCCATAGATTATGCATGGGAGTGGTTCCACCTGTTTAACTAATCAGTGTGTCAGTAGCCATTGCCTTTAAGAGCAGGTTGCGCTACCAGCAAACTGCTATGGAGCGTCTTTTCACCAAAGATCGGAGCAGCTCTCATGGGCAGCTCGTCTGGGACTCTGCTGTAGAGCTTCCTCCTCTTCTTTCCTCCTCCTCCTCTGCACTGATATATACATAACTAGCTCCAACTAATGTGGAGCAAATGATTTAATCATTTCTTTTGTACTCCAAGAAGTTTCAACAAACTGCTCAGAAAAAAATAGAGCCAGTGAGCTTCCAGGAAAGCATTTCTTAACTAGAAAAGGACTCAGAAAGCACAGACCTCCGCCAAGCACAACAGTTCTCCCATATAGCGATTTACAGATTGCGATAAAATCCGCCTTCTGGATCAGATCCGGATCAGCCTCTGAAATTTTATAGAGGTTTTCATTGTCAATACCTGAGTGAAATGTCATGAGTTGTGGGCAATAATTAACAGAGATGTTGAGAAACAAAACTTCCAGCCCCACTGAGCGCATATTACGGTCTCTAGGTTGTGAACCCGCAACTTTCCACCTCTGGGGCCCCTAAGTACAACCCACTGCACCACCTTCAATCCTCTACATAGACACTCAGATCCACCTCTGTTTCCCCTTCCCATCTGACGAGCAGCCCAGGTGTGGCACTGCACACCTGTACCTATTCAGCCCTGCATTCAACCAGACTCGTCTCCAGATCTTCTCATAGAAACGCCTCATCCAGCCATTCGCAGTGCCACCTCCTTGCCTTCGTCGTCCCCTGGATTGTTGGTTTGGCTGCCAACCCTCGAATCCTCCAACTAAACCTTAACAGTGCATAGTTATCGAAAATTTGAAAGTGATCCAGAATCCAGGATTTCTTCCGGATCACACCCAAAATAAAATCAGTTTTCCCTTTTCACATTTCTGACAACTCCTGAAAATTTCATCAAAATCCATCCATAACTTTTTGAGTTATCTTGAACATATCCCCTGCGCCAAGACGCACCAAGACGCACAGCTGCGCCAAGACGCATAGCCGCTCCCAGCAGATCTTGTTGGCAGTTCTCGTGGCTCTGCCTGAGCGTGTTTACCAGGAGCGCACCAACTATCTGGGACTTTCAGGAAGCCGATAGGAATTGTCTGTGTAATAATATTTTTACCTCCACCAAGGTGGTAATGTTTTTGCCGGCGTTTATCTGTCTGTCTGTCTGTCTGTCTGTCTGTCTGTGTACAAGATAACTCAAAAAGTTATGGATGGATTTTGATGAAATAGCCCTTCAAGCAATCTGTAAATCGCTATATGGGAGAACTGTTGTGCTTGGCGGAGGTCTGCGCCCTCCGAGTGCTTTTCTAGTTAAGAAATGCTTTCCTGGAAGCTCACTGCGCCAAGACGCACAGCCGCTGGGAGCGGTGCTTTTTAAAATACTGCAGAATGGATCATTGGATGAGCATTGAGCCAGAGGAACAGGTATGATGACATCTACCTTCTACCACTGAGCGCATCTCGGGTGTTCCGAGCGCAAGGAGGCGCACGGTACAAGAAACTCCACAACAGAGTTCTGTGATCTCCTCGTTTCCTCCACAGCAAACATCTGAATGAGATCATGCCACAGCTGTACAGAAATCATCTACCCTTAAGAGAATAAAAACGTATGCAAGTAATACAGTGATGCATAATCGAGAAGTAGAGCCGGTTGTGCAGTCCACATGTGACTGAGGTGGACGCGCAATGATGCGATTTGGACGTGCTCTTTTACGCGCCGACATGCCATTTGCACTTTCCACAAACTCGGTATCTTGCGGTACCGGTATCTCACGGATTTAGAATAGACGGTAGTGGGTGGTCAGACCACCTGCTACCCTCTATCCTGACCCCGCGATCGCAAGATACCGAATTTGTGGAAAGCGCAAGAGACACACCCATTGCCACGCCTACAATGTGAGGAAGGGAGTCGGCATAATGGGTGGCAGCTTTAGGGAGCGAAAGATTGCATTAGCAGGTTGGCAGAGGTTCCTAAATCAGCAATTTGCAGGTAGTGGGTAGTAGGTAGTGGGTAGCAGGAGGAGTAAGATTGTGCCCAAGATGTTTAAAAATTAAATTAGAGCCTTTTTTTTTTTAAAAAAGTTGACACAATTTCCTCTCATCTTTATCAAATATCTGACATGCAACCATAGAGGGACTGTACCAAAACATCCTTTACAGCTCTTTTCGTCACATATAGTTTTAAGAGGAGAAGTGAACCACTTAACTTCCCTTCTTCTTCCTACAAGGTGTGCCTGTTTTACAATGTGTGTTACAGCTTTGCAATTATATGCTTTCGAGGTACAGCAAATGCAGCATGATGTGAAAGTGGGTATTGATAAAATTGGGAGGCTGGATGTTCCTACTTTGTTCTGGTCACTTGCAAATATTATTTTTCAAGATGTAGATTTTTTTTTAAACTTTGGTGGCCCGAAAGAAAGTAACAGGGTTGACAAGGCAAACCCAGGATTTTGACTTTGCTGGGTCAAAATCAACTTACTTGAGCTTCTTTATTGATTTAAAAAGTACTTGCAGATTGATTTTCGGTATATGTAATCTTTAGAGTTTCTGTGTAGGGGAGCTACATGGATTAGTCATCTTGGTCAGATCGGTCGGTCGCTGAAATCGCTCCTATGTTTGTCCAGAAAACAGTGATGCTTGCTGTGTTGAAATATTATTAATATTCCATGTTCACCATAAAAAAATACATAAATCCTTCATATTTTAATGGCAGTTGAAGAACGTATTACAGCTGCCAGTAAACATCACATTTTCAGAAGAGCAGGATTTGAATTTGCAATCTCTGTGTTTGCCGACACAAAGGGATTCAAAACTATGATATCTTGCTACCCTGGGAGTTTAGCAGGGAGTCTGTTTTTTTTTTTTTTTCAATTCTTTTGCAGTTGAATCAATCTCATTATGACATCATAATGTAGATAAATGGCCCTAACCTGGAACGCTCTGCTCCATCACTTCTAATGCAACAGTAAGTCATATTTCAATTCTTGTGCAACTCTGTTGGCTATCTGTCTGAATTATAAGGCCATGCATCAAACTGTGCTTTCACTGATATCTGTTGAGACAACTTTGGGACAATATTTCACATATTGGCAGTGTGTTAAAAGGATAGCCTTCATCGCTTGATCCAATAGTTTCAGTGACTCTTATTAGTCTTAAGATTAGCCTTGATTTGAATCCTCAATAAATTAAACTAATTTCTTGGTGGTACCACATTTATGCCTTATAAAACTATATTTTCCCAATGGCTCCAGAGTACACAAGAAGCCAAGACGTCAAGGGTAGTATCTTTTCTTTTTCTTTTAAAATGCAGTCTAGAAGAATCTAAATGAGTTTTGATGAGTTTAAGTTAATCTAGATCGCCAAATCCACTAATACCAAGTGTGGGAACCTCATGGGATAAAGTTTTAGCCTTCATACTGAGTTTACATTGTAAAGTCTGAAGCCATCGTGAGATTTCTTATCCTGCTTGTTAGGCTGATGAAAACCTGGTAATGAAGAAAATTTTAGTTGCTCAACTAACCACTGGAGGCTGGCTCCAAAAGTGAGTCAATTTCCATTGAACAGAGCATAGTCATTATTCTTATTTTCAAAGTGGGTGCTGTGTAACCCAGTGGTTTGAGCAGATACAAAGGCTGCATCCTTCTTTTGACTCCCAGCCTGCCGACCTTTATTGTGTGCCTTCCCCACTCTCTCTGCTCCACTTTCCTGTCACTCTTCGCTGTAAATAAAGGCCACTAGTGCCATGAAAAAAAAATTAATAAATAACATGACTTGTTGTGCTGTTAACTGTTCTAAGAAACTATTATGACTGGTTTTGGGGTTTTGGGCTGGCTTGGAAGGGTTCAGAAACAAAGCTTAGCACACAACCTGAAGCAGCTATATTCTTCTTCCCTGTTGAATGTTGCTACCTAAGGCTAACCAGAGAGAGCTAACAGGACTGCCTCTAGCTCATTGACTTCTAGTCGAGTTGGTGTCCTCTGGTTAGCCCTTCCTTGCAACATTTAACGCGCGAATCTTAGCAAGAAGCATGAAGCAGTTATATGCCTTCCACCCGTTGATTGTTGCTAGCTAGGGCTAACTGTGCTAACTAGCGTCATGGCTGAAAGTTTTGGCACCCTTGCACACCCAACAACTCCAAATGTCTGCAAAATAAGTTGAAATTGACAAAATATTTGGTGTCTCAAATTCTTTATTAAACTAATAATAGTACAGGAACTTTGTTTTTTAACCAGATCTTAATATTAAATTTTAAATAATAGATTACACAGAAAATGCTGTGACAAAAGTTTTGACACCCTTTTAGATTTACAAAGAATGAATGAATTTCAAGCAGGTCATTCACCTTGAACTCACCTGTGGTGAGTTTACAGGTGTCAGCAATCTAGTAATCAGTCATCCAACCAGTTTAAAAGGAGCAACCCCCTCATTCTCCTGTTGTGAGTCACGGCATGACCGTGAGCATGGACAAAAGAAAGAAAAGCAGAGAATTATCTGAGGAAGTCAAAGAAAAGATTGTAGAAAAGCACAGACAATCTCAAGGCTACAAGTCCATCTCCAGAGACCTTCATGTTCCTGTATCCACTGTGTGAAATGTTATAAAGAAGTTTAAGGCTCATGGTACGGTAGCCAACCTTCCAAGAAGTGGCCGCAAGAGAATTATGGACGAAAGAATGCAGCGAAGGATTGTTCGAATGGTGGCAGAAGAACCTCGGACAACTGCTAAACAGATTCAAGCTGACCTTCAGACACAAGGTACAATTATTTCAACGCTTACCATCCGTCGCCAGCTCAATGAAAGAGGATTCTATGGTAGGTAGGGTTACCATCCGTCCCGATTTGCCCGGGACATCCCGTTTTTTAGGTGAATTTTATTTGCCCCGTGAAGAACTGCTCTCGTCCCGCATTTCAATCATAGTCTTGACAGCATTTTTTAATGGAATGTTTATGAAGCATTTCGTCCAGTGATAGACTGCTGATTGATGACACACTCTAAACAGGGATTTTTGATAGGCTACTATGCCCCAAAACTCAATGTTTACAAAGTATTTTGTCCAATGATAACAGACTGGTGTATGATGACACATTCTGATCAGGGAACTGTGATAGGCTACGCCAACCTGCATGTATACGTTGCTATGGGAGACGGTTGTAATCAGTGAAGTTTACTGAGGGAAATGGATGAACCAGCTAAAAAAGAGGCTTTGCAGCTATAACAAGGAATGGAAAACAAAAAGGTCATGGGTTAAAGCCACTACAGACCCTACACACCAAAGGATGTGTTACCAAATATTGAATTCAAGGTGTCAATACTTTTGCCACAGCAATTTCTGTGTAATATATTATTTAAAATGAAATATTAAGTTATGATTTAAAAAAAAAAGTTGTGTTATTATTGACACAAACTTATTAGTTTAATAAAGAATTTGAGACACCAAATACTTTAGTCAATTTCAACTTATTTTACAGACATTTGGAGATGTTTGGTCTTTATGTGCAAGGGTGCCAAAACTTTTAGCCATGACGGTAGTTAGGGCTAACTAGTACGCCAACTGGACTGCCTTGCTCATCAGTTTCTATGTCTTGCAGCAGTTGGGTCCTCCGGTCATGTGACCTTTGCCTCAGATCAGTTCAGTTTGAATAACTGCACTACTAGCCAAAGATCTGAGATGAATGGAGTCACATCTGAAATGAGGACGAGTCACAGGCCCCTGCAGAATTGATGGAAAATCCCAGTGCACTTCCACTAGTCCTTGTTTCAGCTTTTTTTTTTCCTTTTCTTATTTTTCCCAGCTGTGACAGCACAGCACTAATTTCAGATGCCATTTAAGTGGCAACATTGGAAATAAGGATCTTTGGACAGATTTTATCAGAATGAACATTATTTAGCATCGTAAGTTGACATAAACTATGCCAGCCAAGTTAAAATAGCTAGTTTCCAATAACTGAACAAAGGTGGATATTCCAGCTGGCTCCCAGGCTTTCTCCTTCAAACCATTTGCACATTTTTAAATTAACCTGGGTTTGGTGGTGTCAGTTCTTACCAACATGGCAGTATGCCATGCAGTAGACATAAAGGTGGGTTCAAAATCAATGGGTGACTTTACAGAAAGTGTATCCATTTCTTTTTTTCTTTCCTTTTTACAGTCTATGGGTTTCTTATTATAGGCAGTAAACAGCTAAGGCAGAGAGAAATTCGATTCAATAAAAATGTGTCCAACACAGCAGTGATAGCAGAATGTGCAACAGTCTCTTAAACTGTGAGGAATAAACATTATGCCGTTTAGCCTGATTTGTTTATGAGTTGGCCACCAGGGTTACAAAGGCAATCTTTTTGCCCCTTTCATGAGCAAAAAAGCAAACACAAACAGAATGCTCAATGTTTTGCATTTGATTGGATCTGTTTCTTTTATCTCATTTCTAGCTTCTTTTCCCTAAACAGTGCTTGTTGAACCCTCAGATAAGCTAGCAGAGATTGTTCTAAACCTCTTAGCAGCTCTAAGCACTGGCTACTGATTTTGCAGCTGCTCTCTGGATTGTTATACTGGCAGGTTGCAATGGCCTCCTGACAAAAATCGAGCGGTCCACGGGCCCTGGGATATGTGCGTTTGAATCTATCTACCCACAATGATGTTTCACAATAAGCCAGCTGGGAAGTCAGTGGGAGCCAAGAGGATGATGAGAGAACTGAAGGAGAGGGAAGACCGGAGAAGCTGGGGAGAAACACATAATATGGCTAACACATGGAGAAAGATTAAAGAAGTGACTGATCTGGTTTGTGTGAGAGAAAGAGGAAAACACAATGTGCTTGAGAAAGACACGGGAGAGCAGAAAGAATCTTTACAGCAACTGTTACTGATATATGATGGCAAATTTAAGACATGTTTTCACAGAAAACAAGATCAACTCTATAATCTCTGCCCTTTGTGCTCTGTGGTCCTCTCAAGAAATTCAGAGAACAATAAAGGGAAGTCACATTGGAAAGGGATATAATTAAAAAAAACAAACCAACACTTAAAATTTTTCAAAGATCAACCAGCTCTAAAGTGGCTGTAACACCTGCTCAGTACCAGCACATGATTCAAGCTGGTCATAAAGGGGTAAGAGGGTTCAGCCATTTATCGTAATTGTATTAATTCTTGTAAGTTAAACTACAAATTATAGTCACTCCACCAGACCATCTGTTTGTGGATGGTAAACCCTGGTCCAAATAGATCTGATACCCAATATCTCATACGATTCTTGGAGTGCTTTAGACATGAAGGATGTGCTCGGCTCAGTCAGAATCTCTTAGGATGCCAAATCATGAGAAGATCTAAAGCAGTGCCTGCGCAACACTCTTTGCAGAAATGATGTGCAGAGACAATGCTTCAGGATATTGTATTGTGTAATCCACCAGGACAAACAAAAAGCATTAGCCTCAAGTGCTCCAATTAAATGCTCCAATTAAATTCATTCCAATAAGCTAGAACAGTATCTCCATGAAAGGTCTCCTTCCACAACAAACCATTTAATTATTATTATTTCTTAAAATTACCATAGGCCAGGTCAAGCTGCACTTGCATACTCAACTTCAAAATGCTCTTCTACCCCTGTAGTCTGTATCATCCTGTGATTTAAAAAAGAACAGCCGGAAACACTAGGGGATCGGAAAAGCCGTATCAACCTACGTCACATTGAACAGTAACCCCGCACCCGGTCGCTAACAAGCGTACAAAGAGGAGCTAACAATTCAAAAACTTGGAGAAAGTTTGTGGACATGCTATAACAGTAAATCTACATTGCATGACTTGCCTAAGAAAGAGGATCTATGGAAGAAATGGTTCAAACACCACAAGCAAAGTATAACACAACTTTACTTGTGTGTTCTGATCATCAAAGTGACTACTCAAATTATGGTGCCGACAGTAGTGGATAAGTTGTGCTTAAAACCTGGATTGGTGCCATCACAATAATCGACCACCAGCTCACAGACTGTAAGTAAAACCCTATTTTTTTCCAACTACCGTTGTTTTTTCAAAAGCCTGTTATTCTACTCATTAATAGGCTATAGCAAGCATGACATAGGGACAAGCTATAGGTATAACTACCATAACCACTCGGTAACTTCTACACAGAGGGTAACATTCGCTTGCTAAATCGATAATCTACTAACCTAAAATTTGATAACTTTTTTTTGGCCAGGATCAAAAGAATATGGCTGTATCCCTGAAGACATTTTTCGCATGTCTTGCTATTTGTTGCCGGTTATCTCTATCTAAGTTGACGGAAACCAACTGAAGGAGAACCCACTAGAGGGATCGTCACAGTGCTGTTGGCCAATCAGAGGCGAGACGTTTGCATATCATTAATATCCATAAGAATCCTCTCATAGTATTCCTGCCCTCGATTCATCTAACTATAACAGCTTGAAACAAGACAACCATAGCATATTTTTCATTGAAACCAACTCTCAGGGCATTATTTCAGACTAGAGACTACCACAAAATTAATGAAAATACAATGAAATGAGACGTTTAATAGGACGAGTTATTTCTGTTGATATTCCGGGAAGGGTGCACTCCAGCTCCCCGGATACTTGGCAAATAAAACCAGGCCATTACCAGGTTTGTGTAATAGCACTACAAGTAGCTGAATCTCAAACCTGCAGAAAAGGCAGAGAGACAGGGGTCAGTTGGTATACCAGAGGTTAAAGCAAGAGTAATGTCCTGGCGAGTGGATACAAGGCCGTATCTACTGGTACTGCAACTAGTTCTATGACAGCTGGAAAGTGGCAGTCTGGCCCTAGGTTCCAATGCACAGACAATGCATTAACGTTGTCTTTTTTTCTGTAGTCTCTCTCCCTTCAGACTCTACCATGGTATTGATGGTTCCTGCTGCAGCTACTCTGTTTTTTATCTCCTGTATTCCTTATGATGGGTTGCATGGTTTTGCAGTGGTTAGCACTGACACTTCACAGCAAGAAGGTTCATTTGGATCACAGTTCAGCTGGGTCTTTCTGTGTGGAGTTTGCATGTTCTCTCTGTGTCTGCATGTGTTTTCCCCAGGGACTTCAGTTTCCTCCCAACCCAAAAACATGTTGTTTAGGCTAAGTGGTAATACTAAATCCTATCTAGGCTTCATATACATTATTCATAATGTAATTTGATCATAGGAATTATATAAGTAATTACAGGGACAATTCAGTCTATTAGATAAATCAGTATAATTAATGTGTGTGTGGTGAAGAGAAAAAGCTGCTTCCATTGTAAATGCACCTGGAATAGTCCTTGGACTATTAAGGCACGTTGTTGTTGATGATAAGTTCCAGCATTGCTTTCCCTCATTCTGTTTCCCTTGGAGACAGCCACCAGGTTCCCTCAACAGTTGAGCAAATTCTAAAGGGTAATGGGTGGGTCCCAAAGGATAACTCCAGAACCAGTAGTAGTTTTCATCCAATTAGTATCCCGTCCTGCTCAAGATCAGAGACAGCAACCATATGGACAGTTCTGCCACTGGCGTTTGCCTTTTCCCTTACTGTAGCCTCAGACATCTCTACCAAAGACTATGGGCCCAATCGTACACCTCCCTGCTAGCCGCTACCCACTACCTGCTACCCGTAAATTGCTGATTTAGGAACCTCCGCCAACCGCTAATGTAATCTTCCGCTCCCTAAAGCCCCTACCCATTATGCCGACTCCCTTAGTCACATTGTAGGCGCGGCAATGTGCCTACATTGTTGCGCTTTCCACAAACTCGGTGCGCGCATGTCGGCGCGTAAAAGAGCGCGTCCAAATCGCGTCATTGCGCGTCCACCCGATCACATGTGGACATGCACAAACGGCTCTACTTCTCGATTCCGCATCACTGTATTACTTGCATGCATTTTTATTGTCTTAAGGCCTGAGGATGTCTGTACAGCTGTGGCATGATCTCATTCAGATGTTTGCTGTGGAGGAAACGAGGAGATCACAGAACTCTGTTGTGGAGTTTCTTGTACTGTGCGCCTATCCCTCTGATCCTCTACTTGCGCTCAGTGGTAGAAGGTAGATGTCATCATACCTGTTCCTCTTGCTCAATGCTCATCCAATGATCTGTTCTGCAGTATTTTAAAAGCACATCAGCTGCGCTTCCAGAAAGCTCAGTGTGCTTCCAGGAAAGCTTCCAGGAAGCTGTGCTTCCTGGAAGCTTTCCTGGAAGCACACTGAGCTTCCAGGAAAGCATTTCTTAACTAGAAAAGCACTCGGAGAGCGCAGAGCTCCGCCAAGCACAACAGTTCTCCCATATACCGATTTACAGATTGCTTGAATGGCTATTTCATCAAAATCCATCCATAACTTTTTGAGTTATCTTGTACACAGACAGACAGACAGATAAACGCCGGCAAAAACATAACCTCCTTGGCGGAGGTAAAAATATTCTTACACAGACGATTCCTATCGGGCCGAGGAAACACAAGACAACACACCAGACAAGCAGGATGAAACCAGGAAGACAAGCAGACGGACCAGCGAACAGAAAGGGAAAAAGAAGACTTAAATGCACAGAGGGATAAATGAGAGGCAGGTGCAGGTTAATTCAGGTTAATACATGGAGTGACGTAAAGGAGAACACAATGAAAACAGGACATGATTTTGAAGTTTTACAAAATGTTGTCATTTGACTAATTTTGCTACAAAGGAAAGGAAAATTATTTGATGTATTGTCCATTATACTTTTGTTCTCAACTGAAACATATTTTACACACACATCTACATACTAATACTAATATATAGGTGCGTGTGTGTACAAAAAAAAAAAAAATTACTATTAGGCTTGTTATAACATTTTGTTGTTATATTTTACAATTGTGTTATAAGCGTGATCAAAACGATTGTATGACAAGAGTCACAAAATACATTTTCTGTCAATGCTTCTGGATCTATTTTTTTTAATGTGTTACTTATTGCAATTAAAACTCACGGTGCTTGGAGTTTTCCTAAAAAATGTTACATCATATCATAAAATAGAGTATACTTGAGGACTCGTCTCACACCGATTCCCTCCAAAAGAACATGTTCTTTCATTTTTTTTCTTTTTCCTATATGAGTCAGTGTGAACAGTACATGCTGGAAAAACCATTCAAAGCTGCTTCCAAAAACAGCCCTGTGCAAAATCACTGAAATTGGAAAGCAAGAAGCAGGCAATCCTTACACCGTACATGTGCTGCAGTATGTTGTCTGCACTGTACCTGACAGTTACGGAATAATGCTGGGGATAGAAGGACCCCTACTGGAAAGAAAAAAATATTAGTAAGTAAATTTATTAGTTTGTTATTCTAGTTGCATTTTAATGTTTGATTTCTCATTCTTTTTTATTTCTTTTTTTTTTTTTTTACATCTTTTCATTTATTATACAAAAATGCAGTATCTCTATTAAATCAGACTGATTGAATGGCTCAATCTGAGTCTAAATTCTATTCTATACAAAGCCCAATCTTTGGAAGATTCTTTTGGAATCACTAAAATCATTGTAACATCATGTAACATCATTATAACAACAATCAGAGATGCCTGTTCAGGAAAGCTTATTTCACAAGATTCTAAAAGTTTTTGTCATTTGGAGGCTTCAAGTAAGAAAATTAGAAGTTAAAGGACAGGTTTTTCTCCTTTTTGATGCATAATTGTGTCCTGTTAACTGAAAACTCTGGCCTCTGGAGCAGTTTTTTAAAAGAAAAGCATTCTGGCAATTTGTCAGTTACACATTGATTTCTATGGGAACTGTTTCTGATAAATTGGCTTCTGTTCAGAAATATATTGTTGAAAATAATTACAACAATTCAGCAATCCACAAATCATGCGAGATCCCGACAGGTGGCGGTAACGCATCTTCCAAAGTGCAGCAAACAACCGGCCGCCAAGGCAACGAAGAAGAGCCGGAAGGGAGCCGGAAGAGGATGTTTTTTTGATGTCCGCGAGACCCCTTTATTAATTTGTGGTTAAGGATAAGACGGAGATTTGTGTCTAAGGCAAAGGTAGACATTCTGATAATTACCTGTAGCTCGTACAGACTATTAAAATTGTTTGAAATTTTAACTCGAGGGCTGTGTGTTATTATCTGTCGTCGGTTTGCTAATATGTGTTACCTAGCAACAGTTGCTTATCTAAATGACCACCGAAAACACCGTGAGCACTATTGCACAGTGAAAATCATCTATCTGTAACAGGTGACGCTTAGAAGGAAAAATCTCTGTTCCCGTGGTAGCTAGTTCAGCCTCTTTTATTATAAGGCCGAAAAAACAAATGCTACCTTTTAGCCGCCTTTAACGTTATAATTATCAGAGGTTTTAATTAATCTTCTAGATCTGTATCGCTGAAAATTGAATAGATTGATAGAAGAGAAAACACAATGAATATTGAAAAGAATAACAACCTTCGGCCTATAGAAATACGATTTAAAATGAATCATCACCTTTGAAAAACAGTTCCAACTGTAAATTTACATGTTAACAGCATTGTTATATTAGAGATGACGTAACGACATTGGAACTGTGTTGTCAAACAGGCTGAAAAGGGTGGGGTTTTTTTTTATTTATTTATTTATTTTTCTTTTAAAGCATCAGTCTTAATTTCCAACAATGTTGCATGCAGGATATAGAGAGTATATGTTAGAGAGAAACGAGGAAAAAAAATTGGTCCATTTTGGAGTCAGCAGTTTCAGCTAAATGTGAAGGTAAAGGCAAGTGTTTAATTCTGAGCCCTTCTGTTTCTCTGACTTTCTGATTGTCTTGTCTGTTCTTATGTACCCAGTAATGGAACTTGTTCAACCTGTTAAAAGACGGCATGGTAGCAGTGATCATAATGCCGGTTGATGTCACCTCGTGGATTTCAGTGTGTCCCAAAGGCCTGTGGAGGGTTCAACAGACACGAGCACATGAGTGGAGTCAGCAAACCATTTCTAACTTTGAAAATGCCATAAGTATGATACTCTATAAATGGTCACTTTGATCACCTTTCTTTAATGAAAGAAGTTCACAAAGTGTGCTGAATTCTGGTTTACGTTATGTTTCCTTGTTCCTCTAGCGTGTTCATCTGACAACTGTCCAAAGCTGGGGTCGCTGTGTAACGTCCGAGTGCTGCTCAAAACTAATGAAGATGAAGTGGATGGTTCATTATGCGACGAAAGACATGTAAAGTTGTCAGACACTGATGTTACAGAATTTGTAGACACGCCCTTTCTCAGATGTCAAGACACTGCCCTGCAGATCCCAGTGGGTGACTGGGTAACGCTGAGGCTAGGAGAGGGTCAGTGCGATATCATAGAGACATGTTTGGAGGGAATGAGAGCTGGAGAGAAATGTGAGGTAAGAGTAATTTAGTGTTCAAGTATGTCAACTTTCTGCCCATACCACTAAAATTAAAATAATTTAAAGGATGTTTGTTTTATATAACAATTATATGACAATTCCAGTATTGAAAAAAATATTGAAAAAGTACAGGAACCTGAAATTTGAACCTTTTTATTACATTTATCACACGTCTAATCATCGTATTTTGCTGCTCAGATACAACTTACTCCAGTTGGAAATGGACCAGATGATTCTGTTCCCCAGCCTCCTGATGGAAACCTTCCTTTATGTGCCACTGTTGAACTCAAAGCTTTTACGACAGGAAAGGAATCCTGGGAGATGCCTGTCAGTGAAAAATGGCAGTGGGTGAAGTCGCACAAGGAGAGGGGTGGAGTAAGATTCAGGAGTGGGGATGTGTGGGGAGCTGCAGACAGCTACAGCCGGGCCCTCAAACTCCTCATCCCTCTTTGTGGCCTTGTTGGAGAGGTGGACACAAAAAGACAGGCTTGTGAGATCGAGGCGCAGAGAAACACAAAGACTGTTGATGAGACCCAAGAGTTGCCTTCACTTAATGAATGCAAAATCATCAAAGCAGAGCTTCACTCGAACCTCTCTCTGTGCCAGCTGAAACTGAACAAACCAGAGCAGGCTAAAGCCAGTGCTGCTAAAGCCACTCAGCTAGATACTGGTGCTACTCAAAGCTTGGTACCGGCTTGGCCAGGCATGCCAGATGTTGAATGAACTGGAAGAGGCCAAACAGGCTTTTAGGAAACTGCTGGAGCTCCAACCAGACCTGCCTGCTGCTGTGAAAGCACTTAAAGGTGTAATCGGTAAAGAGAGAGAGAGGAATGCACAACTTGGACTGAGACTCAGCAAAATGTTCAGCTGAAGATGAAACATTATCAGTGGAACTGTTTCCTTGAGTCCCTATTAAATGGAAGTTCATTGACAACACTACTGAGTTTCAGAGTAAAGTTTTTAACGTGCAGATTAATGTTTTTATCTAAATTCCGTGCTGTGTAAACACTGAAAACTTCATTTTGGTGACTTTGATACAGGAGATGAATTGTAGTGAAGGTGTACGAGTAAACGGCTGAAGGCTGGCCGCAGTTACTTTTTGCTACCACCAGATGTCGTATTCACACCACACAGAACATGAGGGTAAAACAGTTCTTGCCACATCAAAATGCCGAAACCCGGGATCGAACCAGGGACCTTTAGATCTTCAGTCTAACGCTCTCCCAACTGAGCTATTTCGGCAGTACGTCCAGGAGGATTGTATATTAGATATGATCGTAGACACGGAAAAATGTGACGTGTGTCATATGTTTTTGCAGCAGAATTAAACATATTGCATACTGGTTCCAAAAACGTGTTTTTCTGGATAGATGGGTTCTACATCCATGGTACCTGTACAGGGGGTGAATTTTGTTTACACCACATCAAACAAATTTATAGTGATCATTAAAGCTAATCAATCAGATAACCATTTGATTGAAACCATTAGCTCTGCCGTTGGCTGAGATATCTAGCTGTTGCGGTTATGATTTTAGCAACTCAGCGCTTAGCATTATATCGAGTTCTGAGTTGTGCACAAAAATCTTAACAGATCATAGTCATATTTAAAAGAGAATGTTTTCTTGTGCTTATGATTTACTACAGGTCTTAGTGCAGTTCCAACTTGAAGAATTCTGAAATTATTTTCCATAAGTCGCTTCCAAGAGGAGCCTCCAAAACATGGAGCTGTTGGCTGGCTTGATCAGCTACTTAGGAGAACTGAAGCCCGGAGTGCTTTCAGCTGAGTCGGGCAACAGCTCCACATCAGCCACCAGCACCACTAGGCTAAATAGAGCTGAGCTGCTCATGAAAAATTCTTTCAGGACTCTTCAAAGTGGAATTGACCTTTCGGTAAGCACCACCCCCTTCCTAGTTACTGTTGCTAGGTCGGACAAACTTGCTGCTCCTGCGTTAAGGACTGTGTTAATTCGCAATATTTCCGACGTGTATCATTAGTGTTAATATTAAACTATAATAACTATAATAACGCCATGGTGAAATATTGCTGCTGGGGACATGCAACATGCAAATTGCTGCTGGGGGGGTCAACATTTTCTAGAGATGACAAAAATGACAACTTTGTCCCTTCTTTAGGGGGGCCAAACCCCCCCAAACCCCCCAGTAAATCACACTATGGCTGTAGGTTAAGTTGTGTCCGTCCACACAAGCAACTGAACGTGGGGAAAGTTACAAAACACAGCATTCTCTGTTAGCATTAGCTAATGCTAACAGAAAACTCGTCAGCCTCCTTGCCGCTAAATCATATTATTACTTTTACTAAAAGGTGGTTAAATCAATCACTTAATAAACAAAGTAAACTTATCTTGGAGTAAATGTAGGGTGTGTTTTGTAACCTTCCCCATGTTCTATACAACATACTTTGTTTTCTTGCAGTATGTAACATTTTTAGGCTGCTATTTTTACAGTGTGGTATTTGTACTTTCACAATTACTCTTAAAGTACTTGTATTTTCCTTTTACGGCAGCTGTGTTCAAACTTCAGCCACTGTATATCTTTGGTCCAGTCATGAACTGTGCAAATTATAAAACAAAATGAACACATTATGAATGACCATGAGTATTTTTTTCTTTTTTTATTGTAAAAAAAAACAAAAAAAGTCAACATGTTGATAGTTATTTGCCATTCAGTTTTCAAGATTATGCACCAGGGCACTCAGTTCCTCTTACTCTTGTGTCCTTTTGTGTTGTCTGTGTGGGTCTGAGCTGCTGACAGGTGTCTCCATGCGTCCAGAATGAGCGCCGATGGAATGAAAAACCACAACACATTCATGATCACAAAGTAGAACCAGAAGTAAATTGGGTGTCCCAACTCGCTGTGAGCATAGCCATCTCTGTGCTCCGTGTAGAAGTATAGCACTACTCCGTACAGCTGACCTGAAGTCCGATGAGATGCAGGTAGAACACAACATATAAATGTGAAGAGTAACACATAACTGAATGGATGATTTTATTTATTTATTTATTTTATGTAGTAATCACAGCTCCTTACCCAAGGATATGATGAGCTGCAGAACAAATCTGTAGGGCTTATTAGTTAAAAAGGAGTATACAGCCCAAAAGCTGAAAGGCCCCCACAACCATGCAGTCACGGTCTCCATACAAACTGTAAAGTTATCAGCACTAGACAGAAAATATTGTTGGTCAATCGAACTTTAGTTATGTCTCTTTTAATCAAAAAATAAATAAATAATCTGTGCATAAATTTTACTCACATTACATATCGACTGTCTCCCTTTTGAATACTCCTTCCCTGAACAAGAAAGATATAAAACATATTGACCAAAATACATTACATCTCTCACTTTACATTAATGTTTTTGTTTTGTTTTTTTTTAAACAGAAATTCCCCTTCCGGTACTCACACAGTTGTGACAGAAAGCTCTGGTCTCCTGGTAGAATATCATAATATAGTGAGAACCAGCCCTCGATGACACAATGGACGAAACCACAAACACTAAACCAGCAAAGAGCCAGTCGCCTCCATGTCCCCAGCTTCCCAGTGATCCCAGTAATCAGCCAGGTAAAAAGCATAACCACCCCAGATACAGAAAAAAGATAAGCCAGAATTTCTGACATGGAACGGTCATTGGCCACATAGGTAGGAATCAAAAGCTCCCGTGGCCAGTAAGGATGCAGAGGTACGCTTCCTGAAGACACATCCATCACCTGTTTCAAGAAGACAGGATTAGCAGTACTTCGTGAAAAAAGGGACAAAAAAATGTAAAGTTTGTCTTAGACTTACGAGTGCTGCAATCAATGCTCGTCTCCAGGCGTGCAGTTGAATAGCAAAAAAAACTCTTGCAACTCAAAAATTCACGACTATCTCACTGTATGAGTGCGCTTGAACTCTAACACGGAAGTTTTTACAGTCGGAGGCGGTAACTTGAGATAAAAAATTGACCAATCAAACAACTATATTCATAGAGCTAGCGGCACATAAGGTCTGCCGGGTCAAATGATTGGTTTCTCTTCTCGGAACATTGACGTTGTCTTGGCAACCACCAATGAACACATACCTTCCGCTCCCAAAGACCTCCCCCTTCTTTGACGAGGCGCATGGGGCGAATCTACAAAGTTAGTGTGAATTATGGGATATTTATCAGAAGACACTACTTAGAAATCCATCTTGAATAAACTGTCTCCCGCTAACCTTGTACTTTATTGAAGAATAAAGCCTCTAAAATGACTTTAAGAATTATGTAATGGGTAACTTCAAGGTTTATTAAAAACTAATGTATAGTGAAACAGTAACACAGTAAGTTCAAAACATCATATTCAAACCATTAAAATACGCCAAAAACAGCCACAAAACAACTCTTAATCATATTATTCCGGATGTTATATACATACATATATACGAGTATGTGTGTGTGTGTGTGTGTGTGTGTGTGTGTGTGTATGTGTGTATATATATATATATATATATATATATATATATATATATATATATATATATATATATATATATATATATATATATATATATATATATATATATATATATATATATATATATATATATGTATATCTATATATATATATCATATACTCTCGCCTCAGGAAAAGAGGCAACTGCAACATCTATTACTTTTTTTCATATCATCAAGCCATCAAATACATTTTCCTCTTTGTCGCTCTTGTTCGTTTGGTGTTGCCATAGCCAGAATATGGCTCTTAATAAAAAATTCCACTGCCAATTTTTTCTTTGTGCTGTTAGATCATAGATTGTGTTTCCAATACACGAACAATTATTCTTAAGAGTGAGAAATGGCTCACTACACACTGTGGGAGATTGTCGGAACAGGGTACCAAAACTTAGGATCCGACCCATCTGTATCGAACTCAGGACAAAGAAAAATTAGTCATCCCTTTCCGTGTCAGGGAATTATCCCTGCCGTGACCCGGATTCGAACCGGGGTTGCTGCGGCCACAACGCAGAGTACTAACCACTATACGATCACGGCGAGCTACCGGGAGACATGTAAGCGTATGTCGCAGAGCAGTTTAAGTAGAAACACCATCGCGCTTCTGTTGCTTTGTCAGTACCTTGGGCAGGCAGGTGAAAACTTGACCCTACAACTAGAACACCTCGTATTTTACCATCCGCCTCAGATATATTTTTCCGTTTCTGGAGCGTTCCTATTCCAACATCGGGGCCAGGTTCGTTCGTTAGCGAGTTAATAGATGTCCAACAAATGTTTCGGTTAACGCTTACAGCAGCTTCACCCTTCTTTAAAGCATGACGCTGTCCACATGACGTAGCTGGCGTTCGTATCCAAAAAGATATTTAAACAAAACAATATTTTACGAAAGTAATTTTTTGGTTTGCATATAATGGACAGTTAAGATTACATAATACTGTACAGTATTTAGTTTGGGCTGCTGAACAATGTAACCGAACGTTATAATTCAGAGAGGTGTTACGGTACGTTGCCTGTCATAATTTTTAAAGCCTGTCATGGTGAGGACAGTCACCAGTCCCATATGGTCTAGCGGTTAGGATTCCTGGTTTTCACCCAGGCGGCCCGGGTTCGACTCCCGGTATGGGAACTTACTTTTCTATTTTTTTTTTGTTTTATGTTTGTTTTTTTCTTTCCCTAAAGACTTGCAACTTAAGTATTTGTTTGTGATGGGAGAAATTACATTTACATCTTGACAACACTTTTAACAACACAACATTGAAAACAGTATATGTCACGTGACTGCATGTGTCACATGATGCGACACGGAAGCTGCAGACGCTTATTCACCTCTTTTCGGGTTAAGCTTAACAGCAGTGAGAGCTACAAAGCAATTTGGTAAAACATACTCAACATGAGTGCATCAGAACTAAGGGAGTCTTGCCTGTTACTGGACGATAAGCTGCTTCACTTTATGGATCAACTTGAGTTACTGGAGGAGAAGCGAGCCACTCTTAATACTCTCATCGAGCAGGTTGAGTATTGTATCTGTTATATATGTGCCAAATCTTGATTAGTCATGTGACTGATGGTTGAGAGTTGTTATTTTAAGTCTTTTTGTCTCAGTGGTCTGTGATTTAACAACTTGTATTGTTCTCTGATTGCCCAGGGATGGTTTTCCATGAGCAAGGCGCGATATTCCATGGGAAATAAGCAAGTGTCTGCACTTCAGTATGCAAGTGAGATGGAGCCACTAGTTTGTGTTCAAGTTAGGTGAGGAAAGTGCTTCCATGTTAACCTGTGTGTGTTTTAAGGTCTTTTTTTTAGCTCTTCATTTCACATGTTTGTGTGTTGCAGAACCCTTGACAATGGTGAGGTGGAGTTCAACACTGAGAAATCTGAACAAAAGTGTAGTGAAGAGCCTAGCAATTATGAAACACCTATAGATGATATTGGACCCACAGAAGGTGATTCACTCTTAAAAAAAAACAAACAAACAACAAAAAAAAAAAAACAAAAACATATGTTGCAACTGTTTTTTAAAAATCTCATCGCTTGATTTCACAGGTGTCAGAAGAAGAAACCGGCCAAAAAAGAATATGCCAGACAAAACATCAAGTGAGGACACCAGCACGGAGAAAACTCCTGAAGTTACAGCAGTTCGGAAAAAACACCTGAATCCTCAAGAAGACCCGCTGAAATGGTTTGGGATTTTGGTGCCACAGTCTCTCAAACAAGCACAGTCATCGTTCAAGCAAGGTTTGACTTTATGTCCAATCCAATCTAAGTCTGGTTTAGGTTTCATTTCAAAGCTGTTAAACATGTGGTTAACCATCAATATGAAAAGCCAGTTTACATTGTCAGCTATGACCCACAGACTCAAAAAATAGTTCCTAAATGTAGTGGACTATCTAGAAAGCATTGTGTCAATTGTCACGTTCATAGTAGTTAAGAGAGCTGCAGCTTAAAGCAACACCATGTAATAATGTCTGCCATCCACCATTCTATATAGAGATGGTACTATTTCAGATTCCATGCACTTACTTTCTAGCAGTAAAGAGCTAAATTGGTCAGCTAAAAATCTGCCAAGGAGATAATAAACAGCATGGACCTACTCTGTGTGGCGCCAGGGATGGGCGCAGTGCCCTTGGTTTTTATTTTTGTCTTGCTGCCCTCCGCTTCCCCACTGCTCTGACTCACTGGATGGGGAGCTCAACTGTTGGTGGGCTGTGGTGAGGGGGGTCGTCCCGGTGGCAGTGTTATTGCAGGGAGTGGTTTGCTGTGGAGGCGTTGCTGTGGGCACACCGGGGGTACTCCAGTCCCACTGGTGCTTGAACATCTGCCCTGCCAAGGTATTTTTCAATGGAATCACAATGAGATGTGATAACCCCCGTGCCTGAGTGGCCTGTGTGGTGCCGCTCTGCTCTGGGCTCCTCCCTGTGGACTTGGTGCATCCTTTCACCTTTTTTGTCCTTTGGGGCCCTATGTGGGGCGGCGATGTGGGTGTCGGACTTCCCCCACCCTTGTGCCGTGCCTGTGGCCCTGCTAGTGTGCTCCGGATGTGCTGGCTTGTGCCTTCCTGGATTCTGGGCTGCTCCTGCTCCTTTCAGTTGCCTCAGCGGTGTGGGGGACTCATCGCCTTGACCAGACTTCTTACTTCCTTCATACTCGTTACTTCCCCTGCTGGTGGAGGGGCTGGCTGGGCTGGATGGATCCTGTTGGGCCTTGAGAAAAATCCAGTGCACTGGTGGGGGTCTGCTGCATAACATTGCCCCAATACCCCAACTGTGATCCAGCCTATAGCTGTGGTTGTGGTCGCTAGTTGATGCTGAGGAAGTGTTGGAGGTCAACATCACTGCTCTGTCTGGCTGCTACACTGCTTTAGCTCTGGTGTGGATACGGGGTGACAATTGTGATCACAATAGAAATCTCTGCACAGTTCATATATATAAGTTCATATATATATGCACCACACAAACACACACACACTACACTACACTACACATACTACACACACCACATCATCATGTCTGTCTTGTGTCTTTATCTGTCCTGTCCTTTTGTGCTCCACTGTTGGTGATTGTAGTCCTCTCTGACAAAATCAGGGTTTTGGGAGTTAATAAAGCATGTTAGACCAGAGCAGTCCTTCTCAAATAGTGGGGCGCGACCTCTTGGGGAGGCGTGGTGCGATGCCAGGGGTGCATGTGTGACCCCGGGGAACAAGCGCTGGACTAGACTGTCAAAGAGGGCTGGTGAAGGACACACTTACTATCACTCACACTCACTCAAAAGAAAACTGACATCTGCTGCAAGATTAAACAGCACATAAATCCAGGTTTTTGCTGGATTTTGGTACTAACCAATATTATATATGCAGACAGTCGTATTTTTAAAAAAGAGATAATAATAACCAGCTCTCCTTTACAACTTTGCTTCAGTTCATTGAGGTTTGTGAGTATTTGCACCTTCAAGATCCTGCCACAGGATTTCATTCAGGTTGAGGTCTGGACTTTGACTGGACCACTGCATCGATAGATCTTTTGCAGCTATCTAATTTTCATGTGTGCTTGGGATCATTATCCTATGGCATGACCTAATCTCAGCCAAGATTACACACATCATCTCAAATTCATTCTTCCAGAAATGCATGCGCTTACATGTATAGAATAATGCTGATTTTGATGGACAGATAAATAAACAAGTGTAAGGAATTGCATGTGGGTACAAATAATCATATTGCGACTCTTACTAGGTATATATAAATTGATTTAGAGAGTATATATTTTTTGCATGATGAAAAGTAATTTGGATACTAATGAAAGTCCTCTTTGTGGTCCCTTATCTTTTTTCTGTTTTATTTCTTTTTTCAGCAATAGAACTTTCTGCTGAGATTGCAGCACTCCAGATTGCAGTTTTGAACACCAGACAAGAGCTGAAGAACTGCTTGAAAAACAAACAAGCGCTAGAAAAAAGACATAACCACACGGTGGAGGAAGATGGTACAACTGAATGACAGGAGGAAGCCAAAGTGGCTCCAGATGAAGAGTCAGTAGATCATAGTTCATGGTCTAAGTGGGAAGGTGTAGCAACATCTGCTGCATAATTTATTGGTAATAGATTATATATGATCTTGTACTGTTTATACTGATTGTGTTGTTTATGTGAGGTGGAATGTGTTTGTGAATGCTGTATTTTTTTCAAACCAGAAATAAATGTGTGTAGTTTATAGAGAAAATCATAAGTGTTAAGACAACCTGCCTGAATGTTTTTCAAAGAAATTTAATAAATGTTATTAAATAAAAATTTCCTTCAGATCTTGTACATATTTATTTCAACAAGGCAACCATATCATACAGATCATGAAATGCTAAATTGTTTGATGGAGCTGAAAAAAAAAGCCCATTTAAACTCAAATGTAAAAATGAACTTTCAAAAATAATTCTGGCCCTTTTTTTTTGTTTCAGAACACCAAATAATAAAATTAATCTGCTTGAGCATAAACATAATTAAATGTGAATTTTACTGTCTTTCCAGACTATTTTCAGTATTCGTTTCTGGTTTAAAAGGGATTTTCGTTTGTTTCATGTGAAGCAAACAGACTGATTTGAATAGGATAATCAGACACTAATATTTGAAGCAATTTGAGTCAAGTAGTCTTTAATCATTTTTTTTATATAGCACTTTTTAAAAATACATATTTAACCGTAAAGCTTAATTGTATATACCTGCTATTAAAACCAGAGGATTGTGTGTTATTGTATTAATTTGACGTTTTATTGTTTTTAATGAGGAAAATATACTAAACAAAAGGAATATATTTACAATGAGTATTGAAACGTGTTCGCAGACATCAAATCCTTCAGGGACGCGAGCAGCCAGCTCATCCGTGCAGCTCGTCCGGGGACTGCCGAACAGAACCGGGAGGAGTCGAAATAGGAAACGAAACTCCCGTGTGTTGTGTGTACTTCCTGGTCCAATTATAATCCTGTCTGTACGCCTCCCCTCTGCCTCCTCCTCACTTGCGTCCGACCGACGGATGGGAGCCCAGACAGCCCGGGATGTGGCCTCTCTATTATATTACTGACGTTACCAGACATCCGCAGCGGCTCGTGTAGTCCGACCGGGAGCATTTCGGGACGCGCTCGCGACGCAAAGCCTCATCTAAATTGAATTGTCTTTTGTCCGCGCGGCGCTGTTTCTTGTGTGTGTGTGATACTGGACTGGGATGTAAACACGCCGGCCTGCCTGCGCTCATGATCGGAGGCGAGGTGAGACCGAATCCCCAGACTCAGATCATCAGCCGCGATCGCAAGTTGATTTCATTACCGGGCTCTGGAACTGTCGGCTCCAAATGGCGTCAGTTTCGAAGGTCTATTCTGGATTACTTTAACATTGTGTTTGAAGGGGAAAATGGTAAAATCGAGTCCAACTGCAAGGCTTGTGGCACCAGAATCCAGGCGAAACGGAGCGTCACGTCCAACTTCGTTACGCATCTCAAGGTAATGTTTTGGAAATTTAAAAAAAATGAAATAAATGTGATCATTTAATAAACAAGGAAGACATGATACTGACAAAAAAGCGGCTGGAGCAGCTGTCTCTGTAGAATCTCTGTTTTGCTGGGTAAAGCTGACCTGAGTAAAGACAGTCTGTTGCTTCTCTGGGGGGGGGGGGCTTCACTCATCCTACATCTTCTCCCCCTCAAATGAACACAGTGATGTAGGGATGAATACAGATGAATGCCTAAATGAAGTTGTCCACATGTCATCCCAGTAACACTCTTAGACTCCTCTGTCTCTCTCCCATTCAGCGTAAGCACCCGGTTATGTATGATGACTTTGTGAAAAGGAAGGATATGAAGAGAGAGGGTTATTGCTCCGCTTCCCTGCACAGTTTCACCACCAATGGAGGAAACAGCCGCTACACTCTCCCCATCAGTGCTGGATCAGGGGCAGGAGCAAGTGTTGGAGGAATGGGAACTCTTGAGGGAGGAGTAGGAGGAGGCTCTGGCGGGGGGGTGGCCAAGTTTGACAAACATGACCCACGTCAGGTGTGTGATACAGTCCATCACTGTGCAGATTTCTCCCCTTATAAAATCATATGAGCATTACACAGATTGTTATGGCATGAAGCCATGGTAAAGGTGACACGCTATATTTGTCTCTGCAGGTTTTGATCTCAGAGGCGATAGCTAAGATGATCGTGCGGGATCTGCAGCCAGTGTCCATCGTGGAAAATCAAGGCTTCAGGGAGTTGCTTCAGCTACTGGAGCCCCGTTACACTCCTGAGCCCCAGCGCTACATCCAGAGCCAACTCCTTCCAGCTTATGCCTACCAGGCCCAGCTGGCTACCCATCAGGCCCTGGCATCAGCACAAGCACTCAGTCTGAGCCTGGATCTCTGGAGGGGGTCACCTGCAGCCGCATCAGGGTAAGGTGATAAAATGCACTAGAAACGGCAAAACGACGTCTTGGTTAGATTATGTCCCTGAAGAGTCTGTTCCTCCCTCCCGTCCTCTTTAGGTACCTTGGCGTCACCTGCCATTTTCTTTCATCAGATTGGCAGATGCATTCAGCCCTCCTGGCGTGCCTCCCACTGACCGGGGGCAGCTCTGGGAGTCGCGTGATTGCAGATTTTGATGAGGTGTGTCAGTCTCACGGTGTGTCGGGGAGAGCATTTCGTGTTGTTGCGGACCCTTTTCCGGCAGCAGCAACCACGATGAGGCCGTGCTGCCTTCCCGGTTTTCTGGTCCCGCCTGTTCTCACAAACGGACAGTACGGAGGTGATGCAGAAATGGACAACGGGAACCATGCAGAGCAAGGGATCAAGAATGGCCACAGTGATGGCAGAGAGGAAGGAGACTGGGAGGAGTCATGGGAGCAGGGTTTGGGTGTTTCTCGGGTCGAGTGTTTCTCCCGCTGTCTGGAACAGTGTGTCAGAGAAGGGCTGCGCCCCTGTCCACAGATCTCTGCCACGCTGGCCAAGACCTCCCATTTCTACAATTACATTACCTCCGCCGTGCCTCCTGAGAAACTCAGCCAGGTGTTTGATGGACTGGTGATTGGAGGACCTGGAAATACCCCAGATGCTTCAAGAGACTGGGCTGCTCAGCTTAAGGCAAGTAAAGATATGTGTCATATGCAGCACACACTGTCTTTTAACAGTCCCTATTCTACCACTTATTCAATTCAATTCAGTCTTATTTATACACAAAACAATGTTCTCAGGTGCTTTACAGAAAAGGCCCCATCCAATCCAAAAAGTCCAGTTCAATATAATCGGAATTCTGATTAATTCTACTTATATGGGCTCAGTTCAAGGTAAGGAAATCAACAGAGTCCATCCAATCTCACTTGGATTAATTTCCCCATCCTGAGCAAGGGCTGATGGTGGAAAGGAAAAGCAATATTTTTGTATGAGGAAAACCTCAACTTCAGTGCTCTGGTTTGGGGTTGAGAAGACAAGAAAAAGCTGCTTTCACAACTTATAAAGAGCACAGACATAGAAACTATAAAATAGTTGTAAGCAGTGGCAATGGGATTTTGTGACTGTACCACTTTGGACAAAATCACTCATTAAAAATTAATGAAGTTCATATTTTGCCCAATAACAGAAGAAAACTTGTAACAGGTATATTTGTCCACACATTCACAAGATAGTGTCACAATAAATAACAATAATAATAAAACATAAAAGTCTTTCAATAATGTTGGCCCAGATTGTGCTCCGTCTCAGTTTTCAGGGCAGGACAGTTCTATGTGCAACCTCTTATTCCATCCCCTAAACTTCCTAGTAAGCATTTCTGAAACTCCTGTGGTTGTGTGAGATTACACTTGTGGCACTGTCATGCAATACAAAACTTCATGGTGGAACAATTTGCAAAGTAAAATGCTTGTAATGTTTTTCAGACATTGAGGATTAGTTTTATTTTATTTTTTTGGAGCTTGTGTGAGTTTTGTGCAATGTAGAACGAAGGCGTTTGGTTTGAAAGTAGTGCCGGAGCGATGCATGTATGGACATCATTTTCAGGACACACAAACCATTATAAATTTAAATGTATATTAAGATATATTAAAGTATAAGGATATGCAATATGGATGATAACAGAAGGTTGACGCAACAGGGATGATCATTGCATCTATTTATTAATGATTCATATGATTAAAAACATGTCTCATGAAGACCGAAAATGTTTTCTACAAAAAAAAAAAAAAAGGATTATTATTTATTCATTTGTTTTTATGAAGGTTCTGCGGCGGCTGCTGGACTCAGTGGAGTTCCTAGAAGAGATGAGCGGTCCGGGGGAGCTGGCACTAGGTGGCACCGAGAGAGCCCTGCTGAGGGAGCTTACTGACACCTTGGAGCCCTTCACTGAAGCCTGGGACATGGTGCATGGGGACAGACAGGCGGACATGCAGGCAGACAGACATGTGTCCATCAGCCTGGCCCTGCCCTGCGTTCTGGGCCTCCGTAAGCATCTCTCTGAGACAGCAACCCCCCACTGCCCCGCCCTCCAGCTGGGCCTGAACCAGGCTGTGGAGCGCCTGCTGGCCCCTATCCTGGAGAACCCCCTCTACATCACTGCTACCACCCTGGACCCTCAGTTCAAGCTTACGTGGAGCAGCAATCCTGAATGGCACAGACAAGTTCTCATAGAGGAGCTATCCAAACATTCCCCAGCCTCCAGCCCAGTGGATCTCAACACAGACCTTCATCCTCAGTCCCAGACGCTTCCTGTGCCGGCACCGTCTCCAGTCTCCTCACTCTCTCGACCTTGCAAATTGTTCTCTTTCATCAAGCAGAGACCTACAACACAGGCTAAAAGCCTGGAGCAGGAGTTGGCCGTCTACCTACGTGAGGAACCCACAGATGAGGAGGCTTTACATTACTGGCGCCGTAAAGCCATTGACTTCCCTCTGCTTGCTCAGGTGGCCAAAAGAGCATTTACCATACCTGCTTGCGGCACAGTGGTGGAGAGCATTTTCACTACAGCCGGGCGCCTCCTGCTGCCTGAGAGAGGCTGTGTCGTACCAAAAAACCTGGAGACGCTCATCTACCTCAAAGCCAACTACAGATTATTATGGACTTAGAGCTTGGAAATCAAGCAGTTGTTTTTCCTTAAATAGCAACTGGAGGCTTTTCACCTGCACTAAAATAATTTCTTGGATACAAACCTTTGTTGCTCTTTAAAGAAACTGAGCCTCACATAGTGCTTATACTGCAGACCATTTGATATGATATTACAGTTTGCATTCTTGAAAAGGGTGCAAGTGTGCGTTGCCTGTATACAGACGATCACACCACATGCTGTTGACTGTGGGTGCTAGAAGCAGATCAATACTAAAACAATCACTCTGGCATTACTTTGCCTGATCAGGGTCTCTAGACAACTACAAAGCTTCTACTCTCTGTTTCTCCAACCCGTAAGACAGTATCTGTCTGCACTAGCAAACACTGACAAAGCAATGAAATCCAAATGGCCAATTATTGCATACTGTAGCACCGGATTTATTTTTCACTTATGCACAATAACCCCAGAAGCTGCCATTACTTCATGACTGCCATTTTTCATGGATGGCATCTACCGCTAAACAAATATATCCATGCATCATTCACTTATTGTTTTTCCTCTGTGTATTTGTGCCTCATCACTGGGACGTTATAATAAACACGTTTCACTTCTTAATACAGAGCTGCAGGCAACTGGCAGATGTGAGTTTGTATGCTTGAAGGGAAAAAAAAAACTGCAATTTGCTTCACATGTCATATTTTAAGTCAAATTTTCCTGTGCCAGCCTCATCAAAATGGAAGTCAATTCTATTTCATTTACTTGACAAGAATTTTTTGCCCCTTTTCGTTACATTTTAAACTTTGAATAATTATTAACATTTGACCCTGCATCTGCCACAGAGGACTGGAAGAGAATAGGTGTTTGTGGCATGATTAACCTCGGAGCAATATTTTAAAACCGCTTTGCCGGACGCCACTTTGAAGGAGGAAAATTGAATGCAGCAGTGTGTGTTTGCCTTTATTTGGAGGCTCTCTGTTAGTCGGGGATGGGCCAGTTGGGAGGCAGGGTAATTGCAATAATTCTATTAAAGTAAAATTTGAGTCAGCAGGCAGGCAGCTGTCACAGCCGACAAAGCCCCTTTTTTCTAACCATTATCTAGGCTTACAAAACTGTATTGCTAATGTACTGAGAAGTAAGTGGCGGAAAACAACAAATATTTATGATTAATATGGAACGGCAAGCACTGAAATCATTCGGTTTGAATATGATTATGAGGATGCTCACCAACAGCAGAGACAGCTCCTTCCCAGTATTACTGTTTTTATTTCTAGTGAGAGAGAGAAAACACTCCAGAGCAACTGTATTAATATGAGAGAGATACAATAAGAATTCCCTCATAGTTCCTAATTATCAGAGATTGCTGTGATCTTAATGATGATCACCGCAGGACGCCTCCGTAGATTTAGATGTGCTGCCAGATATCTGTGCGGACGTGGCAGTGTGCTCATCTTTAAAGCATGCTCTCTCCCAGGGTGTGTTGTTGTTTGTTAGTGTATGTGGAGCAGCTTGAAGAGCCTCTCCTCCACCCCCCCACCCCCCCCCCCCCCCCTGGGCTGTGACAGCTCATCCATTTGAGTTAGACTGGGACGCAGCCCTAGTGGTAATTGCCTTTGAAATGAATTACTTGGCCGAGAGTGAGACTGAGAGAGGGAAGGAAATTGTAATTGAACTGCCCCCCCCCCCCCCCCCCCTTCTTCCCCCCGCCTCCCCCCAAATCTCTTGCCTGTCCTCTCCCTCCTGCTTCAAGTTATTACATCTGCAGTGCAGAGAGACATTTTCCATCTGCACACAAATACACACACCCTTACAAAACCAATTCCTCCCCCACCCCCACACAATGGCCTCAGCAGAGCACCATATTGATGCAGGGTGATTTCAGAGATTGATTGTTCACGGGCACATGCACACCAGGCCACACTGCACTCTTGTTCGTAGCGAAGGGACAAATCCTCTCTTGTACATTGTGCTTGCGTTTGTTTGCCCTGCCTTACTCTAAATATTGCCCTATTTGCAGTGCCCTTTTGATGACCTCCCCTAAAGCTTATTGGACTGCAGGACTCTGGCGCTGGCACAGACAAAAGTGGTGTTCAGTATCTAAAAAGCCTTGGTTACCCCATGCACACAGCCAAGCACTGTTATTAATAACTCGCCTGTTGCTGGTCTGATGACAGTTAAAAGCCTGATGGATTAAAGAGGTTCCTTTTTGTGTCTGAAGATGCACATTTAAACTGAAAATTTATGTATGTACTTCTTTCTTTCCTCACTGACTCCTTTATTGTGTTGGCAGCTATTTAAAATGTAGAAGACACAAGCCCTCCAAACATATCCACATTTGCACTCAGTCATGTTCTGTCCTTTGCCCTTTCAGCAGCCAGGGCATGGAAATGGGGCTGGGGGGCTTGGGGGGGCTGGGGCTAGCTGAGCTGCCTGCTCCTACACCCGTCCAGACATGCACATGTTTTGAGTTCTACATCAGCACACAATAGGATCATTTCTGTCACCTTATCACCCCACTTACACTGACTCACTCACTCTATCACTCCTCTTTATCCTACTCTCTCCCTTACTTCCACAAAATCATGGCAGACAGAACCAGCCGGATTGGTGTTAAGAGGAAAGAGAAGAAAGTTGAAGACAAGGCAAAAGATGATAAGGACAAAGAAAAGGAAAAGGGAAAGGAGAAGATTCCAAAAAAGCCTGACAAACTTGTGAAGAACCAAGAAAAGGCTCCAGAGCCACCTAAGACACCTGAGGAGAAGAGGAACGGAGAAAGTGAAGGGGCAACAGCAGCCGAGGCAAATAATAATGAGGATAATGGAGAGTTTCAGCCCATAGAGCTGCCTCCCTTTGAGATCGTCACAGGGTAAGATTTTAGTCATCATCAGAAAAGTTAGAATCAGTTTGTTCTTCTTGCCTTGTTTGTTCTTTACTAGATTACATCTGTAGTTCAGAATATATGTTCTATACTTGATTTAAGCAAAGAAGGAAACCAGCACCATCCTTTTCTAGTTCAGAGGTAAGAATATAGGGATGAGTCAGCGTGAGCGCAGATGCCGCGGCCTGCTGCATTATTTTGCTCAGCATCTGATCCCCAGTCTCTGTCCTTTAAGGGTGTTTGACATCAAAGCTATAAAAGATCTATTTCTGTGATCCATCTGTCTCCTCTGTATGGATCATAACACAAGATTAATGAAACAAGGCAGGGGTAGAATGTACTTTATCTGAATGAGAAAAAAAAACAAACAAACAAAACAAAAAGACACATTCACAATCGAATCCTACGATGACCTCATAGCTGATATTCATAGAAACACCAGTTTACTCATCAGAAGTTTCATTATCACACAGTGTCTCATCTACTGTTATAAAAGGTGACATATTAGACTGAAAAATGTAACTTTAGTCACAGTGACTCAGTCTTCAGTGAATTAAAAAAAAAAAACACATGACTTATATGATTGTTGAAAACTCTCGCTGTTTCACCAGGGAGCAGATGAGCCCATTCTACTTCAAGTTTCAGTTCAGGAATGTGGAGTATTCATCAGGGAGGAACAAAACCCTACTGTGCTTCAGAGTGGACACAGCAGGAGGCAGCGCAGAGCCCCTGAAAGGTTATATGGAAGATGAACATGCCACAGCTCACGCTGAAGAGGCCTTTTTTCAACAGGTAATGAAAGCTTTCGCAGAGCTCTTTGTACAACTGTGGCAGTCAGAAGAGTTTTCCCAAATCTTTATGTTGCTATGAGTAATTATCTAAGTTCAAGATGACCTTATTTCGCAAATGCATAAAGTTAGAGACGACAGTTCTTTCTTTTAGTAGTTTATATAGCCCACAGCATCATACATCCACCTCCTGTGCTCACTACTTCATAGGCTAATATTAGCCTATGAAGTAGTGAGCACTTCATGGTGATGAAGTGGTAGTCTAATTGTGGTCTAAGTCCACAACATTTATAGTGTTTTTTTTTTTTTTATGGGAGGGATGCAGGAAAGGTTTTCTTTTACGTTTTTGAGCAGACCTCAATTTACAATAGAATCGTGCGGAGCCACTCCAATGCCAAATCATTATCATCGTCTGTTTTGGTCAAACAGGGATAGTGACATGTAGTGGTATGAACATTATGTTTGCCAGATCTGCTACACGTCAGCATTGCCTTCAGCAATCCTTTTTACCAGCTTCTTTCATAAGCAAAGGCTACCTTAATGTTTTGCATTTGAACATGCATTTTCTGCTCTTTTTGCACCAGTTTTTGGAATTTTGTGAGAGAGGTGTGGTTTGAACTAACCTGAATATTGCTTTAATAACCGCAAAGGGAAATTATATGTGAATTAAAAAATATATATTTATCATTTATTGTTTTGACACCACCATTTTCTCTCTGTTGGTTTCCTCTCATTTTTTTGTTTTCTATGTCAACATTTATCTCCTCCACTGCATTTATAGGTGCTCCCTAACTCCTCCCAAGAGTATGATGTCACATGGTATGTATCATCAAGTCCCTGTGTAGCTTGTGCTGCCAAGCTGACCAGCATCCTCCAACAGCGCAAAAAGCTCCGTCTCTGCATATTCTGCTCCCGTCTCTTTGAGTGGGAGCAGCCAGAGATAGCAGAAGGGCTTAAGGCTCTGGCACAGGCTGGCTGCAAGATGCGAATGATGAAGCCAGTTGACTTCCTGCATGTTTGGGACACGTATGTGGAAAAAGAGGACCAGAGCTTTACACCATGGGAGGACTGCCAAGAGAACTATGAATACTATTTGGAGAAACTGACTGATATCCTCAAGTAGATGTGAGTTACAAAAGGGTTGTGTGTGTAGTTTGTGGGCTTTTCTGGATAATTATAATCATCTTTTATTTATTTTATCCAGTAACCACACTTATCATGTTGGTTTTGATCCCTGTCTTGTTATTGTTACAGGTTCCCACTGACTGAACCACAAACATGCCTGCTTGTGAAATTCCCACTGGTTGAACGTGTGTTTCTCACTGTCACACCTGGTGGTGCAGACTGGTATTAGTTTCAATAAGCACTCGTGGCAGCATTTTATACGTTTTATTTTGATAAATTCAAATAGAAAGGCACAAAATGTGAAGATAAATATGCTATAGAAGATCCATCTGATCACTTAAGTAGAACAAAGCTGTTATATTAATTGTTGAACCATTTATGACATTAAATAAGCTTTGGGGAAGTTACATCTGCTGACATCTTGTGTCTGTTTAGAGAACTGAAATAAAATTTGAAAGAGTGGCAAAAATGAGCACGACATAAATAATGTTTCATCAATAACAGCGTGGCATGAATACAAATAATGGAAAAAAATACAGTTACAAGTTTGTTTGTTTTTTTAGCCAGGTAATATGCAGAATAAATCTATACAGAATTGTACACTATGTTAACCGGTATGTCTATTCTGTCCAGCCTTAAAGCTCTTAGCTTTAAAGTGTGATATCAATCTGAAGCACACTGCCCTAGTTTCCTGGCAAATTACTAAAACCTTTTCTTTCTTGCACTGCAGACAAGTCAGAGGTTTTCACCTGTGCACACAGGCCATGATGGAGGACTCCGTATAAAACTCAGCCGAACGAGCTGAGTCCTGTTAAAAGTGGGCTGCAGTGATAGTGAGGCTGTCTCTCCTATCCAAATAATATTGGTCCTTGGTGTGCAGTCACCATCAAGGTGAAAGCATCTAAAATAAGGTGATGATGACATCTTCAGTGACTCACTGTTGAAAGGAAAGCATCCCACCACCGTTTTCTTTTGCATCACAGCTGTCAGTCGTCACATCTGAGAATGTAAAGTTAGAGGAAATGAATCAGTGATGTAGCATGTGTCCAGAGAAACTCTCAAAGCATTGTCAGGCTCATTACAGAAGTGCATTTGTAATTTATATTTATTACCCTGATCCTCCTGTGAGGTTATTGGTAATGGTGTTGTCTCGCTGCAGATTGTCCCATTGCCTTCAGCTTCTGGTCATAAGATAAGACAATCAGCTCTTAATATGACCATCAATATTTGGTTTACCAATTAAGCTCAAAAATGTTGAGCTTGTTGCTCATCACTCTTTGTTGATTTTCTCTAATGTGTGTGGAAACAAATATAATATGTATGGGCGGTGCCTTTTACCACATTTACCCTTATCAATATATTTTTTATCATTTAATGGATTAATCAATTAATATAGAATAATGATCAAGAGAATAGCTTTCTTACGAAGCCTCATACAAAAATCAGACAAAAACTCTTCTCTTTTGCCCATCTCTGTTGTTTTACCTTTGGGGGGTGCATTCAAATCAGCATCAGTGATGTACTCTACCAGTGGACAGGGCGTATCTGTCGCGAGAAAAAGGAAGGAAGTAAACATGAGAGGTGACAGCAAACTATACAAGTATGACCACAATATTAACATGGAAGGAGGTAGATTCACAGACTGATAAGGAAAAAAAAAAATCAAAGAAATCATAGAAATCATCGGTTGGGCTATATTTCCAGCATACAGAGGTTTTGTCAGCTTACCAGTGCAGTCTTTTAGCTGAGCCATGGTGAGAAACAGGTTGGCCTCCTCTGGCTTCTCATCAGCAGCAGCTATGAGACAAGAAAAAAAGAAAAAACAGTTCACTGTGGGCCTATTTTTATTTTTAGAAGTCAGCATTTAGAGGTCACATCTAAAACTGAAATAACTTTTGTAGTCCACTAAGCCCTGAGACAAACTTATGTCCTTCATCTGTCTGCTACTTTGGTATGTGCTGCTGCACCGGTAGTGCACAGAGATTTAATGCTGCCAACCAAAGGAGTAAAGACATAAACAATACATAGAGCACTTTCTATATTTATCTTTCTCTCATGCATATACAGTATATGAGGTGTAGCTTGAAACTACCTGGTTTGCGGAAGACTTTGAGGAAAATGCATCCAAGTAAGACGAGGATGATGCCAAAGAAGAGACAACCAGAGATGGAAAGAAGGATCCTCCTTTTTAGGACTACAAGAGAGAATGAAAGCAACGTAGAATACTTAAAGGGTAAGAACTCAAGACTTGCGGAGCTCAGTTACACTCACGAAGGTTCTTGGTTTTGAAAGAATGACTGCTTTTGGAAAACGATGGTCTCCCACTGCGGATGCCCATGCAGGTGTACTGGCTCTGTGTTGGGTCATTCTGGGGTGTGACGACATATTTCTCTGATGGCACCAGATCAACTCGTTCCCCCTCTCTGGACCTGTTTTAATTTGACTTTGTTGAATTTCCTGGATTATTTTCCACATTTTTCAGAAAAGTGAGAATCAAACATGGGACACTATTATTGGTACTACCAGGTGTAATTCCAGTTGTCCAGGTGGTCGGTCACTTCACACTTAAGCACTAAGCTGTCAGTGGAGAAGACCTCTGACCAGCCAGTTAGCAGGATTATACTGGCCTGTGGGCGCTCTGCAAAAAATACAATATTAACTTTAATAGCACATGTTAAACAGCAAAGGAATAAAAGGTGGAAAATAAAAAAAAAAAAGGAAAAGAAAAAAGATTACCTTCAACAGTGATGCTTACATCTTGACTATGACTTGAGTGAAAGACTGTACGTACTCCTCTTTTAACCTGGCATTTATATGATCCAGTGTCCTTTTTCATCACAGAAGTGATGTTGTGATTGTTTCCAGACATCTCAAGTTCTTTGCCATCTTTGTACCACACATACTCCCATCCGGAGGACTGACTGACTTGGCAAGTGAAGGAGACTGAGTCACTGGTGTGCATCAAACTGTACTTAGGATGCTGCATCAGTGTGACTCTGGGTTGAGTATCTGAAAGTTAATAATTAAAAAAGAAGGCATTTAATAGCATTTGAAAGTAAGTAATGTATGGAGAATATAGCTTTTAAATAGTGTGCAATGCTTTATCATTACACTGAAGCCAGCTTCCTCAACAGAATGACAAAATATATATATATATGATTTTCATAAAATTTGGGGTTGGGGGGGGGGGGGGGGGGTGTGTGTGTCTCACCATAAACATCAAGAGTCATTTTGGAGCTGGAGTTGCTGCTGACAGACCTCCCTTTCAGTTTGCCAGAGCAGCTGTAGCTTCCATGATGTGAAGATGAGACTGATCCGATGGACAGAGTAGTTCCATCTGGGCCAATAGCCACGGTGTTACCAGCCTGGACCTCCGTTTCATTTTTGAACCAGGTGTATGTCCAACCAGAGCTTTTCTGCATTCCACAGTTCAACGTGACACTCTCAGTGAGAAACACATCCAGCCACTGAGTTACTGCCTTCAGTGATGGAACAGGGATTTCTAAACGACACAATAAACGATTTTTACACGATTGCTTTGAAAAAAAAGCCTTTACTTTGTTTAGCTTAACACATGCAAGTTGTTTTATGTCGTTACTTCAGCCTGTGTAATTAAAAGAGCAGAGGCATGGGTGCTCGACTTTTGGCTTGCCATTTCTTTGCCGTTTGAAAATAAAATAAAATAAATAAATAAAAGATTGGCTACAGGTTTCCATGTTAAATAAGCAAGCTAGTATCATCTCAGGATTGAAGGGTTGATGGAGTTCATAGTCACGATGGAACAAAATGTCTGCACGCTGGTTTTTCTACTCAGAAAGTGAAGTAATGATGCCACTTTTTGTTCCGTGGACAAAGTCCAGTACCTCTCCTCACTGCTCTCTTTTGAGTAATATAAATTAAGCTGGGCATGGTGAATGGCCCGACTGACTGTATTGCTAGCTATTGTTCTACTTAGGAATGTATCACTACAATTTATACACATTTTATGACTTACACCAGGGCCGGCTCTACCCAATTTGGTGCCAGAGGCGAGATTACACCCTGGTGCCCCCCGCCCCCCCCATCACGACAGTTTAATTTGAGCATTTGAACAACGACAAACTCAACGGTAACAACAGTCACTTTCAACTAAACTTGTCTTTTAACTAAAGACTACAAGTTTACACGTCTGGACTTCCTGGCAGCAAAGGCATCTATGGTGTCATCAAATGACACCTGCCTAGACATCTCACGGTTTATACTCATCAGTCAGGGCAAGTCCATTTAAACGCTCCTGAGTGAGGGTGCCAGTGAGCATAGAAAATTATTATTTTATTATTATTTTCCCTCAAGCCAAGGGGGACTGGTAGGGCGGTGCCCCTCCAGCAGATGGCGCCCGAGGCGGCCGCCTATATCGCCTATGCCAAGAGCCGGCCCTGACTTACACTATTATTCATAACTCCAATTTTTTGTTCAGTGTTTTTTTTTTTGTGTCTCTTAGCCTCTCTCTTAAAAAGATTTTGTAAATTATAAATGGTTAACTTAATACTGTAAATGATCAAACATGACTCCTTTCATAATATCAGAGATGTCTGAATCAAAAAAGCTTTAACTGAATTAGTAGATAAATCATCATTCTTCTTTTTCAATCGGCTTTCATTTTCACTGAACCATTTCCTTTTTAACTGGCATGCATAGTCATCACCTCATTTATTGTCATTTAGTTTTTGTTACTTCCACACCCCATGCAAGTAAACGGTCTCTGCTCATAAGAACTCCAGTTATATACGTACACTGCCCACACTGAGGCATACCACTGAGCGCTATGCTACACCACAACATCCTGTTTTAAAAGAAAATGCATAAAATAACGGAAGCAGGATGCACACGATAAGCTGGCTTGTCATAGATGAAAACACCTTTTCTCTTCATGATAGAAGAGGTGTGCTGTAGGTGTGCATGAAGAGAAAAGGCCTTGATGATTCATAGCAAACATTTATTCTTAATGAAAAATTTAAAAATTGTTTCTTTTGACCTACCTAGAACAACTTGTTTTATTTTCTCACTTTGCCCTGTTGATGTTTTTTCACCTCTGCTGGCTGTGCAAGAATATTCTCCTCCTTTATATAAATCCAGGGTAATGCTGAGTGTATCACCAGATTTACTAAGTTGAGTTCCATCCTTGTACCACTGATAATTCCAGTCAGAGGACACGTCAACACTGCAAGTGAACGTCACTTGTTCTCCAATGTACATTGGGTTAAAACCAGGAGCCTTACTGAGTTTTGGTGTTGGTACATTTTCTGAAACAGACATTCAAGTTTAAAACATATTACTACTTCAGTGCATACCAAAGATTGTTTGAAAAAAAAAAGCTAATAATGTTGGCGCAGATTACTTATATGGGGAAGGCTAGATGAAAGACATAATTCTTATGAATACATCTTTTGAAAAAAGATTTAATAATGGTTCACAATATGTTCAAAGTGGATTAATTTATGCTATGGAGCACCATGAAAACTCACCATAGACCTGCAACATTGGCTGGGTTGCTGGAGTCAGAGATGACTCCTCTGGATTTAAGGTGAGCTTTGCAGGTATACTTTCCTTGATCGCTCCGACTGACTGAAGAAATGTTGAGGAGCGATCCTTCATCATTCAGCTTATTTCCATCTCTGTACCAGGTGAACGTCCAGTCAGGGCTGCTGACTTCACATCTAAACCCCACTGCCTCATTTTCAAAAACATCTGGCCAGGGAGTCAGCTGTTTCAGAGTCGGTGTAGGTGGGTCTGAAAATATACATCACAAAAACACTCTGAAATAAATGCCTATATGTAATAACACCTTGAAATTATAACATCAATGGAGAATAAAAACAACAGCAAAACAAAGTACAACACATCCATCCAAAGAGTACACACAAGGTCATGTAGATGGGTGTATAAAGCCATGATACTGCACTCACCAGAGACCTGCAGGGTTATAGTATCACTCTTTTCAGTGTAGAATGGGCTTTGGCCTCTCTTGGCTTTGCAGTGGTATTCTCCACTGTTAGAAAGAGCCAGAGGATGTATCGTAAAAGTATTACTGCTGGATCCCTGAATTTTATTGCCGTTTATGGTACCACTCATATTCCCATCCAGAGGACATGGTGACCAAGCAGGTGAAGGTGACAGAATTCTCCAGGATACATCTTTAAGTTTGGATCTTGGCTCAGCTGGGGTTTGGGCTTTTTTTCTGTTCAGAATAAAGAAAGAAAAGTGAACGTTTCAACGATATATCATAATGTACCCTTTCAGTAAACAAGCAAGAACTCTTTACAAAGAAAACTTTGACAGTCAGGTGACTGAGATTTTTTTTTTTTTCCTCACTAAAACTGAGTGGACTGATGACAGAAAATGAAAAACAAAACTGGTTTCCCTGGCCGAACAAATGCATCATCACAAAAACTTTGTGCAAAAATAAACAAACTGACTGTTGCCAGTGTAGCTTCTTGTGTGACATAGACCTGTGACAGCAGTTTTTTATCATACCATTTAATACTTTTACACTTTTCAGGCTTTTATTTTTCTTACACTGTTTTATACAATCTCTTTGTGCATGTAAATGTCTGCAACGATGGCAAAAGGATAACACTGCTTCTGAATTTCCTTAAACACTGTTTTCTTGTCAAGTTATAATCACGATCATGGAGACTTGGGTAAGAATATTAAATACTGTATATTGCCCCAATATTTTGTGACATCCTGTATGTTTTTTTTGGATATATTTTTTGAGACAGAAGACAAAACAGAACACTTCAGACAGGCGATAAAGATGAAGCACTAACGCAATAAACAGAAGGAGAAACAATGTTTTGTCTGTAACATAAAAGCCAGTACAATTACAGGACTCAGGCTATTAAAAAATCATTGAATTCTTTAAACAAGCATAATGAGGGTTCTTGTAATAAATATTCTTATTTCAAACGTATGTAAGATTACATACAGATCTAGCAGTCATCCATTAGGGATTTATATTTCTAGACACTAGAAAGCCTCACTAAGACAATGAGAACTTGTTTAAAGTAATCTCGACGCTGAATATATAGCATTCCTTTATTGTTTTCGTTTCTATAAAAAATTGACCGTAGTAAGTACAAAATATTTTGATTTATATTAAGTTAAATCTATATAATACAACAACATGAAAACTCACCATAGACCTGCACGTTGGCTTGGTTGCTGGAGTCAGAGATGACTCCTCTGGATTTAAGGTGAGCTTTGCAGGTATACTTTCCTTGATCGCTCCGACTGACTGAAGAAATGTTGAGGAGCGATCCTTCATCATTCAGCTTATTTCCATCTCTGTACCAGGTGAACGTCCAGTCAGGGCTGCTGACTTCACATCTAAACCCCACTGCCTCATTTTCAAAAACATCTGGCCAGGGAGTCAGCTTTTTCAGAGTCGGTGTAGGTGGGTCTGAAAATATACATCACAAAGACACTCTGAAATTAGCACCTTTACATCACCATTGACAGGTTAGAATTTTAACTTATAAGGATCAGCTGAAGCATCAACTGAATAAAGTATAACAATTTCATCCAAAGAGTGCACACAGGCCTTGTGTTGCTGTGTCTTCTGGCTGGTGACAGGTTAAAGATGCACTCACCAGAGACCTGCAGGGTTATAGTATCGCTCTCTTCAGTGTAGAATGGGCTTTGGCCTCTCTTGGCTTTGCAGTGGTATTTTCCACTGTTGGAGTGAGCCAGAGGACGTATTGTAAAAGTATTACTGTTGGATCCCTGAATTGTACTGCCGTTATGGTACCACTCATATTCCCATCCAGAAGACACGGTGACCAAGCAGGTGAAGGTGACAGATTCTCCAGGATACATCTTGTTTAAGTTTAAGTTTGGATCTTGGCTCAGCTGGGGTTTGGGCTTTTTTTCTGGTTAGAATAAAGAGAGAAAAAAGGGAACATATCAATGATACACCACACTGCACCCTTTCAGGAAATGTAGCCAAAAATAAAAAGAAAAAAAATTCTAAAGAAAATTTTAACATACAGTACTTCCCACTGAACTTCTATACTTAATGAGTTAAAGCGAAGTTTGGCGAAAAGTGCTCTCATGTTTGAGGACATGAAGATTGACAGATTGGTTTCTTTGAGTCTGTAGAAGAATGACCAACTGACCAACCAGCCCAGCAAATATAGCATAACAAGACCTTTATGCTAAATTGAGCTAACTGACCATATTCAGTAAATCCAGCAAAGATTTAGACAGTCTGATGACTATAACTGTAACTGTATTTGTGGAGATAATTTATAGCTTCACACCTTTTTCCAACAGCAGAAATAACATTAACTACAGCCATCAAGTTCATTACAATCCTGCCACCTGAAAGAAAATACATATTACCTTTCTTTCATTTTAAATTAAATTGAAATTAAAATTAAAATGTATTTTTTATAAAGCCCTTTTCATACAAGAGTAATACAAAGTGCATTACATAATAAAAACAGTCATTAAAACAACAACAACAAGAAGAAAGAGCAGGAAGACAACTTAAAAGCCATCACACACCCAAGGTTACAGCAGGAAAAAAGCATCAACATCCAAGTCATCCAGTCATAAAGTCAGAGTATAGAGTTAAATAAATTAAAAATAAATGAATAAATGAAATTTAACTATAAGCCAAGTTAAAAAAGAAAGGTCTTGAGCTTTCTTTAAAAGCATCAACAGTCTCTGCAGCCCTGAGGTCTTCAGGTAGGCCGTTCCAGATTTGGGGGCCATAATGATGAAACGACACCTCACCATAGGTTTTATTTCTGACTTTAGAAACAGTCAAAAGGCCGGTACCTGAGGACCTCAGGGTCCTCGAGGGCTCACACCTTAAAAGGAGGTCAGATAAATAAGAAGGCCCAAGACCATTAAGACATTTATAAACTAATAAAAGGAGCTTTAAATCAATCCTGAAACACACAGGGAGCCAATGCAGGAATTTTAGAACTGGTGTGATGTGTTCCAACCCTCTGGTCCTCTTCAGCACACGTGTGGCTAAATTCTGGAGTACTTGTAAGGATAGAGATACTGTTTTTGGGAAGACCAGAGAGCAGGGCATTACAGTAGTCTATTCTACTGGAGATAAATATTTGCATTTCCAAAGCTTATCATCTTCTTTCAAGTTAAAGTTGCAACAAAAACAAAAGAAAGGATGGATGGATGGAAATCTGACCACCCTGGTCTTTTTGGGAGGGAAAGCCTTAAAGAGACACAAACTAAAACCATGCATTTTACATATAAGGCATTAAGAAGTGCTACAGTAATATCAAGTGTGATCATCTAAGTCATCTACATTAATTCTATGAGACACGCCAGAAAAAAAATTAACACCTTTAAAATGACCATAACATGGTTTATTTAAACTGTCAATAACTGCTTTCTTTTTAGCCACTTGGGGGCAGCACACTGATTTTAAGAAATCTCTAAACTGATGTCCAAGTGTGACATTTGCATTAACCACAATGTTTTTGGTTGGTTAAAAATATTGATTGTAGCCACAGCAATATATTAAGATTAATGTGAAGTTAACCTAGATTATTATACAAAACTATATATCAGCACAAAACTTACCATAAACTATCACATTGCTTGGGTTGCTGACGTGAGACCTGAGTCCTCTGGATGTAAGGAGAGCTTTGCAGGTATACAGTCCTTCATCTGTCTTCCTGACTGAAGCAATGTTGAGCAACGGTTTGTCTTCATCCAGTTTATCTTTATTTCTGAACCAGGTGATAGTCCAGTCAGGTTTGCTTACTTCGCACTTAAAGCTTAGTGGCTCATTTTCAAACACTTCTGGCCAAGCAGTGAGGGCGGTCAAAATCGGTGTCGGTAGGTCTGTAAAAATGCACCATTAATACACAAACAGACAAACAGACTCATATATGTATGTATGTGTTTGTTTGTGTGTGTGTGTGTGTGTGTGTGTGTGTGTGTGTGTGTGTGTGTGTGTGTGTATATATATATATATATATATATATATATATATATATATATATATATATATATATATATATATATATATATAAAAGATTACTTACCATTAATTTTGATATTTATCTTGTCACTGATTTTAGTAGAAACACCTCTTGTCTTGTGATGTCCCTTACAGGAGTAACCCCCAGACTGGTTTTCATTTTCTGCAGTGACTGTGAGCACTGAGCCGTCTTCTGGAAAAGAGAAGCTTGGACCACTGGTTTGCTCCTGTCCATCTCTATACCAGGTGAAGGTCCAGTCAGAGGTGCTTTCAATAGCACAACTTAACACCACTGTCTCAGACAGGAAAACATCCCAGTTGTCTGTCTTCAGGTGCACAGTAGGTATAGGAGGCACTGAAAAGGGTTCAAAAGCGTAAGAATGTGGCTCAGGCGTGACACGCAAAAACGACAAGACTTTCACTCGAATTATGCTCTTCAGTTCAAAACTGATGCTTAGAACATTTTTATTACTCATTTCTAGACAAAGAATCATACTACAGCGACTATTCAAACCATACAACAAAACACTATTGACTTTATGAACCTTTTGATTATTTCACAGAAGTTAATTTTTTGTACATAGCTTTGACGATCTACATTCAAAACATGTAAGTCTTTTTTTTTTTTTAAGTATTTTCTTATTACAATACATCTTTAAAATTAAACTCACTAAAATCCAATAAATATGCCTGTTTAAAAAAGAGTTAGAGATTCAAATCTCACCGTAGACAGTTATTGGTAGAGCTCTGGTTACTGAATCTGTGTTGGCAGTTTGGGTGACTGCTGGAAGAGAGAGGAGACGTGCTTTAGATCAGATCTTTATCTATCTAGAACGAAATGTCAGATTTGAACAGAGGTACACATAACACTTCGACTCAGAGCAGAAAAAAAGAAAATAGCAGCCAGTGTTTAGTATTTTTGAATTAAAAAAAAAGAAGTTTGAATACTTCTCAATTTCATAGGTGCTTTTCCCAAATTTCAGAAGATTTCTACTTTCTCCCCTAAATGTCGCCATGTTTAATACATTCATACCCAGTGAAGTAAACATTTTTATAGCACTACAGTAAAAATAACCAAGCTTAGACTACAAAATCTTTGACAAAATAACCTGAATGTTTTAACTACTGAGAACACTGCGCTGGTATGCGTCTAACTATAGGAACTGCCAAACTCATGACAATAAAGAACTTCATGTTCCTCATCTTAAGTTAACCATAGTTCTACTTCCTAAATATTCGTCTGGACACTGAGTATTTTCTTTTCTTTTTTTTCAGTCAACAAAAAATGTTGTTGCTTTCAGTGTTATAAAATAATTAATACTCTAATTAATAATCCGATACTATGCAAATCAAGGTAATAGGCTACCTGTGATGTCCTGAGCTGTGCAAATGTCGGCCAAATCTGTCAAATAAAAAACAAAACAAAACAATGAATGCACTGTGAGGATTTGAGTACATGTGAAAATAGTCTTTAAAAACATTAAAAAATCAAAATACTGAATTGAAACGTGAAAAACTTACATAAAACTGCAAAGACCTTGAGAAACCACATTTTTCACTAAGACTCAAGCATGGAGGCTGCTGTTACTGACTTGACTCATAATAACTGCTGTGCAGCGAAACTCTGTGAAGGAAATAGACTGTAGGCGAGAGAGGCGTGTGTGAAAGAACAAAAAAAAAAAAAAAAAATTCTCATCTCACCTCAGGACAGCAGCATCTGTGTCACTCTGACATCTGCTTTTTTGAGTTGGTGGAGCAACAGGAAATGTGACGGTGAACCACACTCAGATGTTTGTGTGTTTAAAACCATGTGCTGAAAAGTGACAGGGTTTAAGGAAACGACTAAAACAAGTGAGTTGTACGTTTGTCAGTCTTTAATGTGTGCATAGAAAAAGGAGTTTGAGAATGTGCAAATGTGGAAAATAAAGCAGAACTAATTCCAGTTATTCTTGGTATGTTATCTCAGCGCACTTTTAGAGGTCTTCCTAAACCGGTAACCATTGCATGACTTCAGTGTACAAGGGGAAGCTACAGTTTCTTCTTAAAACTCTTCTACTAACCACAAACCCACAAACTGCATGACACCCTTCTTTTGTCCTCATATGGAAGTGCACATGTGCTGATACATACATACAAATATATATATATATATATATATATATATATATATATATATATATATATATATATATATATATATATATATAGGGCTGTCACTTTCTCAAAAAAAGCTCTACTTGTGTTCAAGTCTCTTCATGGCCCCAAAGTCCATCTCTGACATGTTAGATCCATATGAACCAACCTGGACTCTGAGAACCTCAGGTAGTGGTCTCCTGCTGGTGTCCAGAGTCAGGACTAAACAAGGTGAAGCTGCATTTCAGTTTTAAGCTCCTAAAATCTGGAACAGTCTTCTAGAAGATGTGAGACAGACCTGAACTCTGACAATGTTCTGATCCAGACTGAAAACAGTTCTGTTTCGATGTGAAGATGATGACTGGAAGGATTTTATCTGCACTCTTCATTTTTAATTTAATTAATCATTTTTTTTTAATTAATTAATTTTATTTATTATTGATTATTTTTATGTTTGTATGGAATGATTCTATTTGCCTTCTTGTGACTTTATGCATCCGTAAAGCACTTCAAATTGCCTTGTGTAAGAATTGTGCTCTACAAATAAAGTTGCCTTGCCTAATATGAGAGTACACAAATGCTTAGCTTATGCAAAACAAATGCATGTTTATTTATTGCTACAATGCCAAATCCATTATATATTATATATATATAGTCAATATTTTCTCTTATGTTCTTCATACAAAATATTTTCGTGGTTTGCTTCAAACGGGGGGGGGGGGGGGGGGGGGGGGGGGGGGGGGGGGGGGGGGGGCTCTCTGCGTCTACGCCCTGATTAGCCGACAAGTGATATTTCAGTAGTCGGGACTCCGGTGGTAACTAAATTCACATCGACAGCAAACACAACATTTATCTTGTGGAGTTAGCCATCAGGCAAGGTTTTGAAGCTAAACTTACCATTCAAAATAGTATCTTTTGTATCCATTTTTTATTCCAGCTACTGCTCACGGAGGTTTGTTTACGTCTGTCTGTCTGCGGCATGGCCGTCGACGTCAGTGCATGGCTTCCTGTTTTGACAGGACTACGGAGGACTACAGGACTACAACTACGGAGGGGCCCGAGCCTGGAGGCAACACCTACTCTCCTCTCTACTATTGTACATCAACGGCCAGGCTAAGGCTCGCGTTAATCGCGCGTTAAAAAAATAAGTTGCGTTAAAATTATTTTGCGTTAATCACACGTTAATGCGTTAACTTTGACAGCCCTAATATATATATATATATATATATATATATATATATATATATATATATATATATATATATATATATATATGGTTTCATAAATAGTCACCAGTCAGGGTTAACAAAAGTATTAAATGCTTAAGTCATCACAGCTTGTGACAAAACATGATTTGTTGCATGTCTGAGGTGTTGTCTATCAGGGTGCATCTGGTTTCTCTTCCTGTCATATATTTCATTCATCACATTCACCAAAAGGGGTCAGTATAGCACAGAACATCCATCCATCCATCCATTCATTCATCAGGGTCACAGAAAATCACTTCACATTTAACATGCTTGAGACAATCAGCACCATGGTGTCACAGCTGTCAAACACAAACTGTTAGATTTTAAAAGGTGATATAATCACACCCATCCTGGTGAGAAACAATCAGAGTCTCTTTTCTCAGTTTCAAGTACCCCAGGCTTATACTTGTGTGCTGACTTCGGGGAACATACTGGTATACTGGTTAGTTTAATTTTCTGCTGTCGCTATTACTACATTGTAACTGACCTATATGAACTGAAATGAAAAATACTTAATTAATCCCAGAAGGGAAATTCAACATTTTAGTAAGTTTTTTTTTTTTTTTTTTTTTTTAACAATAAATAGATGACAGCAATAATACTATTGAATTAATAACAGTAGGATGTATTGTTGTGGAGGCTGATGGCTGCTGGCAGGAATGATCTTCTGTATCTTTCTGTCTTGCAACGGACCTGAAGAAGCCTCTCACTGAACACACTCTGTTGTTTGATCACTGTGTCAAACTATATTGTTCCTTCTAAATCTTTGTTTTTCTATTCTATTCTCTATGTTATAAATGTTTTTATTGGACTAAACCCTGATTTTATTGTTTCTAATGTTCTGATGCACTATTTTGCCGATGTTAAAGCACTGAATTGCCTCAGTCTGAAATGAACTACTATAGTCTTGCCTATTTCCATCAGGAAACAAAAAAGCATGAAATAGTGAATACAGTTACAAAATTTGCACAAATCTGTCACCACACAAAAAGAACAAATGATCAGAACCGAGGAAAGACCTCTAAGAAATCTGCAGCAAAGGTTTTTTGCAGCCTGTTTTCACTCATGCATGCTCATGCTACCCCAGCCAAGATTCTTCCCTGGGCAGCTGCCCATGTCACCCGTACCAAGAACCATTACTGGGAGGAAGGGAGGATGCAGTTTGGTCTTTCTGTGATTGGAACAGAAGTGTACTTGATTGCACTACAGTTTAATAAGCTACGGTGGCCGACAAGTCTCAGACAACTGCAAAAACATCTATTACAGCAAAGTTCTGTTAGTCCTCGTTTCAGATCCGACAGCACTCATTTCAGATGTCACTTCAGTAGCAACACGATTTGATCAGAATGAATGCAAAGTAATGTTAATTAGCATCACTGATTACTATAAACTAAGGCAGCCGACCTAAAATAGCAGGTGTGTTCCAGTTAGCTTCTCAGCCCTGCTTGTTTTGTAACAAGTATGAGGACTAAGAGGCTTCAAAATCATTCTTCAGAAAATGCATGGATGATGTCACAGAGGGTTTGTCTTGTTCTTCCTATACAGTCTGTTGTCTGTATTTGTGTTCTTATGTACAAAGTACTGTTCCAGTCCAAAGCACACCTAGATAAATACAGTCAAAATCCCCCAATGTGTTCTTGAGTCACCCATTGTATCAGGGATGCAGTTCAGTGGAGACTTGTGTAGACTTGAGACTGCAAAGTATCCCAGAATGCATTTCTTATCAAAGATACAGTGATATACACTTGTGCCAGAGGAGCCCATGGTCCATTCTGAGCCGTATTAAAAGTTCAGTATTTATTTGATGTTGAACTAAAGTTCAGAGATTTATAAATATGTATTAGTCTGCTTGCCAACGGTGGCCGACATGTCTCAATTGCAAAAGCCACAGCTCGAAGACATTTTAACGTTTGAGCCAAATGGAGATTTCTTTTGTTTTGGAGCTTCGTTTTGTTCTGTTTTGGGAGTGCTTTAACGCAAGTTTCACATATTGAGAAATGGCTATGGCAGGGCAACGTATAGCAGCCAGTAGGAAGCAACAGCTTAGTTTTGGTTATCCTGGATTCACAGCAACTGCAGCTGATTTCTTTGAGACAGAATCAGGGGCAACAAAAGACAGGAAAACACTTTAGTTAGATTTGCTAAAGTTAGCATCATATTAGCATTTTAAAACATGATTTACAAACGTCTTGTCTTATTAGAGGCATCTCTCAACTATTGCTCTGAGGCCAAAATGATTTTTTTTTAAATTCCTTGTCCAGGCACGTTAAGATCTCTCACATAAATGCGAGATCTGCAGTTTTGAAAGGCAAAGAGGAATGCAAGCTGGTGAATAAAATTGCAGTTAAAAGGTAATCTTATATCATATTACAGGTTTGAGATGATTCAAAGTCAACCTCAAAGTGTAAGAGAATTGAAATCCAAGCCTGTGCATCATTCTGATTATCCACCAATGAAAAAAGAGATGTATATGTTTAGTCTGAGGAACACAATAGGGTCCCTTCATTCACCAAAAAGTGGGATGGCACCAGAAACCTCATATAATCTTGAAATGAAAGAAGAAAATACACAAATGATGTGATAAAATACAATTTTTATTAAACATTATCATTGCAAAAGCTTCTCCATAGATTCAGTGTAAGCATCACATGGACACAGGCAGTAACAAAACTGCCAAATCTACTCTTACATACATGTCACCAACTAAAATAACATACAACAGCTGGCTGGGATGGGTGCAGTCTGGGTCTTTCTTGGAGGAGTCAGCATGTGTGAATGCAGACAAATATGGAGATATTAGTGTGTTTTTCGGTCAATTCTTCATTATGTACACACTGTTGCACAGCCAGCCACTTCATCTCTCACCTCCTTTAACACTGTGAAAAAAAGGTTAAACGGGGTCATTCTTCTCAAGGTCCACACACAAAGGTTGCGATTCTATTACATTAGTGGACATTACGTAGAGTTACATTTAATAAAAATGTCATAACGTTTTTCCTGTAAATGAGGAAGGTTTCACAATTTGAATAATTAAACATGCATGTGCTATATTTCTTCACAAAATGGGAACTATGCACACATGCACATTAAGAGCATCTTAAGACCTTGGGGTAGATGCATAAAAGATGCGTGCACATAAAGACCATGAATATGTTTTTCATGCACAGAAATTGCATTTATAAAGGAAGAATGTGCAGTAAGAATACACAAACCTTATGTATTCTTCAGACCATGAAGGGGAGATTAAAAAAAAGGGCAACCAGGCTTAAGATTAAAAAGAAAATACTAGAAATGCACAATGCATGTTTTTTATTTAGATACTGTACACTATACTGTTCACTATTTTTATAATATACATTTATTTAATTGTGAGGCTTTAAATAGCTACAGATGTGCAGAACAGTCGCATGTAGGGACTGAAAAAGGAAGTAACAGGTACAGTTGAAACTAAAAATTTACATACACTGTATGTAATGTTTTAGGGTTGGTAGGAAAATCAAAATTATTTCTATTTGTTAAATACCAGAATAATGTAAGAGAGAATTTTTCAAGAGATTTTCTTTTATTGCTCTCTTCAAAGTCAGACTTTTACACACACAAAGATTACTATGCCTTTAAACACTTTGGGAAAGCCCAGATGGTGATGACAATTTCATGGCTTTGGAAGGTTCTGACAAAATTTGAATTAACTGGAGGCACACCTCTGGATGTACTTTAAAGTACATCTCAAACACACTGCTTCCCTGTGAGACATCATGGGAAAATCAAAAGAAATCAACCAAGTCATCAAGAAAAGAATTGTGGACCTCCACAAGTCTGGTTCATCCTTGTGTACAACTTCCAGATACCCGAAGGTGCCATGCTTATCTGTTAAAACAATTATATGCATGTACGTATAAACACCATGATAATGTGCAGCCATCGTGCTGCTCAGGACGGAGATGGGTTCTGTGTCCCAGAGATGAATGTGCTTTGGTATTAAATGTGTGTATCAACCCCAGAACGAAACGAGAGAGTCATTATCTCCAGTGAAACGAGTCCTGTACTGACATGGGTTGAAAAGCCACTCAGCGAGAAAGAGGCCATTACTTCAAAACTAACATAAAAAAAAAAAAAGCCAGATTATAGTTTGAAAATCCACACAGAGACAAAGACCTTAATTTTTAGAGACATGTCCTGCAATCTCATAAAACTAAAACTGAACTGTTTGGACATAATGACCATTTGGAGGAAAAGGGCAACAAAGTCAGTGCTTTGGAGTGGCCATCACAAAGCCCTGATCTCAATCATTAAAAAAAATGATGTTGACTAAATTCCTCCAGTTCTATCAGGAGGAATGGGCCAAAATTCTAACAAACTATTGTGAGAAGCTTGAAGATGGAAACCTAAAACATTTGACCCAAGTCATGCAGTTTAAAGGCAATGCAACCAAACACTAAGGAAATATATGTAAACCTCTGACTTTGAGGAAAGTCATAATAAATTCTTTAAGAAAAAAATCTCTCATTATTCTGGAATTTAGCAAATAGAAATCATTTTGGTAATCCTAACTCAGCTAAAACAGGAATCTGATTTTATGTCAGTGAGGACAGTGAGGGAAAAAAAGGTTATGTGTCTTTTTTTTCTGTGTATGAAGATGTCTAGTTTCAAATATTTCAAGATCTTTCTGTTTTTCTGACAAGAGATGTTTGTTGGTTCATGAGTAGCTACTTGAGAAAACATGGCTATTCAAGCTATTTACTGTATGTATAAAGCCAATTTAAGAAATCAGCCAACGCAACATGCTCCTTCTGTACATGTGCCTTCCTTTTGATAATTTCAATACAAAGTTGTCCCAAACATACACGCAATGTGATCATCTGTTTCAGATGTAGTAGGAGATTTTCCAAACCCCCTCATTAAGCTGTTCAACATTGTGAGCTGAAGCCTTTTTTCTGGCCTCCTGAACTCAGACCATCAAATAAAACACAATTCTCTACTTTACAGGTGAGTATCGTAATTGCATAATTGTGTTTTGTCTTATTTTTTTTAATTATCATGGCTGTTTCGCTGTGCTGCAAACATGTCATCCAACTAAGCAGGAGAGTGTTTGCACATATTTAAGGGCTAAATATAGGAGTTCAAATCAGGCTTGTGCCTATATCACACCACTCTATGTTGATTGACATTTATATAAACTTTATAAATATAGCACAAATGATGCATATGCACATGTCAACTTTTGTTTATAAATACAGTTTTAGCCATGAAACTAGTTCTAGTTTCATGCATGTGGATGCTGGTTCTTTAAAAAAGCACTGGTGGAAAGATAATTAAATGTGGGGGTCAAACTGGGTCACGAGGTGTTTATGATAACTTGAACCTGGAATGTTCTGGTAGACTGTGCGTGGATTTCTTTAAGGCGTTGTATATGTGTGTGTGCATAAGATCCAGTACGTATTTTCCACTAGAGATTATCTGGCTCAGTTTCTGCCCTCTTGGCCCATTCTCTTTTCTTCTCACTGCACTCCACTTGGCCTGTCGACTCATGGTAATGTGAAGAGTTTGGCTGTGTGTCAGATCATCTGGAGTCAATTTTAGAAGCTGTGGAGTGCTGTGCTGACATCACCCAAAGGCGCTCCCTGTCTAATCCCCAATTTTCCCCGTGAGAGGGGCCCTCCCATCTATGGCTGTTCCTTACAGGACCTCATCCTGACACTCACTGGCATGATCGCGTCATTTGTAGGGCCTTTCTTTGAGTAACCTGATCACAGGAGGGCAGCTGTAAATACAGGTGTGAATGCATCCAAACACACCAAGGATGCACTGATCGCTCTGGCCTCATTTGGGGGTAGTCCAGAAGACATGCGATCCCATTTACAGTACAGTGTATACACACATATGTCCCTAAACAAATTGAAGGTCACCTTTGCAGTATGCATACTGCACATCAACTGCATCCAATTGATTTAATAATGCCAAATGAGTAAGACTGGAAAATGAGACCATTTCATGAAGGTTAACTACCAGAGGTGTACCACAATCTACCTCTTTCTGTATATTTTATACTAAATCTAATTTCTGCAGTATTTCCTGTTGAGGAATGATACAGGGAGCTGGAGTATGACATTTGATCACAAGTTCCCACTCTGAGATGTATTTTGATCACACGTGGTGATTGCTATAAATACTGCACATTTAGCAAAACCCGGACTCTATTCTTGTTGCTAAAAGCATGAAAAATATATTGATAATATGTTTCCCTACAGTAAATCCCACATACACTGTCTTCAACTCTTATTCCAAAGACTTTGACATATAAAATATTTGTGCTCAGCGGTTTCCATTCTTCAAATAAATCAGAAAATCTTAATGATATCCACTTGGCCCCAAGCTGTTGCTGGTTGTTGTTTGCAGACTCGATATCTAGCTATTATTAGGTAGTGTCGGACTCTGTTGCTTCTGTGGGGGAATGAAAAAAAAGGGCTTTTAGATACGAGAGAAAATGTCACATTGACTGGATTTTGTAGGAAAATGTGTCCCTAGTTGTTTGGTTTGTTCTTGGTAACCTTCCCCCAAGCTGAAATGGGCGACTGAGAAAATCTGGGAAATTACAGTTTTGTTTTTTTAAGCTACATTGCAATCTGTTCACACATTGGCAGCATTACAAAAACTGTTCATACATGTCAACTGCTTCTTACGTTTACTGCTTTCAGTGGCTGCTCTTAACTCATTTATTCCAGGCTGTTTTTTTCACCCTCTAGTGAAGACCAAATCATGCTTAGGTGACCAGTAGGCATAGAGAAGAGAACGTGCTGTGTGGAAATGATCTAAAGGTATTGGCACGGCACCCCGCGGGTACCAGTAATACTGTTTTGCAGTGCGGTGAAAAGGAGCCATGGTATGCCTGTCATGAAGTCAAACCATTATTCTCTTTTACAGCCTTCAGATAACCAGCACAGCTCTTTAATAAACATTTAGTCAGATGTTTGTCATTCTTCGTAATCCAAACGTCTTCTCCCACTTATTCTTTTGTCCCTGCTTTATATTAATTTTCATATTGTCAACCACTCTTTAAACTTTATGTATTGAAAAGACTTAAAAGGGGTTTCTCTTGTCAACAGATGAAATGACCCTGCCAGGCTCCTGGCAGTTCTTAAAAGGCTAAACCAGCTGTGTATTTAAAACACCAACGGTGAAACATGATTATGGCTGACGAACAGTGAACGTATAAATAGATCTATGAAAGCCGCAAAAACATAAAATTTGGTATTTCTATTTGACTTCCATTAATCCTTGCCACATTACCACATCCAAAAGCAGGGCTTGTTGTGTGGATGTTGCACATAGGAGAAGGATTAAAAGGAGAGCAGAGGAAAAACGAGCGCAACATGGTCAGATAGATCCACTGACACAGGTTAGACCAGGCGTGGCCCTCAAGGGCCGGTGTCCTGCAGGTTTTAGATGTTTTCAGTGACTGTGTCACTGACAGACAAGTGCTGACCTTGGTGACAAGATGATGACAGCCATTAATCAGACAGTTTAGAGCAGGGATCTTCAAATCCAGTCCTTGAGAGCTGCATCCCTGCATGTCTTAGATGTTTCCCTGCTTCAGTGCTCCTGATTCACGTGAATGGGTCATTAACAGACTTGTGCAGACCTGGATGACAACCTGATGAAGTTTCCTTAATTTGAATAACTTCAACTGGAGTCTTCTACTGGAGTTGAAGACTCCTGGTGTAGATGAACTCAACCCAATTCAGAGGCCAATAGTACTGCACTAGCTTTTTGATGGGAACCACAAACCACTGACTAAATGCCTCTTTACTGTCATCACTGTCACAGATCTCTTTTTTTCCCTTTCCCATAGCAGGTTGTAGCCATAAAAAAATGCTCCCTAAAAGTAATATTTAGGGTCTTATTTTCCTGAATGGTGATTCCCAACAATGAGAGTGGATACCAGGGATATCTAACCAGTAACCAGACTGAACTACTTGTTTAACTAATCTGAGAAGAAGCAAGGCCAAAAAGCTACAAAGTGGAAATTCCTAAATTTCAGTTTTAACTCAGACTTGAAATGACCTGAATAGGGGTGATCATGAAAGTTGATGTTTAAATAAATGGAAAAGGATGACTGGCTGTATTGTAAAAAAAAAAAAAAAAAAAAAAGTTTCATTCACAACCTCCACCAAGGCTAACGCTGTTTTTTGCTGTTTTAACAAGTTATCCAAACCCTTAGTTAAAAGTTATTTAAAGTTATTCTCTTGGCAGTTATAAACTTGGCAAAATTAGTGTTATTTTGTTTAACAAACGGATACACGACAACATTTACAAACCCCAACCTAAATGGTTAAATGGTGAGGGAAAAGTATGGTTAACAAGTGAAATTATCGTTAACATTTGCTTCAACATTGTAATTCCACAGCACAATGTCAGATACCCAGTTTACAGCTTAAATACAGATTTATTTTTGGTTATTCTCCTATCCTGAAACCAGCGGTGAACTTTGACTATTCAAAAAATGGGCCTTTAGTGAAGAGATGGTCTCAGTGCTTCTCAGTTTTTATGACCCAGTACTCCTTACATGTAATAGTCATGTTTACGTAACCAAGTGTATGCACACCAGACATCAGTAGGATACTGGCCTGTTTTTTTTTTGCAAAGATTGTGGGGGAAAAAAAAATAATGACCTAACAGCATAAATAAACTACTGAACCTAGCTAAAAGTATGAAAAAAAACAAAGTGGATTAAAAGTAACCGGCATGATAAAAGCAGTCTAAGTTAAGTTTAAAATAGGGTCAAAAAAACACTTTTGAAAACAAGAAGTGGTGTTATTTATCTGAAAGCTATTTGATATTATCTTAAGCTCCATTCACGCAGCTCTTCTATTCATCACTATGATGCTTTTATTCCATCTCACTGTGTTATGTGAAACACATAGAGGTGGGAATCATTTCACTCTGCTGCGGTCCAATCTTTGTTTTTCCTTAGGAGGTAGTAACAGGGGAAGAAGAGAGGAGAAAAGAGTGCTCTGTCGAATGGTGATAACAGGGGGACAGGGATGGCTGCAAACTCAGCACAGAGGATGAAATCAATCATGGCATCCACGGGAATGGGGAGAGACAAGCAGCTGTCAGAACCCCTAACAAAAACCTTCAGTATCATTGCTACAAAGGGGACAAAAACAAAACAATATCAATCAAGCTCAAAATGCTTGATTGAGTTTCTGGGTCTTGATTTATTTTGACTAGCTACTGGTGAAACTATAGGACATCTATAAGAAGACACACAGCACATGCAAACCAAAGCACAGATGTAGCTGCCTGGTCTGTCGTGACCCTGATCCACTGTAGTTGATGAGGTGTTTTGGGATTAAAGGGGTTTGTGGCAAGTATAGTCTCCTCTTTTCACTACTGTCCAAAATATGTTTAGAAAGAAATCTATTAGATTTCTCCTCCAGGATAGCTGAGCTGGCTGGAAAACCATATAGAATCATATGTTGGAGCTAATACACGCAGGGACGGGGGCTTGCGTTTAAACTGATTTAAATGCAAGCCCCCATTTCTGCTTGATTTGCAAGTGTTTCACTGTGCCTTTTTTGGAACTGGAGGACTCCAGGACTCTCCAGATTCTCCAGGGTAACAATTTCATTAAAACCAAAGTAAGTCAGCAATTCACCACTTAACCTTTGTTCTGCACCTTACCTCTGAAAGTTTAGATATGGGTTTATTTGCCCTTTTCTTTGTCAGCTTCTGGGATAATAACCTCTGTTGAGAGAAAAAAAAAAGTCTCATTTCTAATGGATTTACATATGGTATATTTTTTACAGTGACAGTGTATAACGTATATTACAAAAGAGGTATGGAAAATGTAATTTTTCCTTTGTCCTTTGATAGTCAGTTGATACACACGTTTGACCTCCAGCTTGCAGGAGACAACAGCTTCTCCCTGGTTGTTCTTGGCTCTGCAAGTGTACACACCACCATCAAAGCAGGAGGGTTTACGGATCTCAAGGGAGCAAATGCCCTGGTTGGACATCTGACGAAACTTGGGGTCGTCACCAATGATCATCTGATTCTTCAACCACTCGATCTTGGGCTGGGAGGAGGAAAGAAAACAATACATCTTCACATACTGACCACTGGACTGGAAATTCCAGTATTACAGGTTTACGATGCAAAATTTGTGTGAGTAATTGTTGTGCGTGAGGACATTTTGAAGAAGAGCTTTTAAAACACAACACCTGTGCAGTCTGTTTTCAAGTTGTATTACGCTGTTGTTTGTTGATTGCTAAAGTTGGGCAGAGTAGAAGTAACACAAGCCTTTTTCTGATCGCATTTGGACTTCACTCATGGTTCGTGTACAGTGACTCTGGTTACTGATTAATATCTCAGCTGATGCAGCTTCGAACAGATGGTGCAAGTCTTTTGGGGAAAGACCTTCTCATTCAAATGATCCATCCACTATCTACACCACTTAAATCCTATTTGGGGTCAGAGAGATCTGCCACAGAAGCTCTCTTCAGGAGAATGGCCCTTGGAAAGCTCCCTAGTCCATCACAGGACCACATATAGATGCAAAACCACAAACACTCATATGGGCAATTAAGAATCACCAATTAACCTAACAAATACATGTTTTTGGACTGCAGGAGGAAGCTAAAGTACCCAGAGAAAACCCATATAAGCATGGGGCAAACACGCAGACTTCACACAGAAAGGCCCCTGCAGGGATTCGAACCAGGAACTTTCTTATTCCGAGGCAAGCCACCATGCCGCCCCAAATTCAATTGATATGTTGTTGTAACCATCACTATTTAAACTTCTTTGAAGAGTTGCTGTACATGTCTATTGCTGTGGCAGGAAGGCTCTCCTGTCTTAAACACCGAAGAAGCCTCTGACTGAAGACACTCTACTGTTGAACCACTGTTACATATACTTTTCATTTTTTGAAGCATCTTTCTGTGCACAATCGACTATAGAGCCTCCAGAACAGAACCAGCCTTCTTTATCAATTAATTCAGTTCTTTTAAGTCACTGGCACTGATAATGCTCCCCCAACAGATGAGTTCATGTTCAAGATAAGATGAGCAGCCCATCAGTTCTCTGTACTCAGTCTCCTTCTCACCACTGATACACCCCAAAACTGCAGAGTCATCTGAGTGTTTCTGCCAATGACAGGACTTGTACAAGAAGTCTGAGATGTGTGGAGTGAAGAAGAATGATGAGAATACAGTCCAACGCCCTTGAGTAAACTGTAGTGGGTCCTGAAAGATGCTTTTTTTGTGTATTAGTTATTATGCAGAATCCTTGCACATAAAAGTCAGTCTTGGTGCTAGCGGCAGTCTTACAAAGTGGTGCATCAGCAAATCCAACAAAATTAAATGGAGCATGTTGTCAACTTTACATTCTCTAAAGCCAAACACATCAGTCACTATATACTGTTTACTCCTGGGAGCGCTGGCTCACATTTCCAGACTTGCACAGTAGGCTGCAGATATTTGAACAACAGCCCCACTGCTCTTGGACCAAATATAGTTTCAACGTGGACACATTTTTAAAAACTTTGTATTGTCGGAAAGACGGAAATCAGAAAGCTTCAGGTACCCACAAATTTGTCTTTGCCAACAAATTCTGCAGATATGTGTTTACTGAATTTAACTCAAGTCAGGAAATGTTGGGATGATCAACATGGAAAGCACAATAGCTCTCAAACATAATTAGCATCTCAACATGCTGAAGACCTTTTCTTATTTAAATAGCAGAGATAGCTGTCTAAAAAATATAAGGGAAGCAAATAAAAAAAAAACTCCCTCCCCCATGTGTGGATATTGCAGAGATTGTCATTCACAGTGATAAGTGAGCTACATTGCAGTCTGGATGGGTGGCAAAAATAGGACTTCCTGCAATACAAGAATATCTCCATGTAGACATGACAGTGGATTCAAGCCATACTTCTTATCACTGTCTCTTCTTTGTGCTCCCCTCTTCTCTCCTAATGCAGTCTTTTCTTCTATACATGACAACTCTTTATCAGGGACAGCAGGACAGCTTATCAGACTACTGGACATGCCTTTCTGCTGGACAACTTCAACAGTTCTCAACAGGCTCTGAAGTCCACACCAGAAAAAAAAAGTAGTCCCATGAGCTCATGTTGAACATTTATAGCCCAATTAATATGCTATTTTAATTCTTGTAGTTAAATAAAGGAATGGCAATCAAAATAAAGACAGTGGAAAAGGACAAGTCTGCAACAGAAAGTTCATGAGCCACAAACTGAAATCTGTCTGTAATTACATGACTTTTATAGGTGCATTTAAAAATGTAGAGTTTGTGCCAGGTGACACGGGGATTGAGCTGCAAGAGAAGTTCAGTGGGATAAGTACACATTCAGACTATGTGGTTATACAGATATGGTGTTACATGCTTTCCGTTGCTCTCCACAAACTATCTCTGGATAGGTTTTCACACAGCTGCTACCACATGGCTGCTTTTAGGCGCAAGGCATAAACTGCCAACTAGGTCACAAATATGCCAAATTCGCATCCAGGCAAATGACACTAAAAGATTAAATAATTGACAGCATGGTTTCCAGACATTCTCAGCTATTTTGGGAACATCGCTTTGCCAGCCTTTCCCCATACCCTACCCATCAAACCCATCACATTTAGCAAGGGTTTTCATTTTCTATACGTAACTGCCAAACATAAGGACAATTAGGAAAGCTGTATGAGTTTGTTTGATTTGTCAAATCTACACAGACGTGCAGATGGTCCAACTACTGCTGTCCTCAGGGAGAGGCCAAGGACAGCTGAGGCACACAATCCACTGAATTTCCACCCTGGCTTGCCACCTAATCTATCTGAGTTAGATGGACAACTGTAAAGATAAGTTTAACCAGAGCAGCAGCCGTCAAGAAGAGTGAGAGACATACTGAAACTTTGCATTAACATAGCAGGGCCAGCCCTGCCCAGCATCTATGGTGGATCTTTTTAGCCGTGACATTCATGCTTCATCTGAAGCAGAATACCACAAACTAAAATCTTTATTGAGAGCCTGTGCTTCAATCAGCACAAAAAGGAGATAGACAAAAAGTAACTCAAGTGCCTACATTTCTTCTCATAACCAACAGTTAGCCAACAGTATTACAGTGCAATTATAGTGTAATTCTCTCTATATATGAGTGGTGAGTATGAGTGACTATGAGTATGAATCCATGAGACCGAGCATAAGACTGACCTTAGGAGATCCACGAACAGCACACAGCAGCTTGGTGGTGTACCCTACAGTGGCAGCATGGTCAATGAGGGGTGTGGTGAACTTCGGAGCCTCAGAGAAGTCACGTTCCGGGTACTCAGGAGGCTTGTAGATGATACCTATCAGCATACACAATAAGGCTAAGATGACAGTAATGTGTGCTCTATTCTAAAATTAAATGCAAACCTGTTTGTAACCAAGGCTCAAAAGTACATTTCTATCCCCTTCAGCCTGAAGGGGAACTTTTCAGCTTCACAGATGTGTTGTTACATCAGACCAGATGGATCAGTGTTATTAAATCTAAATGCTGATGGATAATTTTTCATGACAATGATTCGTCTCACATGGGAACTCCAGAAGGCAGGTACGGCAGACGTTAATATTAGAACATTAGAGAAATAATATTGCAACGATGCTGATATGTATCATATAACATGGAAAATGTAACATTTCTTCATGCATTAACCAATATCATGAAATTATATCAAAGCATAACATCAGTGGGTAGCATTTGTATGCATCATACAGTCTCTGATCCACAACACTGTTGACATTTCTTAAAGGGTAGGCAACGCAGTTTAACATAAAACACTTGCCAAGACACTTACAGACACAAGAAGACACTCATACACAGAAACATAACTCTGCCAACAGTTATAATGTTTCACAGCCTCTTAAAATTCATCTTAGTGATAGCTGAACACTTGCCAAAAGAGTTACCCACTTATGTTTAAAGCAGTGCCAAAGTCATTTCCACTCCTCAAGTCCTCACTTCAGACCCTCACAGACTAATTGCAGCTCATTAATGTGTCCACTAGCGCGTTAACCCTGTCATTAAGTGTTTAATACATGGGGCAAAAAAAAAAAAAAAAAAAGATGCAGGATGATAACAACACTGGATATATAACAGAAAGGTCACCTGTCTTCTGAATTGTGGCCACTTCCTTGGTGACCACGCTTGACTCACTTCTGCCCACTATGTTCTCAGCGAACACCCTAAAGGTGTATGAGTTGCCCATGATGAGGTCTGAAACGGTGGCAGTTAGTCTGTGGTAGTGTTCCAGCACTGTGAACCATTCCTGCAGGTGGAAACACAACAGACAGGTTACTTTGGTGCAGCACCCATAGAAAATTATATTGTGTAAAAAAAGAAAAAAATTTGTAGGTGATTGGCAATCTTTCCAGAAGTGGGTGTCCGAGCAAGTTCACGCAGACGCCAGAAGCGCAAAAGAACCCAAGAGTCACGGCTTCTAGAGACCTCATTCATCATGTTAAATGTCATGATTTATTCTTGCCTTGCAGCCACATGACATGGGCACCTTACAGTCATTTTCTTGACGATAAACTCCTCTGTATTTTAAAAGTATTATACAGTCAAATGTGAAGCCGTCAATCAGACAGCCAAATGGGAAATGCACAAATTCAGCAAGATAGTAATCCCAACCATACCAGCAAGTCTATGACAGAATGATTGAGGAAAAAACAAAAAAATGACAATCAAAGTGTTTCAATGGCCCAGTTAAAGTCCAGACCTCAACTTGTCTGAAATGCTGTGACAGTACCTCAAAAGAGCTGTGCATAAATTAATGATCACAAACCTAAATTAACTGAAGCAATGTTGTGAAGCGAAAAAGGAGAAAGATTCCTCCATAACTATATCAGAGACTAAGACAAGGCTGTACACTTAGTGGATAATGTATCAGCTGTAGCCTTTCAATCGAAACAATCATAAAATTGATACGTTTTCCAACTACGATGAAATAACACATATTTCCACAGTCACAATCCTTAATCTTGTATTTCTTGGAGTGTCACCTTTCACGCTTTCTTTAAAAACTAAGTGTTGTTTATGTAATCCAGGTTGATGAGTTATTATAGGGACGTACACGAGGTGGTCACAGCTAGGTGTAAGGTTTATGAACACATATGTTTATGTAAGCGTGCCATACCCCTGTCTTCCTGTCAGCCTTCTGAATAGTATATCCAGTGATTTCTGTGTTGCCTTTATCCTTGGGAGGAGTCCATTCCAGAGCGGCGTTGAAACCCCAGCTGTCCACCATTTTTATGCTAACAGGAGGACCAGGCACCTCTGAGGATACACATTACTGTCAGCATTACTTAAAAGATTCAGATCCTAACCAGTATGCTCTGAAGCATGACAGGGATCTTTTCCAAAATATCTATGATCAAAAGTCAACCATGTCTTCAATATCTGGGCTCACATTTAACAGCAGCAGTTGACAGCAGATTGACAACATTTGTGTCCGTCTGCATTTGTGCATGATAGTTTACATGACCCTTAATAAATCATACAGTATATGACATACCCACAATCTGAAGGGTGAGGGAGACTTTGTCTTCAAAGCCGTCCACTTTAACAGTCATCTCATAAACACCAGAGTCCTCCCTCTGAGAGCTGCGGATGAACAGGATGCTGTCCTTGTCAGTGTTTCTAATGTTGACCTTCTTTGTATCCACAGGCTGACCATCCTTTAGCCAAGACACTACAGGCTTGGGTTTCCCCTGTGAATTTGAAAAAAGAAGGGCAAAACCAAGATAAGAGGTCATGATTGAAAGTATATGCATCAGTCAGCTTATGTTAATATTTTTCATCTACAATCATGAACCAGAAAAAGTTGTGATGATGTGTAAAATGTAAATTAAATAAAAATTGAAGTAATTCTTTACAATATGACTTTTGTTTACCTGCAGACCGTAAGATATTTCTGATCTGACCAATAATTCATTTCATGTGTAACCATAATGCACATTTTCACAGTGATACTCCATCCTAGATGACTGAAACTACAAATCCCAGTTGTTCTTTTTTTTTTTTTAACATTTTGCAGTGGAGTTCAGGATCTTGCCCAAAGAGCATGTGAACTGCTTTTTCACATGTTAGGTGAAAGAGCAGTTCACCTAGGTAACTGTTAGATCACCTAACTGTTAGGTGATCTAATAGTTAGGAGTTCAATCATCCTAACTCATCCAAAAAGTTAGGATGATCTCTTTGATCGAGATCATCCTAACTTTTCCTTATTTGGGGTTGTATGTTTGCCAACTTACAATAAATGGGACGACCAGGTTGACCTGCTCTCCGACCTTCCTGATGTAGCGAGATTTGAGAGTGCGAGGCAAGCGGATCCTGGGACGATCTGAAAAGTGGAGTGAAACATGTTCATCTACCGCTTCATCCATGTTTTATATTCTTAACAAGTGGAAGAAACAACAATATAAGAAGTGTTCATGATTACAGTTCAGTTTTCCTGATTGTTTTTATTTATTTATTTATTTAAATTATGGACCAATATACATAAGATAAAGCCAAACCCTGATTGGGCAGTTTTTTGTGGTCTCAAACCAGACAAGAAAAGAATCTTGTTCACTCAAGTTGGATATTTATAATGGCATATTTTCCTGCAGAGATGTCACAGAAATATTTCGAAATCAATAAAGGATTAAAAATAGTGCCAGGTACCACAGGAGCAGTATCATTGGACATAGAATTAACTACTTCTGCATGCCGTTGGATGCAACCAATGAAAGAATGTTTTGTTAACGTTTTGCAGTGGAGTTCAACAACCAGTCTTGTATCAACAAAAGACATCCAAAATGGCATGCATAGAAAAATGTTTATGACATTGTGTCGTGGACAACGAGGCCATGAGGTCAAGTGCCAGTGAAAGACCACTGTTGGTCTTGCAGAAAAAAAACTTGTTGATTTTACGTGCGATTAACCATCTTACTGGTTTTGAATACTGGTTTGTCCCAGTTTATACTGGAGAAAAGGGACATCATGGGAAATATGAGAACGTGTATGAAATACAGTATCATAGTTTCAGAAGAAGCTCCCAAAATAGTTTTGGTGGCTCAAAAGTCTTCTAAGAACAGTTCCAAGAAGGAGGATGTCATCTATTTCAACTAAGCAGTGGAGTCCAGCATCACATTAAAAGAGCTGATTGCAGGAAGTGCTGATAAGTAGGGCTGAGAATAAAATCATATGGATGAAATTCCATCATGGCAAGTAGTCTGTGTACATCTCTGCATCTACATTTAATCGTTGAGGCTGGGTGATAAGTGTAAGGAGGAGCATCTCAGATGTTTCTGCATAAGCAGCAAATGTCCCAAAAGCTCTTTGGGCTTAGAGGATATATAAAACCCCCAAGCTGCTGCTCTCTGTCACCGCTTTCCCCCTGCTGTTTCCCCTCATCTAAACAAAATGCCTTCTTTTTCTCACACCCTATCAAGCTCATGTCCATCTTTCTCCAGTTATCCTGCTATCCTACTTTCTTAGTCCATCTTGCCCAGTATGTATTATCACCCCCTGCCCTTACATTTGTCACCATATCATTGTTGCATAAACCGGGATCTGGATTCTGGAGCCATCATTTCCCAGGAATATCAGGCCTGCCTCCGGATTTGGCCCAAACACTAATCCCCACTAATCAACAAACCTGCCAGCAATGCCCAGAAGTACTTCTGGCATCACATCACCCAGTGACCAGAAAGTCCTCAGGCAAACAATACATAATCTGTCTTTGTCTCTGGATAAAGTGTCTTCGTGGGGGGCTTTTGGCCCATGTAGGACACTGTGTCTTCATTAGAAGCTAGTGCATGTGGATGACCGACCTAGAAACAGCTGCATTTATGAACAACAACCCACCAAGAATCCATCAATTAGGCTTATGTTTCACTCCCTTCATTTGACCAGCAGTTTTGTTTGCTTGACCGCATTTCTTTCAATATTTCTTCACAGCCTTTTGAATCTCGACCAGGAAATACGCTCAGAGAGAGCAGGTTTGTCTGACAGAGGATAACTGAGGCATGTCAGCTTGATCTTACATCACATCAATGCAACTCCATTGAGCTTTACACAAACAGTAGACAGATGTGATGAAACAAGGCGCCACGTGTAATTTTAGTTTTATTTTTTTAATGTAAGACAGAGGAGATATAGCCAACATTTGTAAAAACCTAAATCAAAAGCTACATTAAATTAAACCACATAATGATCTAAATCTGCATGACGATCCAACATGTTGATGGACAAACATGGAGTGGAGTGGAACTGGTATTTATCCTCATCTCTTCTTGGTACTGGCCAGCACTAAATGCGAAACTGATCAAATGTATTGTGCTTTTTACCATTTGATATTTCGAAAGATTCATTCTGTCCAAGCCTCCTGGTGATCTAATCCTAAGGCTAACATGAATACTAAAGGTTCTACTAAAGGTAGAAATAACTGATCATTTGTATGACTTTATGTGAGTTTCAGTAATGGTGGTCTGATCAGGAGTTTTGGGGCTAATCATCAACTGCAAATGACCACATATTGTGCCAAAGGTCTTGACATTTTTGAGCTTTGTCAAGCTGATGCTGCTAACGTGACAAGAGTCAGTTAAGATGAAAAAAGAATAAAACTCTTCTCTTCTTAATGATGCTAAGAGCTGATACACTGATCACATCTGAACTGCAAATATACTGATATACTATATATCACATGAAGTATTTGAAGTAACATTATTACAGCTACTTAACAACATTGTGTGAACTAATCAATTCAGAGATGAAAAAGTATCATGACTTCACACCTGCTGATTTATTGTCAGGCAACATGTGCATCATATTGTTCTCTTAAACCAAAGAATTTAAGTATAAGTATGATAATATTTGCTCGACATTGCTAACAATGGCACTGTTGAGACTGACAGAAGCCATTTGGTGGGTAAATGAGATTTTAACCATATTTCTCATAGATGTCTGCACCAAACTTACATACAAATCTGTCTGTAGATATTTTAATTTGGACCACAGGAAGTGGACTGGATTAAAAAAAAAAAAGAAAAAAAACAATCTCTACCATCTTTAAATCTCTTCTGCCATGTTGCTGTAATATTTTTAGATCTATTCTAATGTCATTAAACCATACCTGTTTAAGACATCAGGTTAGTGTCAGAGTCACAGTGCCATAAATAAAGTGACAGTGACGGCTACGGGTTAACGTCAGTGAATCACACGTCTGCCAGAAAGGCTCATTACCCAAATGTTTCTCTTCGCCTCACTAAGACTGCAACTAAATCACGCTAAGGACTGACAGCACCAGACTTCTCGATGGTAGTATCCCGTTGCAGAATCCAGATTTGATGGAGCTTTCAGCCAACTGAGAGTTTCAGCTGTTTACAAAGCAGGCAACTATTGACCAGTCCAATATTTTTTATATCAGCCCTTGATGCTGGTGTTAAATGTTTGATTTGCATCAATAGTGCGGTTGGGAGACCTAGACCAAAGTGCTTTTTCTTTATTTAATCAAAACGATCCTTTTGCCAAGCATCAGTTCTGATAAACACTAAATGCATCGCTCCAATTTCTCCAATCAGTTCTGGTGTTTGGTTGCTACCAGCAACGTACAAAAGGTGCTCCACCTGTTTCTATTGATTTAAAGAAAGAAAAATGCACATTCAAAAGATGATGATGAAAACTGCCATAAATCCAGAAGACGTGCAGGTGAAAGCCTGATATATGGCAAATGAAAGCGCTTGTCAGCACCAACACGATTTACATCCATACATCTGTGGAGTCCATCTGAGGTTGGCAGTTAATACCACCTCCACCTGCTGGCTTGCAACAAGAGTATTTTAAGGATAGGTCATAAGTTACAGCTAACTGGGAGCTCTTGACAGACATTTTGAAAATTGGCTTCACACCAGTGAAATTCTAAGCTGTATGAAGCCACATCAAGAAGGATGTATCCATATCTCCTTCTCCAGTAAGTTTGGTGCGCACCTCACAGATTTTGTATTTACTTAATGAACATAATAAGTTTGGAGTTTCCTCTTATCTAGACCCAGCGCTGTATGTGACTCTGTGATTGGCTGCTACTCACCACCAATCTCGCGGATGGGGACAGGCTGAGCGAGTACACCAGGTTCGCTGCGACCGCCAGCGTTTACAGCCACCACGCGCACGTGCAGCAGGTCACCAGCTGTCAGGTTCTTGATGCAGAAACGGTTAGTCGGGGTCAGCTCCTCATTAGCTACAACCCAGTCTGTTGCTGCGGGGGGAAACCAAATGTTTCTGTTAGCATAAGGCTTTCATGGCCTTTTTTATTTTAACAACTTAAATATCTGTCAGTACATTCAAGAAGATGTAAACTCTCCTCACGATTCAATTTCAGTTTCCAAAACCTGAGACATTCCTTAATGGGACATGTGAAGCATTTTATCACCGCCAGACAAAAGTTTACAAACAACCTACCCATAAGAAGAATACCAATGTCCATCATGATGAAATCTTAGAAGGCATGCTGTCATCTGAGCAAATGGGAACTTCTAAAAGTGGTGTCAGAGGATACAGCGACAGCCGGTGAACTGATGCCTGCCGTATACGGCCTGGACCCGGCTACGAGTCTATCAGACCTCTGACAGTCCAGAGACAGGTGCAGCTTCAGAAGGCTGTCTCTCTCTCAAACACACAAACACACTCGCACGCACGTATGCGCACTTACTTCCATCTTTGCAGAACTCGACGGCGTATCCATCCAAGCCAGAGTCTCCGGTGGTCTCTGGAGCTTTCCACTTAACAGTGAGGCTGGACTCATTCACATCCTCCACGGATACATCCAGAGGAGCGCTGGTTGGGACTGTAAGAGGGGAATTACAAAGGTGAAAAGTTAGTTGAAAATTCCAGAATAAATAAACAAATAATTTAGTTTAATATTAGAAAAAACATTGGGAGGACAAATCCTCATAAATTTCTGTAGCTGAAGTTGATGTGTTCATCTGTCTCTTTTTGTCCAACAAAAAGTCCAAACTTTCAACATCATTTGCAAAGAAGGCAAAGAACAACATGCACATCTCCACAACTGTTTGGTTAAAACAGTCATTGATAATAATTCTGTTGAATTTGCTTACAAACTTTGTTAGAGTAATTTCTTTAAACTCTTTAGAACAGGGGTGGCCAAAGTCGGTCTTCAAGGGCTGGTGTCCTGCAGGTTTTAGATGTTTCCGTCCTTCTACACACCCTCATACAAGTGACTGTGTTATTGACAGACAAGTGCTGACCTTTATGACAAGATGATGATGGCCATTAATTAGGATCAGGTGTGTTAAAGAGGGGAAACACGTAAAACCTGCAGGACAGCGGCCCTCGAGGACCGACTTTGGCCACCCCTGCTTTAGAAGCATGAATGTCAAATGTTTGTTGCCTCCAGTATCTCAATTGAAGGAACTCTGATCCTTTCCTTTGTCATGCACAACTGCAAACTAAATATCGTCGTTTCAGAACAGATACTCATTTAGTGCCTATTTAATGACTCTGATTGACCTTGATTATGTGCAAAAAGCAGGACAAAGAAATGGTGTTGTTACCTGCAGGAGGTGGAGGTGTAGGGGCCTTGGGTGGCTCCTCAACTACAGCAGCTTCTGCAGGAGCAGCTGTTGTTAAACAAGCAGGAAGTTAATCTAGAATCTTTTAAATTAGTACCATCTGAACCTGTTACATTTCAATATTTTCTGGATTTAAATGGGCCACTCCACCAGAAAAGAAAATCTACAGAGGTCTTGGCACCTAGTGAGAGGCATGGCAGGTGGCATTTTAAATTAGGCAGTTCTCACTACTTGCAGCACAAAATGTATTTTTCGTACAAATGTGGTTGTGTGTGATGTGATTTGTGTTTACCGTCTGCCGTGGCTTCTGCAACTAGAGCGGGAGCATGGTCTTCAGTGGCGGGAGCAGCAGCTAACATTAAAATGCCATTAAGAAAGCCAGTTAGCGACATACATTGGGCCCTTTTTCATGCTGGAAATCAATATGTTTTTTGCTAATTTGATCAGTATAGACTCCACTGAGGCACAGCAGCAGGACAGAGCAGAGGGGAACAAGCTCTCTGTATTCACAGAAACAACAGATAGATATGTGAGTCAAAAACACATTTGTTGTTGGCATGAGACGATCTTTTGTACACAAAGTGAAACTCCCAAGGTTTAATAATCAGAAAGGGAAAATACTAAAAACTCAACAGGTCATGAGCAAGAAATACAAACAGCATAGTGGTGCACAGAAGGCCACAAACATGCATCTTGAATTACAGGTAGTGTCTGGAACAGTCTTACTTTACTCTTGGTCTCTTTGGCATCAATTGATGTTAAAGGTAAATGTGAGCATAGTATGCAAAAAAAAAAAAAAAAAAAAAAAAAGTACCAGCTCTTCAAGTAAACCAACCAGTGATGCACATCATCACCAAGGTCTGATGATCAGAGTAACTGCATAAAAGAAAGGAAGAAAGCCTTCTATGTCTCCAAAAAGCAATAAACAGACTGGTAGACAGACCTGGATAATAATGTAGACATCCGCGGTGGGTTCTGCTATTTAACGCCTATTGATGTCCCATGCATTTTGTGTTGTCACTTGTTCCATTAGCAATATGGCTTGAAAATAGCCTTTAAAAACAATGATATTTGCAATCAGAAGTGAGTGCATTAGTCATTATATACCGTATGACAGATGATGAGATCCACAGCAGATGCGGGGGAATAAGAGCCTAAAAGGCACTTCACAACTCAATCCACCTGGAACTTTGACCATTCTCATATTATTTTTTGTTTGTCTGTTTGTTTGTTTTATACTGATGGGTTGGATGGGGGGTTAAGTTAACTGAACAACCTCTTGTGGCTGGTGTTCACTTTGTTGCATAAGCTGCAGCTTAAAAGTGCTGTAAGGTGCTGCAATGCTCTCAAGCATTTTATCAGTTTCTACTAAAAGAGACATGACATGATCATAGCATCAAAACAAAATTGAGATCAACCTTTTTTTTCCTTGTGAATTTGTTTTCACAATCTGATACTTTATTAAGTTTTAGAAAGAGTAATGAGCAAGATGAGCATTAAAGGAGTAATGGTCGGGATAAATCATGGTGTAACAACTCAACAGCTGCATGCAAAAGAAGAGATTAAAAAAAGGGAAAAAGACAGCTTGACTCCATTACATTCTGAGCATATGTGAAAAAATTAGTTCTATAATGCATCAGAAATTCCTACCTTCATGGTGATTAATTTCCTATTAATTCCTTAAAAGTTTTAATTTTGAAAACCACCTCTTTTAAAACTGAAGATCGTGGTGCAGTTTGACTTTCAGCCTCCAAAATGCGCATAAGATTGAACGCCACTTTGAAACATAAAAAATAAAATAAAATAAAATAATAAAAAAAAAAAATCAGGCCATCTTCTTTTCGTCCTGGCATTCAACCTATTTTAAGTCTGTTGATAAACTTAAGGCTAAACAAACTAAATACGGTTAACCCTGCAATCCTTCCTGTTTCCAAGAGGTGTTTTCGCGGTTATCCGGTACCTGGAGCGCTTCCCTCAGCCGCGGCGCTGTCTCCAGCTGGGGCGGCAGGGGCTGTCTCAGCCGGTGGGGCTGTCTCAGCTGGTGGCGCCTCCACGGGAGCGGGCACCGGCTCCGGGGCGGGCTCAGGTGCCTCCTCGACAGCCTTCTTGGCTGGAGACTTCTTGATGGGCGCAGGTTTGCTTGGCATCGCGTCGACAGACCAGAAGTTCTCGTTGAGCATCCAGATGGGGTCCCAGCAACATTTATAGAGACAGCTGGGGGCTTCCAGGCAACTCCACCTTTCAGTCTGCGCCCAAGACCCGCCTCCTGAGTCACCTCCTCAACTTTGCGACTGCTGTCAGACCTTTACACCTCAAGTTCTTCAGACCAGTGGAGAGAAAACGTTCAACATACAAATATCTATTAAATGTCAACTGAATTATTATCTAAAAAAAAAAAAAAAACTCACAATAAGAAATCATGATCAATGATTAATCATTTTCCACTTTAAAAAATGTTTTAAATTACATGGAATTTTCATAATTATTTTCTCTAAATGTAATTTTCTTAAATAATTTTTTTGTAGCCAGAATTCTCCAGTGTGGTTACAAAATTTCCAGTTTATTTCCTCTCTATAAATTCTGAAGATTTTGACAGATGTGTATATCCAACAATTCATCCCTAAAGACTAGAAGAAGACTTTTTGTCAGTATTTTCTGATTTAGTTAAGGACAAAAATGGTGTCTAAAAATGTCTCTGTAGGAACAGAATCTCATGAAAATGTGACACCTATTTTTAACAAAGTAAATAATCTTTGATGATATATGTAAATCCATTTAATGTCTCTGCTTAAATGTGCAGCGAAAAGGTGCCAACACCATGGATGGTCCTAGACATTTTCTATGGAGCCCCGTTTGGGTCATAATTCAATGAATTCCCATTATTATGAAATTCATGTTTATTATTATGAAATATTTCCCATTCATTTTGAAATATATGTGTATTATTATGAAATATTTCCCATTATTATAAAAAATGTAATTATTATTAAATATATTTTTATTGTTATTTAATCTTAGTTTAATGCATAATAGTTTATTTCAGAATGGCTTTTTAATCTAAGAATGAGTTTTTACATAATTGCTTCATTTTTCATAAGAATGAGTTTTACATAATAATGACATTTTGCCACTGGGCGGGACCAGTGGTTGACCTGCACGCTCATTGGCTGATCCTTCTCCATTCTATGCTCTGACATCGACTAGTTTTGGCCGTGAGGTCCCGTTAGCAGCGACTGTGGCGTCATCAAGGTGCGCTCCTAGTCCGATTGTAGCTATGGCAGCTTGGACTGAGCTATGGAAAACCTTGGCCAGGTTATCAGACAATATCAAAAATGATAATTTATCAGGCGATACTATTTTGACCCGATTTGACGATTCACTGTTCTGTTGCTTATGCCTGAATGAAAGAGCAGCCAATCACACAAATGGCTCCGCCCTCTCTGCTGTGATTGACACACAAATCATTCTTATGAAAAACAAAGCCATTATTATGTAAAAGCTCATTCTTATGAACAACGAATCCATTATTATGTAAAAGCTCATTCTTATGAAATAAAAAAAAACATTATCATAATAATAGGAAATATTTCATAATAATAAACATGCATTTCATAATAATGGGAAATATTTCATAATAATAAACACCTGTATTTCATAATAATAGACTCATTTATTCATTGAATTATGACCTAAACGGGGCTCCATACTTTTACACCAGCAGTAGTTTGAGTATATGAGCACTGCTTAAATAAACTTTACTGCAAAACTTTGATATCTTTTCCCCATCTTGAATGTATAACTGATTAGTCAGTGATTTGGGGATACAACTAAAATGGGACAGTAGGTAAAACTGGCCAGATAAGACTGTCATCACAAGGTACACAAGAACTGACTGTAAAAGCAGGTTTACAGGTATTCTGCTTATGTACTGTAGATGGCCCAAGGGTCACAAAGGATTGGGTTTCTTGTGAGAGCAAGTCCTGGTGCCACAACAGTTGTGGAGAAGATAAAGATCAGTGATGAAGATGGCTACAACTGCAAAGGTGGCCTTTAAGGAGATGCTAAACAAGACCTCATGAGACTTAACTAGATGAGATGTTAAGAGCGTAAACTAGGAATTTCATTCTTGAATTCATTATACTGTATCTTCAGAACTGTATTGCAACACATGTGGGCTACTTTTAGTGTTACTGTGGCACAGAAAATATAACATTTACTGTCAATTTACTGTTTGAAGTTTATAACTAAATAGACATACGATAAATATATAAGTACAGTACTGATCCAGTTCTGTGGGTCAGGACATAAACTACTGTCTATTGATGGTAGTTTGTTTGACACTAGTAGTCGACTTGTATGGACTCAGAAAAAGATGGTAGCAACTGGACAGAGATGCCTGTAGCCTACAGTACCTAGTCCTTTTTATTAACTTTTTGTATACGTATAAAGTCCAAATTACTTCGTTTTGCGTGTAGGGACTCTATCCACACTGTCTCTTCAGTCAAATGATGTTTCAAGCTCTTGTCAGCAATTTATTATGACATAGGTCTAATCCCCTCAGGAGTAATATTAATTGCTATTTTGCTGCAAATACACATTTCTTTCTAACTTAAAACTGCTTCAGTTCATGCCGTTTTGTTCACTAACAAACGTTTACAGCCCTTACCTTCTATTAATAGACCTAGAGAAGCTTTAACGCCAGAATATTCCTTTTATAAACACCAATAATCACTAAGTAGTAACTCAATAGGTCCATTTTAGCTGATTCCACCCTAATAAATGTGCCGTTTACACAACTAACTCGACTAATTTTGGTTTGATTCTATTGAAACAATGTCCAAAAGAGAATTGATGTTTTAAGACAACGTTAAGGTATTAGTTACTAGGCCAATTAGTTGGCCTAGTACTATGTACTCAGTCCTGGTCCTCAAGTACCTGTGGCCTAGATGTTTCCCTGTTCCAGCACACCTGAGGTTTCACTGACAGATGTGTGCAGACCTTGATGTCAAGTGAATGATCCATTCATCTGAATCAGGTGAACTGATTCCAATAACACCCAAATTAGGCAGGACAGTGGTTCTTGAGGACCAGGACTGATAATTGATAGATACCGTCCTGGTAGAATCCTGGCTTTGAAATGCTCAAGTGTGGAGTTCATGAGTGTTTCTGCATATCTACTTTTATGCATCATGCTGTTGCCTTACACGAATGCTTTTTGTTAAAAGTGCCTGAAACACTTGTTGCAAACTATAGTTTTCCAGCGAATGATGGTCCCCACCAGAGGTCTCATAAAAACCTAATTTTTCATGTGAGGAGAAACAGAAACAGTGAGACAGTTGTGTCATAATGGCCTGAATAATTTTTTCTTTTGAAAAGTGGAGGGCTACTTTATGCAGAAGGAAACTAAAGAGTAGTACCCTATTTACAGGGTTATCACAAAGACACAGCGTATGCAACATCTTCCTTTTATAGTCTGTGGTTGTCACCAGACTGTGTAATTAGGTTGTGACCTGTATTATGACAACAGTCTCACTCTTCTATTGAAAGTAAATACATAGCTCAAATACGTACATGTAGTCCTTCCTTGAGCTTGATTTTTTTCAAATGATGGCAATAAAAAAATGTTTTTTTTTTTTTTAAATCACACTGATATGCCTTAAAAAAGTAAACCTTAGTTGCACTCTCATTAACTGGCCCAAAAATCCAGTTTAAAAGTTCGCAGTCTGGATTCCTGCCGTGACAAAGAGCAGCATAAAAGGGGCAAAATAAAGTGGTTTGCAGTGCCCCCAGTGGACAAAAACATACAACCATGACAGGTAGTGGTGTGAAGAATGGCATGGCTTTATTAAGTCCATTGTTCAACGTTAGACATATGGGATTTGATGTAGTTATTGAGACATGCCACAGAACCGTTATTAAGCCCTCTTTTTTTGAAACCAAGTGCTCCTTCCTGTCGGAGGAAGACATTAAAACCGTAAAGGTTGCCCATTTTCTGCATACAAGAGCCAAACTTCTCTTAGATCTCTCAGTTCTAGTGATTGTTGTCGCAGATGCAGTGATTAATTACAGAGTTTACAATAGTGATGCCATGTACAAAAGGGAAAGAAACATTTACAAATATTTGCATAAGAGAAAAAAAAAAAAGTCAGCTCTTAAAAACAATGCAAACAGAGGAAGATAACCAGGTATTAAAAATCTCTCATTTGATAAGGTTCAAGCATGGTAGGTCCAATGAAAGAAAACGTTTGGAACACACCAGGAAGCTATGTATTGAGATTACATCTCAAAGCTAAGATCTGTTATTAGACTGCTTCAGGCAACTCCTCAATGGTGTCAAGTCTCTCACACTTAAGTTTAAAATTGTGTCAAATTGCACACAAGCAGTCCAGTCATAATACACGTTCTCATTCACTGCAGCATTAACTGACACACACGTCATCTTAATCAACAGCTTATCTACCTGTCAAAGGTCCAAACCGACAGCTCACTCCACACCCAAATATGGGTAACAAAGTGACATCAGAGTAGGTGAGAGGAAGTAATCGTGTTTCCTCAACATCGAGGCCTCCGTGTGGTAGATCCAAGCAGCTCAAAAGCAACTTTAGGCCAAGCTGTGTTTCAGGCACAGATAAACTTAGGCATCATGTCTCTGCTTTACACCAGCATCTTCAGTGGAAAATGCTGGATCATCTGGACAGAATATGGCAGTCTGAGGTACTTCAGGGGGCAGAGATTGTTCTAGTACCAACAGGTTCCTCCTCCATCAGAACGTCCTTCTGTCATTATATAACAGTCAAGATGTTAGCAATAAATACTGCAATCTTCAACTTGCCAACAAATTACATGTGCAAACTAGTGAAGGAAATTAATAGGAGGAGGAAGCCTCTTAAATTTGGATTCAATCGTATCCTATTCATCCTACTTAAAAAATGTGCGAGAAGGAATGTCATCTCCATTTTGAATAGGTAACATTATCACAGGATGTTAAACAAAAAATGCAAAGAGGAAAGAAAATGTTTTGTCTACAGCTGTTACCTAATGTTTCCACTTCCTGTCAAGAGATTATATTTGAAAAATGATCTGAGAATAATTCCATTAATTTTTCAAGACTTTGAAGGGTGTTGCGTTAATAAAGTAGGTGCAACAAATACCGAAGATGACTTAGTACAAAAATCCTACAAAATTAAGACTTTCAAACTGCATCCTCAGCTTTTACAAGACAAGACTGTTTTTTTTAAAAGAGATCTAAATACAGAATATACCGTATGCAAGCACAGTCAGAAATGATAGACTTGGTCAACAAGCAGTTTCTATGGTGATGAGATCAGTGTCCCACTGTCTAATTAGTCCACATATGATAACATTTTCTTTGCAGATTCACCCTGAAACTCATTCATTTCAATATTCATCCATGCATGATCCTCTTACAGCTTCACAGTTCTAATAGTTGATTCATAATAAACAGCAAAATGGCTAAGCCGAGAAAAAAAAAGAAAGAAAACAAGGCCATGTCCATAATTGTGTGTTTGAATATGTGCTGCATTCTACTGAGCACCTTTGAGACGACAGAGAGCACACAAGTAGAGCACTGGGGCAGAAGCCAGTGGATACTGCCATCTGCAGGACTTACTCACGAACTGCATGTTTTGGCCCAACTGACATTCCCCCCATTCTATCAACACAAAGCCCAATAAAACCCAATTATCACAAGTAGAAAATAAAGTGCATTTTGGCTGTCATTGAGTTATGTCCTACTTTGAAAAGAAGGATGTGCCTTCAAAGAGAACCTGTGAGCACCAGTAGTTGTGAAGGTTGTGGGAGTTCAAACAAAAACAAAAGGAAAAAAAAAAAGGGTCTTGATCAACAAGATTATAAGTAATATTTTTGCATCTTAGTATCCTGGTTACCATGCACTTGCAGATTTGACAATCAATTTGGGACAAACTGAGGCAAAAAGGAAGGACAAGTCCATGTCGTTCCCCGACGTGATCATCACAGCTTCCTCTGAAAGCGGTTTAATTGTCTTTTGAATGTTGTGATAGAAGGGCAGAGCAAACCCTTTTGTCCATATAATCACTCTCTTTACATTTAGCTTTGAAACTGCTCACTGAGCACACAGTAAAGCTCTTTTCCAAGTCTTTCAAATTCTCGTTTCACATCAGTGCAGTCTGTAGTTCCTAAGCTTTACTGGCAGTCAGCTCAGAGAGTAGCCTGCAGAGTGGGATCCAGACTGCCTTCCCTCTCCGGAGACTCGATGTAGTTAGCTGACTCTTGGAGCTTCAGCAGCATGGCCATCTGGGGAGCAGGAGATGGATAGTGAGTCAGCCTGCAGATCAGACGTTTTCTTTTCCAGGGTAATATTTAATTCTACATTAAATATATTCTGAGATAACACTAAAGCTACATGTTTGTGTATCTGAAAGTCTCACACTTCTATAGTAGCATTTCTGCCATCAGTTCACGTGTGTGTGTGTGTGTGTGTCAGTGACTGTATGAATGAGGGGAAAATTGTAAAGCCCTTAAATTGAAATGCAATGTAAATTAAAGAATCTTCAGGAAACCATATATCTGTGTAATTATTCTCCATATTCACTTTCCTAAAGCCCCTTATAGTGCAGGTGGAATATGATCTCCTTTTGTTGAGCAGCAATAAAAAGAACAAAATTGGGTCAAGCAGTGGTTTCACTGAAGTAATTGTAGTTAATGCTGTGCATTTTTCAAGGATGCTGGCACAGACAATGATTTTTACATTATTAATAAGATATTACAAATATGTCGAGGAGTAATGGAAACATTACATCTCCACATCTTCAGCAAGATGAGCATAATTGGACTCTGTTGTAGTATGCTCACTAACATGTTAATGTCTTTATTGAGCCATTTGACATATGTTTGGCTGGACTCAGATGCATCTAATATCCTCAAAATATTCACTCACCAGTGGGTCTGACTCCAGTGTGCTTGGAGGAGGTGTATCTATGGGGGGCTTCTTCTCCTCACCAGGAGGACCTATACTAGGAGGAGGAAGGTGAAGAAGAGGAAGAGCTTGGACTGGTCCTGCTGTGCATTGGGCCAGGGAAGGGTCCCTCTGACCCACTCAACTGGATCCTCCCACACGGCCTTATGGCCATGCACCTAAGAGAACAGAAAATGAGCCATTGTTGAACTCCACTATTAAGAGGGGCTTCTTGTTTATGTCGCTGCTACCACAACTGTGAGGTATCTGACCTTGATGCCATCTTTGGCTCCCTCCTGTAGGTATGGGATGATGGAGTGGTTCCACAAGTCAATGAACCACTGTCTGAACTCTGCCACTGAGACTGGGCATGACAAGAAGAAGCAGGGACCTGAGGGAGGCAACACCGCTCGTTAACACCGGCATGTTCTCTGACACGAGTGCCCCTGAAAGTCTTAAAGACCTTTGATAACCATATTAACTCACCTATGAGGAAGTCTGACGTGCTGTGTTTCTCCAGGAAAGCGTGCAGATGGTACCAGAGCTGAGGGATCCAGTCAAGAACGTGGAGGAGAGCCTGGTGCCGTGCAGCATCCTGGTCTTTGTCCTGGTAGGCTTCCACAGCTTTACGGTGCAGGTACCTTAGCAGGAACCCATTTGCCGGTTCCACATTGTTGGAGAACATCACCATCCTGTTGCCATATGCCAGAAATTATTTTTTTTACTCTCTCTGAATTTAGAAAACTCTCTCAGAATTCTGAATATTGTGAACTTTATCTCATCCCGTACTCACCTGAAGCTGATATGCAGCCCATGGTTAGAAGTCATCTTCACAGGCTGATTGGTTGTTCCAATAATGTAAGGACTAAAACAGAGGGGGTTGTTTTGTTTAAGTTTCTGAAACAAACTTTAGCAAGACTCTATGGTGAAATAAGTAGTTAAAGAACCTACCATTTGTGATATTTGCAGGTGAGCGCCCCATTAACAAGCTCAGTGATGGCTGTTGAATCACTAATATCATCTATTATAACAACCAATGGCACCTCTTCTCCACTCTCTCTGTCAATCTGGTTCGCTAGATCTGATAGATACAACTGCAAATCCTAAAAATATACAGACATAGATGGATCATTCTCAAAGAATATCAGCAAACTCACATTTGTCTGTAAAACACTAACAAATACCTGACTGCCAAAAGCACTGGCTTGAGTTTTACCTTCTATGACTGCCGGTGCACATTGAAAGTGACAGCTCTGCTGCGACACTGGACGCTTGGCTCTTGGTCAAACTCTGACGAGTCCATCCGGTTGCGCTGCAGGAGGTAGCGGGCCAGATGCTGGGCCAGATATGTCTTTCCTGTGCCGCTAGGCCCAGACAGAACTAGACGTCTGTGTTTCAACAGCAGGCTGATGTAGTGCAGCATCATGGGCTTAGGAATCAGCGTCTCAAACACCAGTGAGTCAACACATTTTTCTCTTAGACCTGTTGAGTTTGAGACACAATGGGGAGACAAGAAGCAAAGGGGATTTATTAGCATAAAAAAAAAATAAAAAAAAAAATTAAAGTAATAAGTGGTTTGTTTGCATGTGACATCATAGGCTGAAACACTAAACTCACAAATTCAAATAGTACAGAGCTTTTTAATATAACTGGGCTCACAATGTTTTAGTTCATTACTGCCACCCGCCAGAATGGAACGTATTATAAATACAAAAATACATTTGTCAAGTTAGTGGCACAAATGTTTTTAAAAGTATTAAATGGCAGCAGTCCTAGTTTTAATGGACCCATATACAAAGCAACATTAGGACTACTAACCTTTTAAGGTAACAAAAATTTGAGCAGGACCATTGCCAAGACATTGATAAGGTGAGGCCTGGGGTTTGTCTCCTCCTATTATCAGCTGCCCTCCATGAGTAAGCTGGTACATATGCAGGGAGTCATAAGTCAGACCCAGGCTGGCTGTCGGATCCACTTGACTTAAGTAGTCCTAAACAAAGGAGAAAAAACCAGTAACAACCAAGATACATTTAAAACATACATTTACAAAATCAGTGCTTCAACAATAATAAAGCAGAAATGCAAAACATACATACATACATACAATAAGTACTTACAAATAAGATTCAAGATTCAAGTCTCTTTATTGTCATTATGCAGGCATAAAGAAATTTTGCACAACTCCCAGCAGGCACATACATAAATACACACAAATATTTGTTTAAATAACTGTGTACCACACACACATTGTCAGAGCCATTTGTATTAAATGTGTTTATTTGTATTTTAGGGGAATAGTGGTACTGGTAACTGGGCAGCGTTTACTTAATCAAGGTGTAACCACACACAGTTGTTGTGGTCTATGTAATTATCAATGGTTGTTTTCCACAGGTGTGTCTTCTGTGGCTAAGATCTTCCACCCATGGAGGTCTGCAGTTCGCCTGGACAGCTTTCATTTCATGCGGCGCTTTAACTGCGGCCTCTCTACGGAACACCACCCTCTATATGGCACCTTTACGCCAAACTGTCCTCCTGTTTGTTTGAATGGGACCAGGAGGATGTGCAACGCCTGAAGGAGGCCAAGAGAGCAGAGTGGAAGAGCAGCCACAGTGGACATGCTCCCACTGAGGAACAGCTCATGGCCACCATCAGCCCAGGGGAACTGAAGAGGCACTGCAGGAGGAGGATGGTGGAGTGGAGGAGATACGGAGCAGGATTTCAGGGCTGCTGGAATCAGTGTGGGAGCTGACAGACACCCCACAGGGCTGCGTCTGCTCAACCAGGACAGCATGCGCCATGTTTGGGAGGTGCAGCAGAAGCACCTGGAGTACCTTCAAGACCCTGCAGGAGTTGCACTGTACACAAAGCTGGGGACTCTCCAGAAGGGCGGCAAAGAGGTGGACATCCTAAGATGTGGGAGGGGGAGTTTTCACCGACACCAGTGTGCTTTCATTCCAGGTACATTAGCATCATCTTTTTTAAATGATCTTTTAAATGTTAATAAATGCATTATTATTATTATTATTATTATTATTATTATTATTATTATTATTATTATTATTATTAATAATTATAATAATAATAATAATAACAATAATAATAATAATAACACAATCACCACTGTCGGGTATTCAGGTGTATTCACTTTACAATAATGCTTTAATAATGCATATTTTTCTTCTCAGGCTGGCGGTGCAATGTGATGTACATGCAGATGTGCATCACATTGCACATCTACTCCTCCTCATCCTCCTCACATCCAAGCTCCATCTCACCAGCAAGCGTGTCTTCCTGCTCAGCCAAGGCAACGTGCCTGGAGATTGCAAAAGGCAATCAAGGAAGATGAGGAGCTAGTGGCTCGGGGTGAAGCACCGAGGAAAAGGCTGGCAAAGGAGAAGTATCATTACACCTGCAAGAATTGTGGACAGGAAGAAAATAAAAGGACTGGACCCACCCAGCTGAAGGGGCGGTGGTACTGTCCAGCCTCAGGACTGACCTTGGATCAGTGGAAGAACAGCTTGCAGTAAATTGCTGTTAGTGCTGTTTACATTGTTTCCAGCTGTGGCACAAAATTTCAGGAAATGCTGGTGTTGCTTTAAATTTTGGTTATTTAAATATGATTCTGACAAATCTGTGTTTGTCTAATCCAATCAGTCGGGTTTCCTGTTTGCAGATGGTTTTAGATTTCTTTTTTTATGTTGTTACAATAAAGTTGAATTTTACTTGAGCCAAGAACAGCCTTTGCATTTATCTTTAATTTTCTCTTGACTGCTGAGCTACTGAGCTTGTTTCTCAAATAACTGAGTTCACCAAAAAAAGGAAGGAAAACATGATGGGAGAGTTATTTTCATTTGCAGTTATACATCAATAATACATTGTTTAGGATTATGCTGCCACCTACAGGACGTTTTAGGAACGTCCAAAGAGCAGTGGTAAACTGTGATGATGCCAGAGCGTGAGTTCGAACCCCACAAGTGACACGGACATAAAAGTGATGATAAAACTTGCAATAAGTGCAGATGTGTGGATAAATAATGTTGAAAAGATAAGAGAGAAGAGAAAAAAAATGATATGGTGTATTTTCCCCCCTTTTTCTCTCCTTTTCTTTTCTCTCTTTCCCCCTCTCCTTCCTCTTTTTTTTCTTTTTTGCCCCCCCCCCAGGCAGTCCCTTTTGCCCCATCCTCTATCTACCCAACTGGCTATTCGTCTGTATATCTATCTACCACTCACACACACACACGAACACACACAGCAGTCAGGATGGCCGAGCGGTCTAAGGCGCTGCGTTAAGGTCGCAGTCTCCCCTGGAGGCATCCCACTTCTGACACTCCCTTAGGTTAGGTTTGGCCTCGATTCCCAGTTGCTTCAACATCCAGTGAAAAAACTGAGCCGAATCAATCATGCGAATCACTTCGCTGTGGAGACTGAAATAGAATATCCAATTGCCTATTCGTCTGTCCATCTGTCCAACTATCTAATCAATTGGCTGTTCGTCTATCCAACTGGCTATCCGTCTGTCCATCTATCCAACTGGCTAGTGGTCTGTCCATCTATCCTACTGGCTATCCGTCTGTCCATCTATCCTACTGGCTATTTGTCTATCTATCTAACCAACTGGCTATCTGTCTGTCCATCTATCCAACTGGCTTTTTGTCTGACCATCTATTCAACTGGCTAGTGGGCTGTCCATCTATCCAACTGCCTGTTCGTCTGACCATCTGTCCATCTAACCAACTGGCTATCCGTCTGTCCATCTATCCAAATGGCGATTCGTCTGACCGTCTATCCAACTGGCTATCCGTCTGTCCGTCTATCCAACTGGCTGTTCGTCTATCCGTCTGACCATCTATCCAACTGGCTATCCAACTGGCTAGTGGTCTGTCCATCTATCCAACTCGCTATCCGTCTGTCCATCTATCCTACCGGCTATTCGTCTATCTGTCTAACCAACTGGCTATCTGTCTGTCCATCTATCAAACTGGCTATCCGTCTGTCCATCTAACCAACTGTCTATTCATCTATCTATCTAACCAACTGGCTATTCGTCTGTATATCTATCTACCACACACATACAAACACATACAGCAGTCAGGATGGCCGAGCGGTCTAAGGCGCTGCGTTAAGGTCGCAGTCTCTCCTGGAGGCGTGGGTTCAAATCCCACTTCTGACACTTCCTTAGTGTAAAACCTGAGCCGAATCAATCATGCGAATCGCTTCGCTGTGGAGACTGACGTAGAATATCCAATTGCCTATTCGTCTGTCCAACTAGATATCCATCTGTCAATCTATCCAACTGGCTAGTGGTCTGTTCATCAATCCAACTGGCTATCCGTCTGACCATCTAACCAACTGGATTTCCGTCTGTCCATCTATCCAACAGTCTATTTATCTGTCTGACCAACTGGCTATTCGTCTGTACGTCTATCTACCAATGTGTACACACACACAAACACACACCAGTCAGGATGGCCAATCGGTGTAAGGCGCTGCGTTCAGGTCGCAGGCTCCCCTTGAGGCGTGGGTTCGCATCCCACTTCTGACAGCTCTTAATCGTCAGGTTTGGCCTCGAGTCGTCGTTCATCATCCAGTTTAAAACCTGAGCTGAATCAATCGTGTGAATCACTTCCCTGTGGAGACTTAAATAGAATATCCAACTGACTATCCATCTATCCAATTGGTGATTCATCTGTCCATCTATCCAACTGTCTATTCATCTATCTATTTAACCAACTGGCTATTCGTCTGTCTGTCTATCTAACAATGTGTACACACACCACAAAAAACACAAAATCTGAGCCGAATCAATCATGTGAATCACTTCCATGTGGAGACTGAAATAGAATATCCAAGTGGCTGTTCGTCTATCTATCTAACGAACTGCCTGTTCGTCCATCAATCCAATTGCCTATTCGTCTGTCCATCTATGCAACTGGCTATCCATCTGTCCATCTATTCAACTGGCTCTTAGTCTATCCAGCTATCCATCTGTCCATCTATCCAACTGGCTATCCGTCTGTCTGTCTATCCAACTGGCTGTTCTTCTATCCGTCTGGCTGTTCGTCTGACCATCTATCCAACTGGCTATCCATCTGTCCATCTATCCAACTGGCTAGTGGTCTGTCCATCTATCCAACTCGCTATCCGTCTGTCCATCTAACCAACTGGATTTCCGTCTTCCCATCTATCCAACTGTCTATTCATCTATCTATCTAACCAACTGGCTATTCGTCTGTATGTCTATCTACCACTCACACACACACACAGGAACACACACAGCAGTCAGGATGGCCGAGCAGTCTAAGGCGCTGCGTTAAGGTCGCAGTCTCTCCTGGAGGCGTGGGTTCAAATCCTACTTCTGACACTTCCTTAGGTTAGGTTTGGCCTCGATTCCCAGTTGCTTCAACATCCATTGTAAAACCTGAGCCCAATCAATCATGCGAATCACTTCGCTGTGGAGACTGAAATAGAATATCCAATTGCCTATTCGTCTGTCCAACTATCTAATCAATTGGCTGTCCATCTATACAACTGCCTGTTCGTCTGACCATCTAACCAACTGGCTATCCATCTGTCCATCTATCCAACTGGCTAGTGGTTTGTTCATCTATCCGTCTGTCCATCTAACCAACTGGATTTCTGTCTGTCCATCGATCCAACTGGCTATTCGTCTGACCATCTATCCAACTGGCTATCCGTCTGTCCACCTATCCAACTGGCTAGTGGTCTGTCTATTCATCTATCTATCTAACCAACTGGCTATTCGTCTGTATATCTATCTACCACTCACACACACACAGGAACACACGCAGCAGTCAGGATGGCCGAGCGGTCTAACGCGCTGCGTTAAGGTTGCAGTCCCTCCTGGAGGCGTGGCTTCAAATCCCAATTCTGACACTTCCTTAGGTTAGGTTTGGCCTCGATTCCCAGTTGCTTTAACCATCTAACCAACTGTCTATCCGTCTGTCCATCTATCCAAATGGCGATTCGTGTGTCCATCTAACCAACTGGATTTCCGTCTTCCTGTCTATTCATCTATCTATCTAACCAACTGGCTATTCGTCTGTATATCTATCTACCACTCACACACACACAGGAACACACGCAGCAGTTAGGATGGCCGAGCGGTCTAACGCGCTGCGTTAAGGTTGCAGTCCCTCCTGGAGGCGTGGCTTCAAATCCCACTTCTGACACTTCCTTAGGTTAGGTTTGGCCTCGAGTCCCAGTTGCTTCATCATCCAGTTTAAAACCTGAGCCGAATCAATTGTGTGAATCACTTCCCTGTGGAGACTTAAATAGAATATCCAACTGGCTATCCATCTATCCAATTGGTGATTCATCTGTCCATCTATTCATCTATCTATCTAACCAACTGGCTATTCGTCTGTCTGTCTATCTACCAATGTGTACAAAAAACACAAAATCTAAGCCGAATCAATCATGTGAATCACCTCCCTGTGGAGACTAAAATAGAATATCCAAGTGGCTGTTCACCTATCTATCTAACGAACTGCCTGTTCGTCCATCAATCCAATTTCCTATTCGTCTGTCCATCTATGCAACTGGCTATCCATCTGTCCATCTATGCAACTGGCTCTTAGTCTATCCAGCTATCCATCTGTCCATCTATCCAACTGGCTATCCGTCTGTCAATCTATCCAACTGGCTAGTGGTCTGTCCATCTATCCAACTGGCTATCCATCTGGCTGTTCGTCTGACCATCTATCCAACTGGCTATCCATCTGTCCATCTATCCAACTGGCTAGTGGTCTGTCCATCTATCCAACTCGCTATCCGTCTGTCCATCTAACCAACTGGATTTCCGTCTTCCCATCTATCCAACTGTCTATTCATCTATCTATCTAACCAACTGGCTATTCGTCTGTATATCTATCTACCACTCACACACACACACAGGAACACACACAAGCAGTCAGGATGCCCGAGCGGTCTAAGGCGCTGCCTTAAGGTCGCAGTCTCTCCTGGAGGCGTGGGTTCAAATCCCACTTCTGACACTTCCTTAGGTTAGGTTTGGCCTCGATTCCCAGTTGCTTCAAAATCCATTGTAAAACCTGAGCCGAGTCAATCATGCGGATCGCTTCGCTGTGGAGACTGAAATTGAATATCCAATTGCCTATTCGTCTGTCCATCTGTCCAACTATCTAATCAATTGGCTGTCCATCTATTCAACTGGCTGTTTGTCTATCCAACTGGCTAGTGGTCTGTCCATCTATCCAACTGCGTGTTCGTCTGACCATCTAACCAACTGGCTATCCGTCTGTCCATCTATCCAAATGGCGATTCGTCTGTCCATCGATCCAACTGGATATTCGTCTGACCATCTATCCAACTGGCTATCCATCTTTCCATCTATCCAACTTGCTATCCGTCTGTCCATCTAACCAACTGGATTTCCGTCTTCCCATCTATCCAACTGTCTATTCATCTATCTATCTAACCAACTGGCTATTCGTCTGTATATCTATCTACCACTCACACACACACACAGGAACACACACAAGCAGTCAGGATGGCCGAGCGGTCTAAGGCGCTGCGTTAAGGTCGCAGTCTCTCCTGGAGGCGTGGGTTCAAATCCCACTTTTGACACTTCCTTAGGTTAGGTTTGGCCTCGATTCCCAGTTGCTTCAACATCCATTGTAAAACCTGAGCCGAATCAATCATACGAATCGCTTCACTGTGGAGACTGAAATAGAATATCCAATTGCCTATTCGTCTGTCCAACTATCTAATCAATTGGCTGTCCATCTATTCAACTGGCTGTTTGTCTATCCAACTGGCTAGTGGTCTGTCCATCTATCCAACTGGCTGTCCATCTATCCAAATGCCTGTTCGTCTGACCATCCAACCAACTGGCTATCCGTCTGTCCATCTATCCAAATGGCGATTCGTCTGTCCATCAATCCAACTGGCTATCCATCTGTCCTTCTATCCAACTGGGTAGTGGTCTGTTCATCTATCCGTCTGTCCATCTAACCAACTGGATTTCTGTCTGTCCATCTATCCAACTGTCTATTCATCTATCTATCTGTCTGACCAACTGGCTAGTCGTCTGTACGTCTATCTACCAATGTGGACACTCACACACACACACACCATTCAGGATGGCCAAGCGGTCTAAGGCGCTGCGTTCAGGTCGCAGTCTCCCCTTGAGGCTTGTGTTCAAATCCCACTTCTGACAGCTCTTAATCGTCAGGTTTGGCCTTCAGTCCCAGTTGCTTCATCATCCAGTTTAAAACCTGAGCTGAATCAATCGTGTGAATCACTTCCCTGTGGAGACTTAAATAGAATATCCAACTGGCTATCCATCGATCCAATTGGTGATTCATCTGTCCATCTATCCAACTGTCTATTTATCTATCTATCTAACCAACTGGCTATTCGTCTGTCTGTCTATCTACCAATGTGTACACACACCACAAAAAACACAAAATCTGAGCCGAATCAATCATGTGAATCACTTCCCTGTGGAGACTTAAATAGAATATCCAAGTGGCTGTTCGTCTATCTATCTAACGAACTGCCTGTTCGTCCATCAATCCAATTGCCTATTCGTCTGTCCCTCTATGCAACTGGCTATCCCTCTGTCAATCTATCCAACTGGCTAGTGGTCTGTCCATCTATCCAACTGGCTATCCGTCAGTCCATCTATCCGTCTGTCTGGCTGTTCTTCTGACCATCTATCCAACTGGCTATCCATCTGTCCATCTATCCAACTGGCTAGTGGTCTGTCCATCTATCCAACTCGCTATCCGTCTGTCCATCTAACCAACTGGATTTCGGTCTTCCAATCTATCCAACTGTCTATTCATATATCTATCTATCTAACCAACTGGCTATTCGTCTGTATATCTATCTACCACTCACACACACACACACAGGAACACACACGGCAGTCAGGATGGCCGAGCGGGCTAAGGCGCTGCGTTAAGGTTGCAGTCTCTCCTGGAGGCGTGGGTTCAAATCCCACTTCTGACACTTCCTTAGGTTAGGTTTGGCCTCGATTCCCAGTTGCTTCAACATCCATTGTAAAACCTGAGCCGAATCAATCATGCGAATCGCTTTGCTGTGGAGACTGAAATAGAATATCCAATTGCCTATTCGTCTGTCCAACTATCTAATCAATTGGCTGTCCATCTATTCAACTGGCGTTTGTCTATCCAACTGGCTATGGTCTGCCATCTATCCAACTGCTATCCATTTGTATGTCCGTCTGTCTGTCTGACCAACTGGCTAGTCGTCTATCTACCAATGTGCACACTCACACAAACACACACCATTCAGGATGGCCGTGCGGTCTAAGGCGCTGCGTTCATGTCGCAGTCTCCCCTTGAGGCTTGGGTTCGAATCCCACTTCTGACAGCTCTTAATCGTCAGGTTTGGCCTCGAGTCCCAGTTGCTTCATCATCCAGTTTAAAACCTGAGCCGAATCAATCGTGTGAATCACTTCCCTGTGGAGACTTCAATAGAATATCCAACTGGCTATCCATCTATCCAATTGGTGATTCATCTGTCTGTCTATTCATCTATCTATCTAACCAACTGGCTATTCGTCTGTCTGTCTATCTACCAATGTGTACACACACCACAAAAAACACAAAATCTGAGCCGAATCAATCATGTGAATCACTTCCCTGTGGAGACTGAAATAGAATATCCAAGTGGCTGTTCGTCTATCTATCTAACTAACTGCCTGTTCGTCCATCTATCCAACTGGCTATCCGTCTGTCTGTTCGTCTGACCATCTATCCAACTGGCTATCCATCTATCCAACTGGCTAGTGGTCTGTCCATCTATCCAACTCGATATCCATCTGTCCATCTAACCAACTGGATTTCCGTCTTCCCATCTATCCAACTATTCATCTATCTATCTAACCAACTATGTCTGTATATCTATCTACCACCACACACACACACAGGAGCACACAGCAGTCGGATGGCTGAGCGGTCTAAGGCGCTGCGTTAAGGTCGCAGTCTCTCCTGGAGGCGTGGGTTCAATCCCACTTCTGACACTTCCTTAGTTAGGTTTGGCCTCGATTCCCAGTTGCTTCAACATCCATTGTAAAACCTGAGCCCAATCAATCATGCCAATCACTTCGCTGTGGAGACTGAAATAGAATATCCAATTGCCTATTCATCTGTCCAACTATCTAATCAAATCAATCCATCTATTCAACTGGCTGTTTGTCTGTCCATCTATCCAACTGCCTGTTCGTCTGACCATCTAACCAACTGGCTATCCGTCTCTCCATCGATCCAACTGGCTATTCGTCTGACCATCTATCCAACTGGCTAGTGGTCTATTCATCTATCTATCTGTCTGACCAACTGGCTAGTCGTCTGTACGTCTATCTACCAATGTGTACACTCACACACACACAAACACACACCATTCAGGATGGCCAAGCGGTCTAAGGCGCTGCGTTCAGGTCGCAGTCTCCCCTTGAGGCTTGGGTTCGAATCCCACTTCTGACAGCTCTTAATCGTCAGGTTTGGCCTCGAGTCCCAGTTGCTTCATCATCCAGTTTAAAACCTGAGCCGAATCAATCGTGTGAATCACTTCCCTGTGGAGACTTAAATAGAATATCCAACTGGCTATCCATCTATCCAATTGGTGATTCATCTGTCCATCTATCCAACTGTCTATTCATCTATCTATCTAACCAACTGGCTATTCGTCTGTATATCTATCTACCACTCACACACACACACACAGGAACACACACAGCAGTCAGGATGGCCGAGCGGTCTAAGGCGCTGCGTTAAGGTCGCAGTCTCTCCTGGAGGCGTGGGTTCAAATCCCACTTCTGACACTTCCTTAGGTTAGGTTTGGCCTCGAATCCCAGTTGCTTCAACATCCATTGTAAAACCTGAGCCCAATCAATCATGCGAATCACTTTGCTGTGGAGACTGAAATAGAATATCCAATTGCCTATTCGTCTGTCCATCTGTCCAACTATCTAATCAAATCAATCCATCTATTCAACTGGCTGTTTGTCTGTCCATCTATCCAACTGCCTGTTCGTCTGACCATCTAACCAACTGGCTATCCGTCTGTCCATCGATCCAACTGGCTATTCGTCTGACCATCTATCCAACTGGCTAGTGGTCTGTTCATCTATCCGTCTGTCCATCTAACCAACTGGATTTCTGTCTGTCCATCTATCCGACCGTCTATTCATCTATCTATCTGTTTGACCAACTGGCTAGTCGTCTGTACGTCTATCTACCAATGTGTACACTCACAAACACACACCATTCAGGATGGCCAAGCGGTCTAAGGCGCTGCGTTCCGGTCGCAGTCTCCCCTTGAGGCTTGGGTTCGAATCCCACTTCTGACAGCTCTTAATCGTCAGGTTTGGCCTCGAGTCCCAGTTGCTTCATCATCCAGTTTAAAACCTGAGCCGAATCAATCGTGTGAATCACTTCCCTGTGGAGACTTAAATAGAATATCCAACTGGCTATCCATCTATCCAATTGGTGATTCATCTGTCCATCTATTCATCTATCTATCTAACCAACTGGCTATTCGTCTGTCTGTCTATCTACCAATGTGTACACACACCACAAAAAACACAAAATCTGAGCCGAATCAATCATGTGAATCACTTCCCTGTGGAGACTGAAATAGAATATCCAAGTGGCTGTTCGTCTATCTATCTAACTAACTGCCTGTTCGTCCATCTATCCAACTGGCTATCCGTCTGTCTGTCTATCCAACTGGCTGTTCGTCTATCCGTCTGGCTGTTCGTCTGACCATCTATCCAACTGGCTATCCATCTATCCAACTGGCTAGTGGTCTGTCCATCTATCCAACTCGATATCCGTCTGTCCATCTAACCAACTGGATTTCCGTCTTCCCATCTATCCAATTGTCTATTCATCTATCTATCTAACCAACTGGCTATTCGTCTGTATATCTATCTACCACTCACACACACACACACAGGAGCACACACAGCAGTCAGGATGGCCGAGCGGTCTAAGGCGCTGCGTTAAGGTCACAGTCTCTCCTGGAGGCGTCGGTTCAAATCCCACTTCTGACACTTCCTTAGGTTAGGTTTGGCCTCGATTCCCAGTTGCTTCAACATCCATTGTAAAACCTGAGCCCAATCAATCATGCCAATCACTTCGCTGTGGAGACTGAAATAGAATATCCAATTGCCTATTCGTCTGTCCATCTGTCCAACTATCTAATCAAATCAATCCATCTATTCAACTGGCTGTTTGTCTGTCCATCTATCCAACTGCCTGTTCGTCTGACCATCTAACCAACTGGCTATCCGTCTGTCCATCGATCCAACTGGCTATTCGTCTGACCATCTATCCAACTGGCTAGTGGTCTGTTCATCTATCCGTCTGTCCATCTAACCAACTGGATTTCTGTCTGTCCATCTATCCGACCGTCTATTCATCTATCTATCTGTCTGACCAACTGGCTAGTCGTCTGTACGTCTATCTACCAATGTGTACACTCACAAACACACACCATTCAGGATGGCCAAGCGGTCTAAGGCGCTGCGTTCAGGTGGCAGTCTCCCCTTGAGGCTTGGGTTCGAATCCCACTTCTGACAGCTCTTAATCGTCAGGTTTGGCCTCGAGTCCCAGTTGCTTCATCATCCAGTTTAAAACCTGAGCCGAATCAATCGTGTGAATCACTTCCCTGTGGAGACTTTAATAGAATATCCAATTGGCTATCCATCTATCCAATTGGTGATTCATCTGTCCATCTGTCCAACTATCTAATCATTGGTGTCATCTATTCAACTGGCTTTTGTCTATCCACTGGCTAGTGGTCCCATCTATCCAACTGGCGTGTTCGTCTGACATTAACAAACTGCTATTCGTCCATCTATCCAAATGGCGATTCGTCTGTCCATCGATCCAACTGGATATGTCTGCCCATCTATCCAACTGGCTATCCATCTTTCCATCTATCCAACTGCTATCCGTTCTGTCCATCTAACCAACTGGATTTCCGTCTTCCCTCTATCCAACTGTCTATTCATCTATCTATCTAACCAACTGGCTATTCGTCTGTATATCTATCTACCACTCACACACACACACAGGAACACACACAAGCAGTCAGGATGGCCGAGCGGTCTAAGGCGCTGCGTTAAGGTCGCAGTCTCTCCGGAGGCGTGGGTTCAAATCCCACTTTGACACTTCCTTAGGTTAGGTTTGGCCTCGATTCCCAGTTGCTTCAACATCCATTGTAAAACCTGAGCCGAATCAATCATACGAATCGCTTCACTGTGGAGACTGAAATAGAATATCCAATTGCCTATTCCATCTGTCCAACTATCTAATCAATGGCTGTCCATCTATTCAACTGGCTGTTTGTCTGTCCATCTATCCAACTGCTGTCCACTATCCAAATGCCTGTTCGTCTGACCATCCAACCAACTGGCTATCCGTCTGTCCATCTATCCAAATGGCTATTCTGTCCATCAATCCAACTGGCTATCCATCTGTCCTTCTATCCAACTGGGTAGTGGTCTGTTCATCTATCCGTCTGTCCATCTAACCAACTGGATTCTGTCTGTCCATCTATCCAAGTCTATTCATCTATCTATCTGTCTGACCAACTGGCTAGTTCTGTAACGTCTATCTACCAATGTGTACACTCACAACACACACCATTCAGGATGGCCAAGCGGTCTAAGGCGCTGCGTTCAGGTCAGTCTCCCCTTGAGGCTTGTGTTCAAATCCCACTTCTGACAGCTCTTAATCGTCAGGTTTGGCCTTCAGTCCCAGTTGCTTATCATCCAGTTTAAAACCTGAGCCGAATCAATCGTGTGAATCACTTCCCTGTGGAGACTTAAATAGAATATCCAACTGGCTATCCATCGATCCAATTGGTGATTCATCTGTCCATCATCCAACTGTCTATTTATCTATCTATCTAACCAACTGGCTATTCGTCTGTCTGTCTATCTACCAATGTGTACACACACCACAAAAAACACAAAATCTGAGCCGAATCAATCATGTGAATCACTTCCCTGTGGAGACTTAAATAGAATATCCAAGTGGCTGTTCGTCTATCTATCTAACGAACTGCCTGTTCGTCCATCAATCCAATTGCCTATTCGTCTGTCCCTCTATGCAACTGGCTATCCCTCTGTCAATCTATCCAACTGGCTAGTGGTCTGTCCATCTATCCAACTGGCTATCCGTCAGTCCATCTATCCGTCGTCTGGCTGTTCTTCTGGATCTATCTATCAACTGGCTAGTGTCTGTCATCTATCCAACTCGCTATCCGTCTGTCCATCTAACCAACTGGATTTCGGTCTTCCAATTATCCAAATGTCTATTATATCTATCTATCTAACCAACTGGCTATTCGTCTGTATATCTATCTACCACTCACACACACCAACACAGGAACACACACGGCAGTCAGGATGGCCGAGCGGGCTAAGGCGCTGCGTTAAGGTTGCAGTCTCTCCTGGAGGCGTGGGTTCAAATCCCACTTCTGACACTTCCTTAGGTTAGGTTTGCCTCGATTCCCAGTGCTTCAACATCCATTGTAAAACCTGAGCCGAATCAATCATGCGAATCGCTTTGCTGTGGAGACTGAAATAGAATATCCAATTGCCTATTCGTCTGTCCAACTATCTAATCAATTGGCTGTCCATCTATTCAACTGGCTGTTTGTCTATCCAACTGGCTAGTGGTCTGTCCAGCTATCCATTTGTCTGTCCGTCTGTCTGTCTGACCAACTGGCTAGTCGTCTATCTACCAATGTGCACACTCACACAAACACACACCATTCAGGATGGCCGTGCGGTCTAAGGCGCTGCGTTCATGTCGCAGTCTCCCCTTGAGGCTTGGGTTCGAATCCCACTTCTGACAGCTCTTAATCGTCAGGTTTGGCCTCGAGTCCCAGTTGCTTCATCATCCAGTTTAAAACCTGAGCCGAATCAATCGTGTGAATCACTTCCCTGTGGAGACTTCAATAGAATATCCAACTGGCTATCCATCTATCCAATTGGTGATTCATCTGTCTGTCTATTCATCTATCTATCTAACCAACTGGCTATTCGTCTGTCTGTCTATCTACCAATGTGTACACAACACACAAAAAACACAAAATCTGAGCCAAATCATCATGTGAATCACTTCCCTGTGGAGACTGAAATAGAATATCCAAGTGGGTTCGTCTATCTATCTAACTAACTGCCTGTTCGTCCATCTATCCAACTGGCTATCCGGCTGTCTCTATCCAACTGGCTAGTGGTCTGTCCCATACCAACTCGATATCCATCTGTCCATCTAACCAACTGGATTTCCGTCTTCCCATCTATCCAACTGTCTATTCATCTATCTATCTAACCAACTGGCTATTCGTCTGTATATCTATCTACCACTCACACACACACACAGGAGCACACACAGCAGTCAGGATGGCTGAGCGGTCTAAGGCGCTGCGTTAAGGTCGCAGTCTCTCCTGGAGGCGTGGGTTCAAATCCCACTTCTGACACTTCCTTAGGTTAGGTTTGGCCTCGATTCCCAGTTGCTTCAACATCCATTGTAAAACCTGAGCCCAATCAATCATGCCAATCACTTCGCTGTGGAGACTGAAATAGAATATCCAATTGCCTATTCATCTGTCCAACTATCTAATCAAATCAATCCATCTATTCAACTGGCTGTTTGTCTGTCCATCTATCCAACTGCCTGTTCGTCTGACCATCTAACCAACTGGCTATCCGTCTGTCCATCGATCCAACTGGCTATTCGTCTGACCATCTATCCAACTGGCTAGTGGTCTATTCATCTATCTATCTGTCTGACCAACTGGCTAGTCGTCTGTACGTCTATCTACCAATGTGTACACTCACACACACACACACACACACCATTCAGGATGGCCAAGCGGTCTAAGGCGCTGCGTTCAGGTCGCAGTCTCCCCTTGAGGCTTGGGTTCGAATCCCACTTCTGACAGCTCTTAATCGTCAGGTTTGGCCTCGAGTCCCAGTTGCTTCATCATCCAGTTTAAAACCTGAGCCGAATCAATCGTGTGAATCACTTCCCTGTGGAGACTTAAATAGAATATCCAACTGGCTATCCATCTATCCAATTGGTGATTCATCTGTCCATCTATCCAACTGTCTATCATCTATCTATCTAACCAACTGGCTATTCGTCTGTATATCTATCTACCACTCACACACACAACAACGGAACACACACAGCAGTCAGGATGGCCGAGCGGTCTAAGGCGCTGCGTTAAGGTCGCAGTCTCTCCTGGAGGCGTGGGTTCAAATCCCACTTCTGACACTTCCTTAGGTTGGTTTGGCCTCGAATACCCAGTTGCTTCAACATCCATTGTAAAACCTGAGCCCAATCAATCATGCGAATCACTTGCTGTGGAGACTGAAATAGAATATCATTGCCTATTCGTCTGTCCATCTGTCCAACTATCTAATCAAATCAATCATCTATTCAACTGGCTGTTTGTCTGTCCATCTATCCAACTGCCTGTTCGTCTGACATCTAACCAACTGGCTATCGTCTGTCCATCGATCCAGCTATTCGTTGACATCTATCCAACTGGCTATGGTCTGTTCATCTATCCGTCTGTCCATTTAACCAACTGGATTTCTGTCTGTCCATCTATCCGACCGTCTATTCATCTATCTATCTGCTTGACCAACTGGCTAGTCGTCTGTACGTCTATCTACCAATGTGTACACTCACAAACACACACCATTCAGGATGGCCAAGCGGTCTAAGGGCTGCGTTCCGTCGCAGTCTCCCCTTGAGGCTTGGGTTCGAATCCCACTTCTGACAGCTCTTAATCGTCAGGTTTGGCATCGAGTCCCAGTTGCTTCACATCCAGTTTAAAACCTGAGCCGAATCAATCGTGTGAATCACTTCCCTGTGGAGACTTAAATAGAATATCCAACTGGCATCCATCTATCCAATTGGTGATTCATCTGTCCATCTATTATATATCTATCTAACCAACTGGCTATTCGTCGTCTGTCTATCTACCAATGTGACACACACCACAAAAAACACAAAATCTGAGCCGAATCAATCATGTGATCACTTCCTGTGGAGACTGAAATAGATATCCAAGTGCTGTTCGTCATCTATCTAACTAACTGCCTGTTCGTCATCTATCCGACTAGCCCAACTGGCTATCCGTCTGTCTGTCTATCCAACTGGCTGTTCGTCTATCGTCTGGCTGTTCGTCTGACCATCTATCCAACTGGCTATCCATCTATCCAACGGCTAGTGGTCTGTCCATCTATCCACTCGATATCCGTCTGTCCATCTAACCAACTGGATTTCCGTCTTCCATCTATCCAATTGTCTATTCTCTCTATCTAACCAACTGGCTATTCGTCTGTATATCTATCTACCACTCAACACACACACAGGAGCACACACAGCAGTCAGGATGGCGAGCGGTCTAAGGCGCTGCGTTAAGGTCAGTCTCTCCTGGAGGCGTGGTTCAAATCCCACTTCTGACACTTCCTTAGGTTAGGTTTGGCCTCGATTCCCAGTTGCTTCAAATCCATTGTAAAACCTGGCCCAATCAATCATGCCAATCACTTCGCTGTGGATACGCATAGAATATCCAATGCCTATTCGTGTCCATCTGTCCAACTATCTAATCAATCAATCCATCTATTCAACTGGCTGTTTGTCTGTACCCTGCTGTCAACTGCTGTTTCTGTCCATCGTCCAACTGGCTATTCGTCTGACCATCTATCCACGGCTAGTGTCTGTCATCTATCGTCTGTCCATCTAACCAACTGGATTTCTTGTTGTCCATCTATCCGACCGTCTTCCGCTATCTATCTGTCTGACCAACTGCAGTCGTGTACTCTATCTACCAATGTGTACACTCACAACACACACCAGTCAGGATGGCAACGGGTTAAGGCGCTGCGTTCAGGTGGCAGTCTCCCCTTGAGGCTTGGGTTCGATCCCATTCTGACAGCTCTAATCGTCAGGTTGGCCTCGAGTCCCAGTTGCTCATCAGTTTAAAACCTGAGCCGAATCAATCGTGTGAATCACTTCCCTGTGGAGACTTAATAGAATATCCAACTGGCTATCCATCTATCCAATTGGGATTCATCTGTCCATCATGTCTATTCTATCTATCTAACCAACTGGTAGTCTGTCTGTCTATCGACCAATGTGTACACACACCACAAACACAAAATCTGAGCCGAATCAATCATGGAATTCACTTCCCTGTGGAGACTGAAATAGAAATCCAAGTGGCTGTTCGTCTATATCTAACTAACTGCCTGTTCGTCCATCTACACTGGCTATCCGTTCTTTCCAACTGGCTGTTCGACATATCCAACTGGTTCCATCTATCCAACTGGCTAGTGGTGTCATATCGTCCCGTCCATCAACCAACCGTCTTCCCATCTACCAACTGTATTCATCTATCTATCTACCAACTGGCTATTCGTCTGTATATCTATCTACCACTCACACACACACACAGGAACACACACAGCAGTCAGGATGCCGACGGTTAAGGCGCTGCGTTAAGGTCGCAGTCTCTCCTGAGGCGTGGGTCAAATCACTTCTGACACTTCCTTAGGTTAGGTTTGGCCTCGATTCCAGTTGCTTNCTATTCGTCTGTCTGTCTATCTACCAATGTGTACACACACCACAAAAACACAAAATCTGAGCCGAATCAATCATGTGAATCACTTCCCTGTGGAGACTGAAATAGAATATCCAATTGTCTGTTCGTCTATCCAACTATATAACATTGGCTGTCCATCTATTCCACTGGCTGTTCGTCTATCCACTTGCTAGGGGTCTATTCGTCTGACCATCTATCCATCTGGCTATCCCTCTGTCCATCTATCCAACTGTTTCCTGTCCATCTATCCAACTCTAACATCTACTGGCCATCTCTTCCCTGTGGATTAAATCTATCCCTGCTATCCATCTGTGGTGATTCTCTATCTATCTAACCAACTGGCTATTCGTCTGTCTGTCTATCTACCAATGTGTACACACCACACAAACAAAACTGAGCCCATCCAGCAGGATTGCCCTGTGAGACTGAATCCAAGTGCTTTCGTCTCTATCAAACCTTCGACCCAATCCAATTTGCCCATGTCTTCAACATCTAAACTGGCTATCCATCTGCCATTATTCAACTGCTCTTTATCCAGCATTCTGTCCATCTATCCACTAGCTATCCCGTCTGTCCATCTATTCAACTGGCTGTTTGTCTGTCCATCTAACCAACTGGCTATCCGTCTGTCCATCGATCCAACTGGCTATTCGTCTGACCATCTATCCAACTGGCTAGTGGTCTGTTCATCTATCCGTCTGTCCATCTAACCAACTGGATTTCTGTCTGTCCATCTATCCGACTGTCTATTCATCTATCTATCTGTCTGACCAACTGGCTAGTCGTCTGTACGTCTATCTACCAATGTGTACACTCACAAACACACACCATTCAGGATGGCCAAGCGGTCTAAGGCGCTGCGTTCCGGTCGCAGTCTCCCCTTGAGGCTTGGGTTCGAATCCCACTTCTGACAGCTCTTAATCGTCAGGTTTGGCCTCGAGTCCCAGTTGCTTCATCATCCAGTTTAAAACCTGAGCCGAATCAATCGTGTGAATCACTTCCCTGTGGAGACTTAAATAGAATATCCAACTGGCTATCCATCTATCCAATTGGTGATTCATCTGTCCATCTATCCAACTGTCTATTCATCTATCTATCTAACCAACTGGCTATTCGTCTGTCTGTCTATCTACCAATGTGTACACACACCACAAAAAACACAAAATCTGAGCCGAATCAATCATGTGAATCACTTCCCTGTGGAGACTGAAATAGAATATCCAAGTGGCTGTTCGTCTATCTATCTAACGAACTGCCTGTTCGTCCATCTATCCAACTGGCTATCCGTCTGTCTGTCTATCCAACTGGCTGTTCGTCTATCCGTCTGGCTGTTCGTCTGACCATCTATCCAACTGGCTATCCATCTATCCAACTGGCTAGTGGTCTGTCCATCTATCCAACTCGATATCCGTCTGTCCATCTAACCAACTGGATTTCCGTCTTCCCATCTATCCAACTGTCTATTCATCTATCTATCTAACCAACTGGCTATTCGTCTGTATATCTATCTACCACTCACACACACACACACAGGAACACACACAGCAGTCAGGATGGCCGAGCGGTCTAAGGCGCTGCGTTAAGGTCGCAGTCTCTCCTGGAGGCGTGGGTTCAAATCCCACTTCTGACACTTCCTTAGGTTAGGTTTGGCCTCGATTCCCAGTTGCTTCAACATCCATTGTAAAACCTGAGCCCAATCAATCATGCGAATCACTTCGCTGTGGAGACTGAAATAGAATATCCAATTGCCTATTCGTCTGTCCATCTGTCCAACTATCTAATCAAATCAATCCATCTATTCAACTGGCTGTTTGTCTGTCCATCTAACCAACTGCCTGTTCGTCTGACCATCTAACCAACTGGCTGTCCATCGATCCAACTGGCTATTCGTCTGACCATCTATCCAACTGGCTAGTGGTCTGTTCATCTATCCGTCTGTCCATCTAACCAACTGGATTTCTGTCTGTCCATCTATCCGACCGTCTATTCATCTATCTATCTGTCTGACCAACTGGCTAGTTGTCTGTACGTCTATCTACCAATGTGTACACTCACAAACACACACCATTCAGGATGGCCAAGCGGTCTAAGGCGCTGCGTTCCAGGTCGCAGTCTCCCCTTGAGGCTTGGGTTCGAATCCCACTTCTGACAGCTCTTAATCGTCAGGTTTGGCCTCGAGTCCCAGTTGCTTCATCATCCAGTTTAAAACCTGAGCCGAATCAATCGTGTGAATCACTTCCCTGTGGAGACTTAAATAGAATATCCAACTGGCTATCCATCTGTCCATCTATCCAACTGTCTATTCATCTATCTAACCAACTGGCTATTCGTCTGTCTGTCTATCTACCAATGTGTACACACACCACAAAAAACACAAAGCTGAGCCGAATCAATCATGTGAATCACTTCCCTGTGGAGACTGAAATAGAATATCCAATTGTCTGTTCGTCTGTCCAACTATATAATCAATTGGCTGTCCATCTATTCAACTGGCTGTTTGTCTATCCAACTTGCTAGGGGTCTGTCCATATATCCAACTGGCTATTCGTCTGACCATCTATCCATCTGGCTATCCCTCTGTCCATCTAACCAACTGGATTTCTGTCTGTCCATCTATCCAACTGTCTATACATCTATCTATCTAACCAACTGGCTATTCGTCTGTCTGTCTATCTACCAATGTGTACACACACCACAAAAAACACAAAATCTGAGCCCAATCAATCATGTAAATCACTTCCCTGTGGAGACTGAAATTGAATATCCAAGTGGCTGTTCGTCTATCTATCTAACGAACTGCCTGTTCGTCCATCAATCCAATTGCCCATTCGTCTGTCCATCTATGCAACTGGCTATCCATCTGTCCATCTATTCAACTGGCTCTTAGTCTATCCAGCTATCCATCTGTCCATCTATCCAACTAGCTATCCGTCTGTCCATCTATCCAACTGGCTAGTGGTCTGTCCATCTATCCAACTGGCTATCCGTCTCTCCATCTATCCAACTGGCTATTCGTCTGTCCATCTATGCAACTGGCTATCCATCTGTCCATCTATTCAACTGGCTCTTAGTCTATCCAGCTATCCATCTGTCCATCTATCCAACTGGCTATCCATCTGTCCATCTATCCAACTAGCTAGTGGTCTGTCCATCTATCCAACTCGCTATCCGTCTGTCCATCTATCCTACCGGCTATTCGTCTATCTATCTATCCAACTCGATATCCGTCTGTCCATCTAACCAACTGGATTTCCGTCTTCCCATCTATCCAACTGTCTATTCATCTATCTATCTAACCAACTGGCTATTCGTCTGTATATCTATCTACCACTCACACACACACAGGAACACGCACAGCAGTCAGGATGGCCGAGCGGTCTAAGGCGCTGCGTTAAGGTCGCAGTCTCTCCTGGAGGCGTGGGTTCAAATCCCACTTCTGACACTTCCTTAGGTTAGGTTTGGCCTCGATTCCCAGTTGCTTCAACATCCAATGTAAAACCTGAGGCGAATCACTTCGCTGTGGAGACTGAAATAGAATATCCAATTGCCTATTCGTCTGACCATCTATCCAACTGGCTTTTCGTCTCACCATCTATCCAACTGGCTAGTGGTCTGTCCATCTATTCAACTGGCCGTCTTTCTGTCCATCTATCCAACTGGCTATTCGTCTGTCCATCTATCCAACTGGCTGTTCGTCTGGCTATCCGTCTGTCCATCTGACCAACTGGATTCCTGTCTGTCCATCTATCCAACTGTCTATTCATCTACCTATCTACCAATGTGTACACACCACAAAAAACACAAAACCTGAGCTGAATCAATCGTGTGAATCACTTCGCCGTGGAGACTGAAATAGAATATCCAAGTGGCTATTCGTCTATCTAACCAATTGCCAGTTCGTCTATCTATCTAACGAACTGCCTGTTTGTCCATCAATCCAATTGCCTATTCATCTGTCCATCTATGCAACTGGCAATTCGTCTGTCCATCTATCTAATCAATTGGCTATTTGTCTGTCCGTCTATTCAACTGGCTATCCGTCTATCCAACTGGCTGTTCGTCTATCCATCTATCCAACTGGCTATCCGTCTATCCATCTAACCAACTGGATTTCTGTCTGTCCATCTATCCAACTGTCTATTCATCTATCTATCTGTCTTACCAACTGGCTATTCGTCTGTACGTCTATCTACCAATGTGTACACTCACACACACACAATCTCACACCAGTCAGGATGGCCGAGCGGTCTAAGGCGCTGCGTTCAGGTAGCAGCTCTCCCTTGAGGCGTGGGTTCGAATCCCACTTCTGACAGTTCTTTATCGTCAGGTTTGGCCTTGAGTCCCAGTTGCTTCAACATCCAATGTAAAACCTGAGCCGAATCAATTGTGTGAATCACTTCGCTGTAGAGACTGAAATATAATATCCAACTGGCTATCCAGCTATCCGTCTGTCCATCTATCCAAATGGGTGGTTATCTATCCATCTATCCAACTGGTTAGTGGTCTGTCCATCTAACCAACTGGATTTCTCTCTGTCCGTCTATTCATCTATCTATCTGGCCAACTGGCTGTTCGTCTATCCATCTATCCAACTGGCTATCCGTCTGTGGTTACAAACTTTCCAGTTTAATTCCTCTCTATAAATTCTGAAGGTTTTGACAGATGCATATATCCAACAATTTATCCCTAAAGACAAGAAGAAGATTTTTTGTCAGTATTTTCTGATTTAGTTAAGGACAAAAATGGTGTCTAAAAATTTCTCTGTAGGAACAGAATCTCATGAAAATGTGACACTTATTTTTAACAAAGTAAATAATCTCTGATGATATATTTAATGTCTCTGCTTAAATCTGCAGCAAAAAGGTGCCAAACACCATGGATGGTCCCAGACCTTTTCCACCAGCAGTAGTTTGAGTATATGAGCACTGCTTGAATAAACTTTACTGCAAAACCTTGATATCTTTTCCCCATTTTGAATGTATAACTGATTAGTCAGTGATTTGGGGATACAACTAAAATGAGACAGTAGGTAAAACTGGCCAGATAAGACTGTCATCACAAGGTACACAAGAACTGACTGTAAAAGCAGGTTTACAGGTATTCTGCTTATGTACTGTAGATGGCCCTGGTGCCACAACAGTTGTAGAGAAGATAATGAGATCAGTGATGAAGATGGCTACAACTGCAAAGGTGGCCTTAAAGGAGATGCCAAACAAGACCTCATGAGACTTAACTAGATGAGATGTTCAGAGCGTAAACTAGGAATTTCATTCTTAAATTCATTATACTGTATCTTCAGAACTGTATTGCACACATGCGGGCTACTTTTAGTGTTACTGTGGCACAGAAAATATAACATTTACTGTCAATTTACTGTTTGAAGTTTATAACAAAATAGACATACGATAAATATATAAGTACAATACTGATCCAGTTCTGTGGGTCAGGACTTAAACTACTGTCTATTGATGGTAGTTTGCTTGACACTAGGAGTTGACTTGTATGGACTCAGAAAAAGATGGTAGCAACTGGACAGAGATGCCTGTAGCCTACAGTACCTAGTCCTTTTTATTAACTTTTTGTATACGTATAAAGTCCAAATTACCTCGTTTTGCGTGTAGGGACTCTATCCACACTGTCTCTTCAGTCAAATGATGTTTCAAGCTCTTGTCAGCAATTTATTATGACATAAGTCTAGTCCCCTCAGGAGTAATATTAATTGCCATTTTGCTGCAAATACACATTTCTTTCTAACTCAAAACTGCTTCAGTTCATGCCGTTTTGTTCACTAACAAACGTTAACAGCCCTTACCTTCTATTAATAGACCTAGAGAAGCTTTAACGCCAGAATATTCCTTTAATAAACACCAATAATCACTAAGTAGTAACTCAATAGGTCCATTTTAGCTGATTCCACCCTAATAAATGTGCCGTTTACACAACTAACTCGACTAATTTTGGTTTGATTCTATTGAAACAATGTCCAAAAGAGAATTGATGTTTTAAGACAACGTTAAGGTATTAGTTACCAGGCCAATTAGTTGGCCTAGTACTATGTACTCAGTCCTGGTCCTGAAGTACCTGTGGCCTAGATGTTTCCCTGTTCACAGCACACCTGAGGTTTCACTGACAGATGTGTGCAGACCTTGATGCCAAGTGAATGATCCATTCATCTGAATCAGGTGAACTGATTCCAATAACACCCAAATTAGGCAGGACAGTGGTTCTTGAGGACCAGGACTGATAATTGATAGATACCGTCCTTGTAGAATCCTGCCTTTGAAATGCTCAAGTGTGGAGTTCATGAGTGTCTCAGCATATCTATTTTTATGCATCATGCTGTTGCCTTACACAAATGCTTTTTGTTAAAAGTGCCTGAAACACTTGTTGCAAACTATAGTTTTCCAGCGAATGATGGTCCCCACCAGAGGTCTCGTAAAAACCTAATTTTTCATGTGAGGAGAAACAGAAACAGTGAGACAGTTGTGTCATAATGGCCTGAATTATTTTTTCTTTTAAAAAGTGGAGGGCTACTTTATGCAGAAGGAAACTAAAGAGTAGTACCCTATTTACAGGGTTATCACAAAGACACAGCGTATGCAACATCTTCCTTTTATAGTCTGTGGTTGTCTCCAGACTGTGTTAATAGGTTGTGACCTGTATTATGACAACAGTCTCACTCTTCTATTGAAAGTAAATACGTAGCTCAAATACGTACATGTAGTCCTTCCTTGAGCTTGATTTTTTTCAAATGATGGCAGTAAAAAAAAAAATGTTTTTTTTTTTTTTTTTTTTTTTAATCACACTGGTATGCCTAAAAAAAGTAAACCTTAGTTGCACTCTCATTAACTGGCCCAAAAATCCAGTTTAAAAGTTTGCAGTCTGGATTCCTGCCGTGACAAAGAGCAGCATAAAAGGGGCAAAATAAAGTGGTTTGCAGTGCCCCCAGTGGACAAAAACATACAACCATGACATGTAGTGGTGTGAAGAATGGCATGGCTTTATTAAGTCCATTGTTCAACGTTAGACATATGGGATTTGATGTAGTTATTGAGACATGCCACAGAACCGTTATTAAGCCCTCTTTTTTTGAAACCAAGTGCTCCTTCCTGTCGGAGGAAGACATTAAAACCGTAAAGGTTGCCCATTTTCTGCATACAGGAGCCAAACTTCTCTTAGATCTCTCAGTTCTAGTGATTGTTGTCGCAGATGCAGTGATTATTTACAGAGTTTACAATAGTGATGCCATGTACAAAAGAGAAAGAAACATTTACAAATATTTGCATAAGAGAAAAAAAAAAGTCAGCTCTTAAAAACAATGCAAACAGAGGAAGATAACCAGGTATTAAAAATCTCTCATTTGATAAGGTTCAAGCATGGTAGGTCCAATGAAAGAAAACGTTTGGAACACACCAGGAAGCTATGTATTGAGATTACATCTCAAAGCTAAGATCTGTTATTAGACTGCTTCAGGCAACTCCTCAATGGTGTCAAGTCTCTCACACTTAAGTTTAAAATTGTGTCAAATTGCACACAAGCAGTCCAGTCATGATACACGTTCTCATTCACTGCAGCATTAACTGACACACACGTCATCTTAATCAACAGCTTATCTACCTGTCAAAGGTCCAAACCGACAGCTCACTCCACACCCAAATATGGGTAACAAAGTGACATCAGAGTAGGTGAGAGGAAGTAATCGTGTTTCCTCAACATCGAGGCCTCCGTGTGGTAGATCCAAGCAGCTCAAAAGCAACTTTAGGCCAAGCTGTGTTTCAGGCACAGATAAACTTAGGCATCATGTCTCTGCTTTACACCAGCATCTTCAGTGGAAAATGCCGGATCATCTGGACAGAATATGGCAGTCTGAGGTACTTCAGGGGGCAGAGATTGTTCTAGTACCAACAGGTTCCTCCTCCATCAGAACGTCCTTCTGTCATTATATAACAGTCAAGATGTTAGCAATAAATACTGCAATCTTCAACTTGCCAACAAATTACATGTGCAAACTAGTGAAGGAAATTAATAGGAGGAAGCCTCTTAAATTTGGATTCAATCGTATCCTATTCATCCTACTTAAAAAATGTGCGAGAAGGAATGTCATCTCCATTTTGAATAGGTAACATTATCACAGGATGTTAAACAAAAAATGCAAAGAGGAAAGAAAATGTTTTGTCTACAGCTGTTACCTAATGTTTCCACTTCCTGTCAAGAGATTATATTTGAAAAATGATCTGAGAATATGCGTTTCCATTAATTTTTCAAGACTTTGAAGGGTGTTGCGTTAATAAAGTAGGTGCAACAAATACCGAAGTTGACTTAGTACAAAAATCCTACAAAATTAAGACTTTCAAACTGCATCCTCAGCTTTTACAAGACAAGACTGTTTTTTTTAAAAGAGATCTAAATACAGAATATACCGTATGCAAGCACAGTCAGAAATGATAGACTTGGTCAACAAGCAGTTTCTATGGTGATGAGATCAGTGTCCCACTGTCTAATTAGTCCACATATGATAACATTTTCTTTGCAGATTCACCCTGAAACTCGTTCATTTCAATATTCATCCATGCATGATCCTCTTACAGCTTCACAGTTCTAATAGTTGATTCATAATAAACAGCAAAATGGCTAAGCCAAGAAAAAAAAAGAAAGAAAACAAGGCCATGTCAATAATTGTGTGTTTGAATATGTGCTGCATTCTACTGAGCACCTTTGAGACGACAGAGAGCACACAAGTAGAGCACTGGGGCAGAAGCCAGTGGATACTGCCATCTGCAGGACTTACTCACGAACTGCATGTTTTGGCCCAACTGACATTCCCCCCATTCTAACACAAAGCCCAATAAAACCCAATTATCACAAGTAGAAAATAAAGTGCATTTTGGCTGTCATTGAGTTGTGTCCTACTTTGAAAAGAAGGATGTGCCTTCAAAGAGAACCTGTGAGCACCAGTAGTTGTGAAGGTTGTGGGAGTTCAAACAAAAACAAAAGGAAAAAAAAATGGGTCTTGATCAACAAGATTATAAGTAATATTTTTGCATCTTAGTATCCTGGTTACCATGCACTTGCAGATTTGACAATCAATTTGGGACAAACTGAGGCAAAAAGGAAGGACAAGTCCATGTCGTTCCCCGACGTGATCATCACAGCTTCCTCTGAAAGCGGTTTAATTGTCTTTTGAATGTTGTGATAGAAGGGCAGAGCAAACCCTTTTGTCCATATAATCACTCTCTTTACATTTAGCTTTGAAACTGCTCACTGAGCACACAGTAAAGCTCTTTTCCAAGTCTTTCAAATTCAAATTTCAAATCAGTGCAGTCTGTAGTTCCTAAGCTTTACTGGCAGTCAGCTCAGAGAGTAGCCTGCAGAGTGGGATCCAGACTGCCTTCCCTCTCCGGAGACTCGATGTAGTTAGCTGACTCTTGGAGCTTCAGCAGCATGGCCATCTGGGGAGCAGGAGACGGATAGTGAGTCAGCCTGCAGATCAGACGTTTTCTTTTCCAGGGTAATATTTAATTCTACATTAAATATATTCTGAGATAACACTAAAGCTACATGTTTGTGTATCTGAAAGTCTCACACTTCTATAGTAGCATTTCTGCCATCAGTTCACGTGTGTGTGTGTCAGTGACTGTATGAATGAGGGGAAAATTGTAAAGCCCTTAAATTGAAATGCAATGTAAATTAAGGAATCTTCAGGAAACTATATGTGTGTAATTATTCTCCATATCCACTTTCCTAAAGCCCCTTTTAGTGCAGGTGGAATATGATCTGCTTTTGTTGAGCAGCATTAAAAACATCAAAATTGGGTCAAGCAGTGGTTTCACTGAAGTAATTGTAGTTAATGCTGTGCATTTTTCAAGGATGCTGGCACAGACAATGACTTTTACATTATTATTAAAATATTACAAATATGTCGAAGAGTAATGGAAGCATTGCATCTCCACATCTTCAGCAAGATGAGCATGATTGGACATGAATTGTAGTATGATCACTAACATGTTAATGTCTTTATTGAGCCATTTGACATATGTTTGGCTGGACTCAGATGCATCTAATATCCTCAAAACATTCACTCACCAGTGGGTCTGACTCCAGTGTGCTTGGAGGAGGTGTATCTTTGGGGGGCTTCTTCTCCTCACCAGGAGGACCTATACTAGGAGGAGGAAGGTGGAAGAGCTTGGACTGGTCCTGCTGTGCATTGGGCCAGGGAAGGGTCCCTCTGACCCACTCAACTGGATCCTCCCACACGGCCTTATGGCCATGCACCTAAGAGAACAGAAAATGAGCCATTGTTGAACTCCACTATTAAGAGGGGCTTCTTGTTTATGTCGCTGCTACCACAACTGTGAGGTATCTGACCTTGATGCCGTCTTTGGCTCCCTCCTGTAGGTATGGGATGATGGAGTGGTTCCACAAGTCAATGAACCACTGCCTGAACTCTGCCACTGAGACTGGGCATGACAAGAAGAAGCAGGGACCTGAGGGAGGCAACACCGCTCGTTAACACCGGCATGTTCTCTGACACGAGTGCCCCTGAAAGTCTTAAAGACCTTTGATAACCATATTAACTCACCTATGAGGAAGTCTGACGTGCTGTGTTTCTCCAGGAAAGCGTGCAGATGGTACCAGAGCTGAGGGATCCAGTCAAGAACGTGGAGGAGAGCCTGGTGCCGTGCAGCATCCTGGTCTTTGTCCTGGTAGGCTTCCACAGCTTTACGGTGCAGGTACCTTAGCAGGAACCCATTTGCCGGTTCCACATTGTTGGAGAACATCACCATCCTGTTGCCATATGCCAGAAATTATATTTTTTACTCTCTCTGAATTTAGAAAACTCTCTTTGAATTCTGAATAGTGTGAACTTTATCTCATCCCGTACTCACCTGAAGCTGATATGCAGCCCATGGTTGGAAGTCATCTTCACAGGCTGATTGGTTGTTCCAATGATGTAAGGACTAAAACAGAGGGGGTTTTTTGTTTAAGTTTCTGAAACAAACTTTAGCAAGACTGTATGGTGCAATAAGTAGTTAAAGAACCTACCATTTGTGATATTTGCAGGTGAGCGCCCCATTAACAAGCTCAGTGATGGCTGTTGAATCACTAATATCATCTATTATAACAACCAATGGCACCTCTTCTCCACTCTCTCTGTCAATCTGGTTCGCTAGATCTGATAGATACAACTGCAAATCCTGAAAATAAACAGACATAGATGGATCATTCTCAAAGAATATCAGCAAACTCACATTTGTCTGTAAAACACTAACAAATACCTGACTGCCAAAAGCACTGGCTTGAGTTTTACCTTCTGTGACTGCCGGTGCACATTGAAAGTGACAGCTCTGCTGCGACACTGGACGCTTGGCTCTTGGTCAAACTCTGACGAGTCCATCCGGTTGCGCTGCAGGAGGTAGCGGGCCAGATGCTGGGCCAGATATGTCTTTCCTGTGCCGCTAGGCCCAGACAGAACTAGACGCCTGTGTTTCAACAGCAGGCTGATGTAGTGCAGCATCATGGGCTTAGGAATCAGCGTCTCAAACACCAGTGAGTCAACACATTTTTCTCTTAGACCTGTTGAGTTTGAGACACAATGGGGAGACAAGGAAGCAAAGGGGATTTATTAGCATAAAAAATAAATAAATTAAAGTAATAAGTGGTTTGTTTGCATGTGACATCATAGGCTGAAAAACTAAACTCACAAATTCAAATAGTACAGAGCTTTTTAATGTTTTAGTTCACTACTGCCACCCGCCAGAATGGAACGTATTATAAATACAAAAATACATTTGTCAAGTTAGTGGCACAAATGTTTTTAAAAGTATTAAATGGCAGCAGTCCTAGTTTTAATGGACCCATATACAAAGCAACATTAGGACTACTAACCTTTTAAGGTAACAAAAATTTGAGCAGGACCATTGCCAAGACATTGATAAGGTGAGGCCTGGGGTTTGTCTCCTCCTATTATCAGCTGCCCTCCATGAGTAAGCTGGTACATATGCAGGGAGTCATAAGTCAGACCCAGGCTGGCTGTCGGATCCACTTGACTTAAGTAGTCCTAAACAAAGGAGAAAAAACCAGTAACAACCAAGATTGAGCTACCAAATCAGAGCCAGGCTTTTAAATGGACCTCCAGAAGAAATCAAAATGAGACTTACTTGGAAGATTTTGGTAATGAGGGAGTCAAGAGAGGCCCAGTCAGTCTTTGTATTGACCAACACTGAGCCCAAGTAAAAGTCCTGCTGCTGTTTACTGTCCTACAGAAACAGAAAAGCACACAGACTGTTCACTAGACAGCCTTCCCATCATTTGACTTTGTGACTTTTAAAGGTATTCTGGGTTTACCTCTAACTGATCTCCAATACGGACAAGCACCTTTGTACACTGCTCTTCACATTGAGAAGACAAGCTTAGAAAGTCACCTGGAGACACCTCTGAAAGAGAGAAGAAACATTGAATAAATAAATGGTGCACAGATGGATGACATAGCACCCGTGGAAGGATTTGTTCATTTCTCACCTGGATCTTTGCAATCAGTGAGACTTAGGCTGAAAGACTTGGTGAGAGACATGCTCATTGGTTGCTTCAGCGAGGGCCCCAGCAGAGAGGCCAGGCCTGAAGGCTGGGAGGTGGAGGAGGTGGGACCAGAGCTGAGAGGATACAGTTGACTTCCTGTTTTCAAGTGGTCGTTTTCTGCCTTCAGGTTCTCCACTGTTGACTAGACCACCAGCAGATTGAAACTTAAAATTCAGTCTTCAGTGACAGAAAGCGTCAATATCACACAAGTGGTCTTGTAATAACATGCACTGAAAGGCTATGCAAACCTGCATGTTGTTCATGGCTTCTCTGAGCTGCTCCAGCTGATGTGCAGAGTTTAATGCCTCCAGTCGGATGTCCGTAAGTTTCCTCTCCTTCTCCCAGAGCTCTGAGCGTAGCTCTGATACTGCTGTTTCACAGCTGTCTCCCTCCTCTGCTGTTTCCATGATTCTAGGAAGGCAAGATTATGCTTATCAGAGGCAAGCTATCCATCAATGTATCTGTCAAACACCGACAGAGGCTGAACAGTCTCGCCCCTGCTTTTGTACTTACACCGATGAGGTGGCAGAAGCCGAGGTTTTGAGGGATGAAGGTGGGTTCTCGCCTGCTTCCCCCCCTTCATGAGCCATCTTTGGAGAGTTAGGAGCTGAGGAGTCTGGGGTGGTGATTTCCTCAATGTCCGAGTAGGTTTTAGGGCCTTTCTTAATGCTGAAAGCTTTGTTAAAGGAGCTCCTCAGCTGCACAGAAAGATAAGAGCAGACACATAAAATTAGATGTAGTTAGAATTATGAAACTTCATTTAGTAACTGAGAACAGCAAAAAAAGAGAGGACAGTGTTAGAACTGTTAATTTAACACATGCTTGACATTAAAGGAATAGTTTTTAACTTGGCTTTCTGCATTTCCTGCACATAACACCCCACACAACATATAACATATATGAATGAAAAAAAAAGACTGACTTTTATTTTAGTTCCCTTTTAAGGTCTGTGAATTTACGACATTTTTTGTATTTGTATAATTAAGCAAACATTGAAAAAAAAAAGATTACTAAAACATTTGTCTTGGTGAAGGTTCATAATGACATAGAAATTACAAATATTTACATAATTTCTCCTGTAATGAGAAACAACTACCAGTTTTCCCTGCTATGAAGAAAACAAGAAATAGATCTAAAAAATAATAAACTATTCCTTTAAACATTCAGTTATTGCATGTAGTACCCAACTGCTGGGTCAATAAATGTTACGTGGTAAAGCTGATGTTGGTCACAATACTGAATACATACATTTTTACAAAAGGATAAAATACACAAAATGTCAAACGAATAAATGTGAATTAACATAACTGAAGATGACAAATGAGAAACTTAAACTAAGCTGTGAATTCCACTTTTTTGGGCCATCATCATGTCTGCTGCTTGCCACACAAACTGAATTACAGCCATCTATTCCTATTAGATGTTTACAGAACAGGCAGCCAATCAGTAATGTAGGAGGTCAATCAGCAGAGATGAAGGGACTATGGAGTACTCTTACATGGCCCATCATGCCGAGTGACAGAAAATTACTGAAGCTTTATAGAGACACAGTTACGGCACTCACCTCAAAGACCTGAAACAGTAAAATAACATAACAGAGGAGGGAAAAGACTGGTCATACTTCATTCATGCTGCAGAGATCTATAACGGACAATGAACAGAAACACCAGGCTGGGGTGATAAACATGCCTTATATAGAGAGACCATTTATTCTCACCCAGCTCTTCTTCTTCTTCTTCTTAGCATCTTGATCCTTCATGCTCCCCATGCTTGACATACTGGTCAAGCTGTTCAGACTGGAGATGCTCTCACACGAGTTCTGACGTCTAATATGTACATCTAGAAAAAAAAACTCAATATCAGTGACTGACGTCCAGGTAGAGAGGAATAGAGAAAGATAAATACCTGGTTAATTTACAGACCTTGTGGGTTATCTGGGTTGTTTAAGGCTCCATGTATAACAGCTTGTGCTTCTGCATTCCTGGCCTTCAGAGAATCAATGGTCTCCCGCAGTTCCAACAACTCAGAGTCCTGGATAAAACATTTTATAAATGTCACTGAGCTGACACCAGAACAGCTTCACTGCACCTTGGCACTGATTTTTAGATCTCTAGAGATCATCCTTTCTTTGATGTTTTGATGGCAGTGGTAAAGAGAAATGTAAGATGTCAATCCAAAATCTGCCACCCCAGTAAAAGACACTCCACCCCACACATATATGCCCACAGCACAGTGTGGAAGAGTCAACAGATTCCCTAACTTTAGGTTTCAGTATTTTTAACATTAGAATTTTCACCTATTTGTAATTAATGATGTTTTAATGCAACTGTAAGAACAAAGATTAGGCTTCTAGTTAGAGAAAGAAGAAACTGATTATTCCTTAAGGTAATTAACATCCATCACAATTTTCTCTGATCACATAGATGATTATTAATCCATTCATGCTTATCTCACTTCTGTGCTGCTGTATTTTTATTCTTGTTCTCACATTTTGTTAAAACACCATGGGAATGACTTGTTTTTATCATCCAGTGTATTTCTATCATTTGTATCTAGTTGAATTTAGATCAAACCCAGAGTGGTCTTTCTGATGTTGTAAAATGTAAAGGGTCATGCCTACGAGACAGCAGACAATGAGATAAGTAAAAGAAAAAAAACAAAAAACAAGTACAACTTTTGTCTTGAAAACAATGCATGAATTCACTAGGTGATTCTTCTACATTTGATTAGATTTATACAATTAAAAAATGAATAAAAGTAAATAGATTTTTATCCTTTTGGGATCGGGTAATATTGTGTGATAAGTTGCAGTCACTTCAACTCAAATGAACATTTTGAGCTGATGCACCTGATGGGCTTGAGCCCCCTCACAATGTCATCAGAAAGACAAAGACTTAAGAAAAACACAGCCTCTGTGCTGCTTATTAGCTCCCAAAGTCAAACCCACTTTTCTCCAAATGGAGCCGCCCGGCCCATCTCTTCAAGGTTAAAAAGTCTGTGCTTCAGGCCGAGTTGCACAGGTCAGTGCGCTGGCACTAACAACAAAGACCTTTCTAGTGTGGTCCAGACAGGGCTTTCACAGTGAGCAGCAAGGCATGAAGAACTCAGAAAGACTCCTCACATTTACACACACACACAAACACATGAACACACACTGCCTCGGGCGCTGATCGGTTCATTCTCACCAAAACAGACAGAAGAATGTTGGAATGTTGCTTTGGGTGCATGTGCAAACTATTTCAGTCATGTTCAGCGTTTGTCCTCAAGAGTTTTTCATGCATTGATCATCTGTCCTCCTCTCATGCCAGTTCACCCCACCACGCCGCAGCCTGGACCTATAACCTATATTCAGCTGCTGCTGCAGGCTGTGATCAAAGTCACCTCATGCCATGTTAGCTCTCAGCTGGCTGCTCCTAAGACATGCGTGATGCTGGAATGCAGCTGGAACTGGAGTTTCTATGTGTGTTTGTGTTTAAATCTGCAGTTGTGGTCGTACCTTCTGTTCGTGGCTTACTGACAGACTTTGCAGCCGAGATGTCATCAGCGCCAAACTTTGCTCAAAGGCAGCCACCAGGTTTGCCTGTTGAGAAAAGATGAAATACAAAGGCAACAATTACTCACATCATAAAAGGTTGTTGCCTCTAACTGAGCTTAAAAAAATGAAGAGACTATTTTTTCCCTTGATAAATGGCATGCAGAAACACTGATTTAGTAGATTCTCTCTGACCCTTTATCCTTCACAAATGAGGTGCTAAAAAAGCTGAATAAAGCACAAAGGCTGAACAGGACATTGTCTGCAAAAATCCCCTTCCTCCCTAATCTCTATTTCTCTCTCCCTCCCTCACGCGCACACACACACACACACACACAGAAAGAGTAAGTTTAGCCCAGTGGAGGAAGAGAAAATTAGTTCCTATTATCTTGAACAGAATTTATTTCTGCAGTAAAATCATGGAAACAGTCCAGTGATTAATCTACTCATCATCATTTTGTTTGGCACATTTATTTCACTTTAACTAAATGTCAGGAGTACAGACAAATTCTCAAAGAAAGAAATGCACACAGGAACAAGTGACTGACATGTGCGGCATGGAGCCATGCGTAATGCTTATATTTTCTTGCTAGAGAAAAAAAAATGCTGATGAAGAGCTTGAACAGAAATAACCTTATTGAGAAGAAAGAAAGGGCAACGTCCTAAGGTGTGTGGATGTGTGTGTGTGTGTAGCGTGACTAAGTGGTTTTGTGGGAGGTTCAGGAGGAGTTTAGAAGTATTCAAGCCCAGCACGGATGAGAAATGTGCTGATACCACGTAGAAATGATCTGTGACTGACATACCGCAGGTTGGATTTTAAATCTCCCCATGTCTCTTGTGTATGATGGATAAATTCCAAGACTTGTGTGAGAAGAAGCTGGTTCTCACTTCAAGTGTGTCATATACATTTACAAGGACACTCATTCATCAGATTGTGATACACAGGGTGCCCTTTCTAGACAGATAGACTTGAAAATAAATTAAATTTAAAAAAATAACACACAAAAATGCTTGCCACTGTTTGTTCAACACACCTATGTGAGGATCATAGGTAGTTGTCACAATGGCTGATGGTTCGTCAAGATGAGTGGTCGGTACTGGGGTGCTAAATTAGAGGGATGGGCTATTTCTAATTCTTCAGTTGAGGTGAAAAGCTACATATAGTGGCTTTAATCATGGTGTTAAAATGTCATTCAGGGCGGTTAGATGGAGCTGATAGAACCCCATGTAACATAAGGTTCTAGACATTTTACTTCTCTCTGAATGTACATCAAGTACTTATTTCAACCATTTTCATTGTGCAATGGGATGTGGGATCTAAATGTAATTTTGAAGAATTAATTTAAGAGTGGATGTCCAGCAGTCACATTTTCTCTGAAAACATTTAGGAAATCTAAAAAAAACAAGCACTAAGATGTATTAAGAGACAGCACACATGCTAATGAATGACTAGGAAATCAGCAGATAGATAATACATACGTTGGCTGTCAGCTGTGTGGTGAGATTTGACACTTTCTCCTGCGATGATTCCAACTCCCTCCGCAGCTTACGGATTTGCTGTGAGGAAAAATGTTAAGGCTGCATTATAAAATAGCAAAATGTACTTAAGTTGACAGTGGCTGATGTTACACAAGTGGATGGTTTTCATGAAATGAAACACACACTATTTCCTGCAAACAACGGGGATGAGAGTAATGGATGAAAAAAGAAACAGACAAGATGGTGAAGGAGACAGAGCAGGAAAGATAACACTTACCTCTCCCTGAATCCTTTCCTCAGCCTTGCAAAGAGAGGTGGATAAAAGTTAAGATGTTAAATAGGACAGAGAGGGGAGGAGAAGAGTGGAGAAAAGTGGAAAAAAAAGGAGACTAATAAGGTTTCAGTTATCGTCTCATTTGTGCAAGGCTAAAAATGTGAAACATGATAGTAATACTGGACACACACCACTTCATCCTTCCATTCCTCTTTCCACAAACACACCGCACACACTGATCAGTAATGCATGTACCTCTGTCGGCATGCTGTTCACACTCACCGAAGAGTAGCTCGATGAGGCATTGGATGCCAGGGAGAGTACAGACCCATGAACTGGAGAGTTAATGTCAAAAGAAACAAAATAAATCAGTAAGCAACTGCATTTAGGAACAGACAGGAAGTAATCTTGTGCAAAAAAAACAGAAAAACTAATCAAGCAATTCACCTTCATCATTGGACTCCCTGTCCCTAAAGGAGCCAGACCGAACCATTCCCATGCTGCGTGGACGTTCAGCCAGTGACAATGTGCTTCCCTGTGGTGATGCCCCATACAGCTCCAGTGAGGCATCATGCGTTGGAATGCTGTTGGATCGAATCATCCTCGGGGGTCCACCAACAGGGCTGGGTACTATCAAAATATATATTGAATAGATGAAAAACTGTTTCTGTATCAAGCAAATTCTTTCTTTGACTGTGTATGCATGTGCAGATACACACCCATACTGGTCTTAGAGGTGCGGGGCAGGGAGGTGGGTGAGGACAGTAGTGGAAGAGTGAGGGAATCAGACATACTGAGAACACTATGAGAGTGTCTCCTCTCTCCTTTCTCCTTCCCTTCCTCCTCAGCGTGGGAGGCACCGCTGAAACTACAGAGACAGTGGACAAAGTCAGTGTCACCACCAGTGAAAGTCAGTGGGTGCATCTCTATTACTGGTATCTTTAGTCTTACATCTTAAATCAGATGCAAACGTTGCAAGCAGGACACAGTGCGATCCACCAGTCTCTAAGTGATTGACAGTCTGATGTAAAAAGCTTTATTTATGGTTCGAAGTCAATGTGGAGTATTTTGCTTCTGTAAATATGTGCCATTTTCTTGTTTTAACATCTAAGCCAACCTGTGTGTGAAGCAAATCGGCTCAGTTGTTTTACAGACAATTTTCTGCAATAACTCAGTCAAAGGGACTGATAATTAATAGCTTGGGCTCTATATGTACTAATAGAACAGAATTCAGATGTTCTTTCATCTATTTTTGTTGTTTCAAAGAAAAACAGGTTAGTGCAGAGTGCCATAAGTGATTTTGTTGCAGACAGAGACAGACGCATCAGGCATAGGTATAAATACTCGCATTGGTATTGACCACTTGCATCAATTGCAGCGTAGGCTCTATGTTTATCTAATGTAGAAGTTGAGCTCTGAGTATGTTTAAAAGGGCATCAGTAGGCATGCGCGCACATACCTTAAACCTTTCTTTGGCAGTGTGTTTCTGTCCCTCTGCAAACTGTGGAAATTAAACAATGTGGTTATTTAAACAATGGTACAGGGAGTTATTAAAATCTCATCAACAGGCAGCAGGCACAAAGAGACACAGTAAAAATGGCAGACAGCTCGAGTCAGCCAGTAATTATGACTTCCATCAGTGAGGCTGGTACAACACTGATAACACCCCCGTAGAAATAATGGCTCAGCAACCTATCAGTCTGTGAGCATGTGTGGTTTCTTTTGCGTGCTGTTTCAGTGAATAATGTAAATAGGATTCTCAGCGTTCTCTCAAAGTCAATAAAAAAAAAAAAAATCATCATCAAGTAGGTGTGTTTACAAATATATATAATAATATATAATATATAATTTAGGTCAAAGCAACTAGAGTCATATCCAGATATAAATGGGTCAAAGTTAAAAAATGTATTCTTATAGACTGTTAGGACTCATTCAAATATTTGTTTTTGCTTTATATAAATTTCCTTGTACAACATCACAGTCTTTGTGCACACATTTTGTCATTAAATGCTACCAAATCTATGTTTCTACCTGCCTGCTCAGTAAAAAAGTCAGAATAAATGACTATAAGGCAGAGCAAATATATAAGATATTACAGAAGTTGCCTGATTATTTCTTCCCTTCCTGAGCATTGTATAACACTGCTGCAGTCCCTAAGTTTACCAGAAGATGGCGCTACATTGCTGCTTTGTATTTATACTTGCAATATTTTTAGGTTAATAAAGACTATGTACACGATTAAAGATCATGTTTTAGTAGACCTGAATTTACCTCTCACTGAAGGTCAATGAGACTTTACTTCCAGAGCTCCAGCTGGAGGGAGAGCCTCTGTCTTCCTCTCTATCTTTGTCTCGGGACTCTAAGGTGGTGTATCCCCTCACCAAAGTCTCTCTCCCCCTATCCCTATCCTTGTCTCTCTCCCGAGGCTCTGGTGCCAGACTCATCTGGAGTGGCAGAGACTCCATACTTCGATGCAGCCCAGATATGCGAGGATAGAGCAGGGGAGAGGTGCTACCTTCACTTCCCTCCACTCCAAGGGAAGTGACCTGCCTAGGTCCTAGTCCAATGGCCGCACTGGAAAAGCAGGCTGAGGAGTTCACATTAAGTAATGGAGCAGGACTGGGGGTCAAGCAGGGACTGGTAGAGGTACTAGAGAGATCTTGGAGTTTGGAGTAGGGAGGAATCTTCGGTGGCAGGGCGTCCTGAACTTCAATGTCCACGCTGTTGGAATTTAGCTTGTCCAGCTGAGCCATGGATGGAGGCTTTGCAAGGCTGCGTGTCACAGACAACCTGAAGTAACACAAAGACATTGTGGAAGCAAATGCTTTTTAACACTTCAATGCACATATGAAAGTGCGTATATGTGGATAATTACGACATATGAATTTCAGTACCTGTGTGTGCTGGGTGAGGGCAGATCCATTCCCTTGCCACTGCTGGGAGGTCTGAGTCCGTGGAGCTTCCCTCCATTCTCAGAGGGGGTTTGAGCAGGGCTGCCCTTCAGAGAGCCACCTCCACACTCAGAGTCAGACACTACAGCTTTAGCTTTGGCTCTCTCTTTCTCCTTCTCTCTGTCAGTTTGGTTGACAGGACTGGGACTTGGGATCCCACGCCCTCCTGTTTTACCCAACCCTGTTCCAGTACCGTGGCCTGAGGTAGGCTCTTTGAGTCTGGAGCTCTGCAGTGATGTGGTAGAAGGCTTCATTAACCCAGAGCCTGTGTCCATGGTAGTGCTGACTGGTCGAGCAGAGCTCGGGCGGGTCAGTGTCAGGGTGCTTGTCTTTGCTGGGCGAGGCAAAGAGCGGTACTGAAGAGACGTCCTGGCATTTGGAGATAAAAACCCACTTTGGTCAGTGTTTGAGACATCTAAACTTGTCTTACGTCCTCCACCACCTGTAGCTGGCTTAACAGGGATACTAGATGTTTTGGGAATCTTCCCCACAGGTGCAGAGGTACTGGATGTGGAGCTAACACTTGTATTTATAACAGTGGGCGTACTGGCATTGTTTGTGCCATTGGTTGTAGCTGTGGCGGGCTTCTTGAAACCAAAATTTCCACCATTTGAAGGCCTGGCCAGGCCAGATGGGGGTTTGCGCTGCTCACCACCTCCAGTGCCATTTCGATGGTCTTTACCAGCATCAGAAGAGGAGCGCTGAAGTCCTGAAGTCTTCACCGCTAACCGAGATTTTTCCATGGGCTTCCCATCTGACTTCACAGTACCTAGAACCAAAAATAATTGTGATGAGTTTGAGCAGCAGTATAAGGAAGCAGTGTCTGGTGAAGACTAAGACTAACCAAGCCATATTAGGACATGATATCTAATCTAAACACCTACAAGGTCTGACTGTCTACTGATAAAAACAAATCCCTATCCAAGCACACAAACAGCTGGTAGAACAGACTCAGAGCCTGCTTTAAAATCACATGCAGAGTTATCACAGTTACTCCTCTTTTCCATCCTGATGAGCTATAATAGTTTTTTTTTTCTTCCAGTAAGAGTTTTAGCTTTCCAGTAAGTTCATTTCTACATGTCACAGCTGCGGAGTACTGAGACGAACATGTGTACCATGTGGAAAAATGGTGCTCATGAAGTACGTCTGCGGGCACAATGCTGCACGCAGCCATCTGACTGAATTTCTCCACTCCTAAAGGCTCTTTGGGGAAATAGGTTGGTGGAAGAGATAACCTGGTGAAATAAGGGCCATTTTGTCCCAATCTAAACATTTTCTTACAGGCAAATTGATTAACCTCTTTATTAAAAAGAAAAACAATCCATTAGATACCTTGTATACTCTACTGTATGGGCCATCCATACGACTCCACACTACCCACGCACTTAATTTTTATCTAATGGGACTCGTAATGTGAGGTTTATATATAAAGTATTAACAGAGTCAAAGTACTGCTGCTGAATGAGACCCACCGGCGTGCTGCCTGAGGACATCTGGAGTCACTTATGAGTATTTAGAAACCCACAAAAGGCGCATGCACACAAACATACGGGGAGACATGTATGCCTCACACACTTCTCAGTGAATGGTTCTGTAGGAATTTTATACTGACAACAGATTATGCCTGGAGTTCTTTTGTAAATGTGAAAATTGGGTTTACATGTCAAGTCATAAACTCAATCCATTATGCAGCCGCAGAGTCGCCTGCTCCAAGTGCATTATGGTGAAGAAGTAGACACTTTTGGCACTGAAACACACAGACATAATCCATGTGTATTTATCAGTTTTGACATAAATGAAGGTTGATTCACTGACCCACAGTGGAGGTTTCATAGTTTTACACAGTGGTGTATGAAAAGGGACCCTGAATCACTTTTTGTCTTATGCAACAAACTTACATTTCTAAAAAATAAATAAATAAATACGTGACAGGCAGCAAAATCATTTTTCATGGAATTTCCAACACTGCCATGTTTGACATTTGAAAGCAAAATGGCTCAATGTAACTGCTCCTTATCCTCTCAGGGAAAGAAGCAGTTACATTCTGCATGAAAACACACATTTATCAAGAACTTAATTTTTTTTTATATAATCCTCAGTAAATACATGAAAGAATATCACACTGTTAATTTGTAGCTTTGAAGGAATTACAATGTCTGGTACTTTTTGTTTTAGTTGTGCGTTTTCCCCAGACTGGGGGTGCATTTCTCGGCAGCCATGCACAACTCCACACAACACCTGTTGGGTCGATGACAGCAATGGCCAGGGCACGCGCAGAGGCAAAAAGCTACAGAGGCAAAAAGGCAAAAAGCTACATCACTTCACATGAGTATTGGAAATGTCGTATATCTGATCGAGGACCACATATTTCACACAATTTCAGTTTGGGATTTGAAATTGGCGAATCAAATTTCTGTGACCTCTCAGCCCTAAAAAAAAAAAAAAAAAAAAAGAAAAAGAAATCAGTTCAAGCTACTTTGGCCAGGCTGTGTGAAAACAGACTTTCTCAATGCACTCTACGTACAGTACTGTCAGTCAGCAGTCAGCAGACACTGGAACACAGTGCCAGTAAGTCCGGTCAGCATCATTATTTTAAGTCTTAATTTGTCAGTGGTGGAAGTAGCTCCATTATTCCATCTATCCTTTTCCTGTTGTTTTTCTGGGCCCGTCACAGGAGCAACAGTCACTCCAAGCCAGCCAAGAGTCTTTGGTCTGCCCCAAGGCCTCCTTCCAATGTGACATGTCCAGAAACACCTCTTCTAGAGGACGTCTGGCAGACATCCTGACCAGATACCCAAACCACCTCAGCTGGCAGCTTTCAATGCGGAGGGGCAGTAATTCTACTCTGAGCCCCTCCTGCATGAGTGAGCTTGTCTTCCTTTCTTTCAGGGATGGCCCAGCCACCGTTTGGGGAAAGTTAATTTCTGCAGCTTTTATTAGATTCTAGCTTATACAAATTCATAATTTTATGTTTGAATCATTGCACACTCTGCTTCTGCACAAACATACGCATCCTACCAAACCTCGACAAGGTGTGAGCATTAAAAACCTCCATGTACCTTAAAAAAGTGTTCCCAATCTGTTTTCAGTGGACTTCATCTCAAAAAAAAAAAAAAAATACAGTCCAAAAGTTGGTAGCAGAGTATCCATGATAGCAGATTCACACTGCAGACATTAATAACAATGATAGCCTGACACAAAGATCACAGGCTGGTTCAACACACTTGTTTGGCATATCTATCATTTCAACAGCTGGCAGTGCATACGCAGGACAGTCCCACAGAAAGACGACTGTTTTCACAGACCCTGACTAGACTGGCACACATCACTACTACTAATATCCTGTTGTTTTGCTTGTCTATATGTGTGTGAGAGAGTGTGTGCTAACATAAACAGCACACAGATGGTGTGCTTAAAAGGCAGCTGCACAATCCCCACCATTATGCTCTTTATGTGTATGTGTGTGCGCGTTAAACGGGATGGGTGAAACTCTTCAAGGCTGGCACAATCTTAGATGGGCTTGTACAACACACGCGCCCACGCACACAATCAGAAACACACACTGCCTATAAAGGCCTTCATTTTAATGCTATAAATTCCCTCTGTTCATCACAAAAATAAAGCTTGGATAGGAGAGCCTATAAGGGAAAAAGCAGTGTTGGTCTGTCTGTCCGTGTGTGTGTGTAGCCGGCTGCCAGGAAGGGTGTGGGTGGTGATGGGCGTTTGATACATGGCACCACTTTCTAAAGGCCCAGAGGGTGGGCTGCAGCTGTGGATGAATGCGCCTGACAAAGACAGAGTTTGTCTGTAACTGTGTGGGACTGAAACAGTCAGGAAGAAGGGTATATTAAAAGACAACAAAAGAAATGCGTCAGTGTGTTCAGGCTAAAACCCTTTCAAGAGTGGTTCAGTATATAATTTCATTACACATTACCATCTGTGTCTGTGTTTCAACACTCACCTGCCACTTTGAGTCCACTTTGAGAGGTGTGTGTGATCGGGGGCGTGACTCCCACAGGTGGGTTTCTTCTATTCTTCAACATATGTCCTTGACCCAGAGTCTGTGGTTTCCGTAGTTCACCCTTCCCTCCTTCCAGCCCCTCCCCATGTGGTCGGGTCTTCTTCCATTTATTGGCAGAATCAGACTTCAGACTTCCCGTATCATAGGCGCTGCTGCCTTGGCTTTTGCGCCTGGGTTTGTTGTCATCAGAGTCCCAGGACAGACCGCTCTCCACGAGTGACCTCTTCTCTGCATCTGTGCGCATCTACAGAGACAAAGACAGATGCAAGATTAGATACAATGGGCCAAATGTCTTGAAAATAAATGTGTTCTCTCTTTATAGCAGTATGTATGTGCTGGCACTGCTCCCCATGAAGAAGACAGCTGCAATCAGCATATTTAGGACAGGCTCCTCACTTTAAATGTGTCCCAAGTTAAGCAGGAGAAGACCCCACCCAAGAGAATTACATCTTTCTCACCAAAAAGTTGAGGACAAAACTAGAAGACATGAGGCTGTACATTGATAACTGTGGGCTGTTTTTTCTAAAAGTACACAAAAATACCCTGGCCTTTTCCGTTGTGTTGTGGTCACAGGAAAACAGAGATCACTAGCCACTAATATGCAAGTATATAAATTTGAACTTGAGTTTGGACTTTTCTAAACTTTTCCAACCTAACTTGACTGCAACATTTTAATAATTTTGAGGTCAGTAGTTTAACTCTCTCTTTTTTTTTTTTTTTTTTTAAAGGTTTGTGGCTTCAGTGGCTTTTCTTTACAGTGAGAAAGACTGGAGAGTGGGGCGGAGAGAGAATAGGAAAGACATGGACCAAAGAGTCATAGGTTAGGAGTCAAACCTGTGACCGCTGCAGGATTGTAACGTCTGTACATGGGCAGATCTTTTTAGACCACTCTATCAAATACAGTGTATGAAGTTAAATACAATGAAGTTTAAAGTATTTATCAGATTTCAGACAAATTCAGATCAAATTTTATTCAATTCAACCCTAAGTCCAGTTGTATATTAGTTCTTCATACTCCATTCAGATACATCTTAATTGATCGATTTTCTAACCAATTTGTCTATTTTTTTTTTTAAGTAATTCTGATTCCCTGGCAGAAATCCCTCCAGTGTCACAGTACATTTGTCTGTGCAGATTAGCTCAGTATCCTGATGAGGCTGAATGACATGTTAGATTAGTACTCCAAAATTGTATATTTATCTGATGTGGATATAAGCATACATTACAAGTTACAGTTTGAAACTAGCTTTACACCCTTGCAGTTGCATGTATGTGAAATGTGATCATAACTAGTTTGTTACTTTTTGAGGCAAGGCCAGATCTGGGACACGGGTGACATATCTTTCAACTTCAAATCTGAAACTGAATCTCCATCTTCAAGTTCAGGAGGAGACGCACTAGAAGCCATTTAAGAGATAATGGATTCATACGGATGGTATGGATGGACAGTCCTAGAACAGAACATATCTGGCCATGACTGTGGAGGAGAACAGAGGCCGTTTGATGACATACTTGGAGACTCTGCCCAATCTTGATGGCTTCTGAGCTGAATAGTGTGTCTGACCCAGTCAATCCAAAAACACATTCACTGAATTCTCATCTTTCCATTCTCAACCCTACTATATGCTTTATTTTTAAATACTTCAAAAGAGAAAGGAGCTGATATTTCGTGAGGAGAGACTTTCCAAAATACATACTGCATATATGTTACACGCATACTGATACTTCATCGATATATTACAAACCCAAATTTAAAAAAAAAAAGCTGGGATTGCAAAGAATATGCAAAAACAAAGAAATGCAGTGATTCTTAGATTTAGTTGGACTTTTTATTTAAGTCTAATTCATCCTGTTCCATCCTCCGAAGGGTCACGGGGATCTGCTGGAGCCTATCCCAGCCGTCTACGGGCGAAAGGCAGGGGTACACCCTGGACAGGCCGCCAGTCCATCACAGGTCTTTGTCCGTTCAAACTTTTTTTTTCACAGCAGGGTAAAGTTAAAAAGACAACACGGGCACACCAATATGACCGTGTGAAGCCATGTGACTCCTGTGAGGTTTTGTGTGTGTGTGTGTGTGTCAGTTCAGGACATTCAGGACATTGCACACAGCAATTCTCACAAGGACTGAATTCCTTTTTTTATTAAAACCAATAGACCCCATGGGCAGGTTCACATGTCCTGAGGTGAAAGTTTGAGTGAGTGTATATTGAATCTACAAGTGCTGCTTAACCAAATGGTGTTACTGAAACGTCATTATTTCCTCAGACACATTCCCTGGTTATTGAAACACAGGAGGGTGAGACACACATCTGGAGAAAGGAACACACAGACAGTAATGCAGATACGAACACAGACACACCAAGTTAATGGGAAGAGAAGGTCTGTCAACTTCAGTATTTGAACCATCTCCATGTGGAAATGAGGAAATCCACGATTTTTTTTTTTCCTGCCTAAATAGAGCACATTAGGCCTCTGGTCCTCTCTTATTCGTGTTGTCTGAGCACCCCCTTTCTTCACTTAACTTTATCCTCAACCAATAAATCGGTGTTGAATTTCCTATACAATATGTGGGGGTTATGAGTTATGGATGAAGAGTCAAAGGAGTTGCCTTTGAGGAAACTAAAAGTAATAATAAAACAGGAACGAAAATGTTAGCTCTGTAGTGATGCGGCTGAAAAAGAGATTCAAGAAACTAGCTTTGGGACAAAAGACAAAGGAGGTAAATATCAGCTGAGAATGGATGTAACACAAGGAGCCATGTGTGTGGGGGGTAAGTGGGGTGCGTGGTGATGTGATGCTTGGTTGCCATGGTAATAATGCCACGGGGTGTAATGGTTGCCATGATTCCTGCAACTAGGCGTGGTAGGAGGCGACAAGGTTCTTCCGGCCCGCTGGCCCGGCTAGGACCGCAGATGGCCCTGTGTGCGTGTGTGCGCGTACAGATGGCTTTGCTCTAGACCTGTTCTTCAGTAGATGAAAAGACAAAGACCCACACTCTGAGCATCCCAGTGCTTTAGTTGCTATGGTTACACAGATCCCCTCTCACTACTTCCTTCTGTCTATCACCGTATCTCTCCCTCGGAAATCACACCGCATTAGTCACTTGCACCACATTGCGGAGGTGTGACCCAAATCAGACACACCAAGAAACACACACACACACACACACACACTGTAAACCTATATAGTTACAGATGGCTCTTAAAGAACAGGATTTTACAGGATCTTTGAGAACAGGACCCGCAAAATCCTCTAATCCCACTAACGCAGCACATTCCTGAGACCACGGCACACACAGAGTGCATTAGTGCATTGTGAGACCGCATATCATCCCTCAGGACTGTTCTAACTGTAATCAGCCAGGATAATTATACTAATGAACTGCAGGTTCTGGATCAGGTGGATAAAAACTACTGACAAAATCAAGTCCTGGATTAATTTAAATAAACACTTTTAGAATCATGACAATGGGTTTAATACTTTTCCACCAGTTGACAATGTTTAATTGACTCTATTCAAACAAACAAAAAAAAAAAGTCTAAAATGATGATTTGAAATTAAATTAAAAACGGGGAACTTTCTAGAGCTCAAAAAAAAAACAGACCTAAAGGGAACATTGGAGAAAAATGCATCTGCCCAGCATGCAGAGTATCTGGTGCGGCAAACATTGATCATTGCAGATGTCATAAATATTATGGCTGTGTGCAGAATACCTAATCGGGTTTTGTCTGCTATGTCATTGCCCTGCTGTCCTGTTATAAGTGTCCTCAGAGTGTTTGACACATCACTCAGATCCTCATTAGGTCCTCAGTGGATTAACAGCTCAATCAATACTATAGTAACCCATACACATGGCTTAGCCATCTGTGTCAGCCGTTTTTGTGTATTCATCTATACGGTATGCTCCTCTATGTTTATGTCTCTTACCACAATGGTGGAGTTCCTGCGAGAGCCAATGGGAGTGGTGGGGAGAGAGTTGAGAGTCGGACTTGTGTTGAACTCTTCAGAGCTCAGGTTGTCTGAACCGTCACTCAGTCCACTGCTGATGGAGCTGCTCTCATCCCAGCTAAAAAAAAAAACAACAACAAAAGAGAAAAAGTAAGTTGTTACTGAAAAGAAAAGTATCCATGTTTATGAAAGCGTCCTCCATCAGGACACCCATTCTGAGACAGATCAATGTCCTAAATCTGACAAAGAAATAAAGCAGTTTGTCAGTAAATTGAGTTCATTCACTAATCGTCTACCAAAGCTTCTTTCCCATCAGTGGCTGGCTCACTTGGCTCGATGTCTCCAGTTGATCTTTTGATTAAATATTCAGAGACCTCATTTAGAGCTCTGTCTGCTCCAAATACGAAACTTTCACACAGTGTGAGCCGAAACACTGCATCCTGAAATTTGGAGCACCTTCGACATCACTTCAACCCCCACACACAAAAATAGCACTGAAGAGCACATACTGATGCATGCGCCCACGAGTACATACAGGACTGTGAAATGCGCCCTCTCGGAAGGATTCTGCTTAGCTGCTTCTCTTTTCCTATGAAAAATTGTTCTGGCATCGATCAGACATCAAATAAGCAACTGGAATATATCAGGTCATACTAATAACACTTGAGAGCCAGAAAGAAAGGCCCGCTCCTGAAAAAGACCTAGTCCACCAAACGATAGAAATAATAAAAAAAAAAGGACCTTTATTTGACTTTCACTTGAGAAAATGTGGTTTATGAAGTAACGTCTCCTTTAAAAAAAAAAAAACAAAACATCAATATGTAACATTCAGTTTTATTTTTTTTTATTTTTAAATTTTTTGTTTTGGGGGGGGGGGTGTTCTGCATAACATGAGAGACTGTTGTGTTCACTGTCACTGTTGGTGGTGGGAATCTCTATTGAACGCATAAATCACATTTGTTCAGCCTGGATACTGCATATCCTGGACTCCCTTCACTAACTCATCAGTTATTGACCACTTTTTACTGCAATAAAATATAGTTATCTGACAAATGTGGTCATATAAAGCTGGAGATGTAATTTAAAGTGATGTGTGCTTTGGCCCAAGCAGTGACTTGTTGGAATGAGAAAATGAAAAGTGAGGAGGAAGAGGAGCAAACATGTGAGGTAAGTGTATGTGGGTTTACATCCACATGTGCTTGTTTACATTAAATAGGTCACACTGGGGAAGTCAGCGGGTCAGGATTTTCTCTCATTAGGGTCTACAAGTTAGAAGACTGATGTTGTACTGTATTGTAAAGTAAGTTAAAAGGGCAGGGCTGGTTTAATGAGGTCATATATACCGCTGCAGAGGGGAGGATGGAGGAAGAGAAGGCCCGGTGGGCCTTCCGGTTGGGTGCCTGTGTGGGTCACTCTATAGCCTGGGGGGACTTTATGGTGATGATTGGGGGAGAGGAGTGAAGGGAAGTCCCTCTGTCTAGTCTATGGATATCATAGACACAAAAAAAGAGCAGCAGAGATTTCATGTTTGAAGTGCCTGTCTGTCATACTGCTCTGTCTATTTGCCAGAGTCAGATTAGGGGCAATTTTAAGACTGAGCTAGACATGTGCAGAGAGCCAACCTAGACTTTATGTCTCACTGTGAAAGACAACTACAGCTGAAGAAAAATATTCAATTTTAAGACTTAACGCTTTTACAATTTTCAGCAGAGGAAAATAGCCTTGAAATTCTGTTTTTCCCCATATTTTAGCGACCACCCAGGGTGAATTCATGTGAAACATATCACTTGAGTATGTGTGAGTCTTTCTTCATCAGACAAGCTCACAGCTGAGAGACCAACAGCTGTGCTTTACTATCAGAACCTCTCTGAGGCTTCTTCATATCCTGTTCCTGGTCTCAGATCTATCTGCCCGTCCACACGTGCTTATGTAAATGTGAGCATGCTCTTTGTTGATCTGATAGGAAACAGAACAAACAACATCTCTGCTGGGTTTGATGTCAGTCAGCTGACAGATGTGAAAACAGGAACCCACAAAAGAGAGAGAAACAAGGTCAAGGGTCAAAAATCATAAAGACAACAACCTAAATATGCAGTACAGCGAATGGAATAACATTTGAAAAGGAGAATTTTATCAGATTTATGAATGGGATTAGATTGAGGGCAGCTATGAAAGAGGAAAACAAGTGTAAAAATAAGGTGTTTCAGTAAAAGATGATATTTTAGCTGAGATATAAGAAGATAAAATACTCTATAGAATACAGGGATTAACATAAAGCATTGCCGCTGGCGTAACAGGTCATTTTTTCTGTGTAATATACATGGAAGAATTTTAGTGCAACTTTCTTGGCTATAAGTTGTAAACAGCTTCTTAAATCAATTCCTATAGAACTCTTCACCCAAAACCCAGAGTCTCTCTTTTGTGCACTTGCTGTTAACTACCATCTCCTACAGTCCATCAAAGGTCTGCTTGGGTTTTCTTGTTTTCTGATTTCATTGCCAAAATCTTTTTTTTTTTCCTATCAGTTTCGGCAAGAAGCTTTGACAAATTCACCCTCAGCTTTTCTTAACTTTCTACAGTGCTCTACTAGCTGAGACAAAAGGCAGACAGAATTTGAAGAGAGGTCGATGAAATACAAGAAATAAAAAGTATGTAGTGGTGTGCCTGTAGAGAAGAGAGAACTGAAACAAAAGACAGAGCTGCACCAAAAACAGAAGTGCTACTGATGACATAAACCTCCTCAACTCGTAAGTCAGTAAGTCACTGAAGACTCTTTCCAAATCTCATTCTCTCTCCTTGTGGTGCATTTTTCTTTTCTTTGCAGCTGCAGAGGTTAAAGGATAATATTAATACTCCATTTATCCTTTCACACATCAAATAGCCTCAAAGCCAACACCATTTCAATCAAGCCACTTCAATGTCTCACTTTCATTCCTCCTGATCAGCCTAAAGCTTATTGGCAAATCTTTCAAAAGAAACACTAGCGGTCTAAAACTTTGTAGACAGCATCTAAAAATGTTATTTTTTAAAAGAAATTCTGTGACTAAACTTATGAAACAGCAGAGTAAAAACAATGTCAGTGAATCTCTGAGTAGGTTCAGGATGCTAAATATCATTAATCTATGTTTTAAAGTGATCTAAAGTCACAAGGACACAACTGAAGGGAAAGAAAATGAATCAGGATGATAAAAAAATTGAATCCTGTCACTATAATTTCATGAGCAAAATGAATTCTAATGTTGATTTGATTTAGGCTGCAATATATATCAATTAAATTGAAATGTGTATGATTAAATTCATTCTTTACCCCCACCTGACAGTGTGGGATGTGCAAGTCTCAGCATCCCACCGAGCAAAGAATATGCCTCAAGGGCCTGCTAGAAACTGTCAACCAGAGTATACGCAAAGAAGAGGCTTCCTGCTATTACTGCACCTTGAAAAGAAAAGCCACAGTTGAGACGTGAGCATTGCTGTTCACAGAAAATATCAATTCTATTGCCCCTCTGAAAGGCAGTTTTTCAAGGCAAACAGGCGTTTAAAATTTTCCCTGTCATTTGATGAATTAAAAACAGTTGGCACTTAACATAAACAGTGCCATTGCTCAGAGATAGGATTCCTTTGTTCCTCATAGTCTGCATAGGGGATGGCCACATCCACACAAACAAGCAGCTTGAAGAGAATAGCTGCTGCTGCCGCTACACTTAACGGCCGTCTTTTCTTAAGAGGCTTCAGTGTTCTGTGGAGCTAATTGCTCTCATCTCCACAGGACTGGTCTTCTTCTCTTTTTTTCCCTTTTTTTTCCCTTTTCCCCACCCTTTTCCCTTTTCCTCATTACTGGAGCTCTGTGCTCTCCTCTCCCGACCTCTCTAGTGTTGAGTGATGGGAGAAAGACAATGAGTAAAAATACAGTAGAGCCAGAGGTAAGAAAAAGCTCAGAGCAGAGACAAAGCATCTTCTCCCTGGAAACCTGCCTGAACCAACAGCATATTTAACAGTATTAGCTGATAAGCTCCAAACTTAAACACTGATTAAAACGGCTTGGAACATTTTTGGAAGATATGATGTTTCTGCATTTTCAGAAGCAACAAAGTGCATTTGGACTTTGCTGCATTGTCTATAGATAGCTATTGAGACCGTGTTGTGCTTAAAAGTCTAATAAATGCAATTACGCTTGATTAAATTTAGAGGACTGTACAGGATTGATAGTTTGGAGAAACAGAAGCAGCAATGCAAAGATGCTCCTGATCTTTAGAACAATATAATAGAGATGCAGCCAGTTCTACTGTTCGTCCCTCATGGGGTTAAACACGTCCTATCCAGAGTGATTTTTTTGCACACAGACTCTCCAACATCTGTAAAAGCATGGAAAGTGTTCCTGCAGTCCTGCACTGGACAGGAACTTTCCATCCTCATTAAAATCCACATTGTCACATGGCAGAACCCAAAATGGCTAAATCAGACGTGCTCCAAGTGATGCCTTTTCAGGCAAATGGAACAAAGGGCACAGTCAGACTGGTAGTGGGCAGACGATTCAGAAACCAGAGAGGGTACACATGATATGGTTAACATCATTTGCATTTTATGAAGACTAGACTTGTGTGGCTGTGATTGATAAGGGACTCCAACTGTCTTTAATGTTGTCAGAATATAAGAGGAAGCGATCAAACACTTGCTCTACATGTTACACAGTTGAACATCATCAAAAACATCACATTCCACCTTGCGGAAGGTCTAAGGCCGCATGAACAATAATGTCAGCCTGCTAGTCAGAAAGTTTGGCAAACGCTGAAGAAAAAAGACGAACTGAACTAAAAGGTCTACTATTACAAAAGAAAAGAGAAATGAAACTTTACCTGTTGGTAAGAACATCCTCTACAGGTTTCAGTGTGGACAAATAAAACCGGCTCTAAACCCAACTGACTACATTCACATAGTTTCACTGGTGTAGACGCTCATCAGAGCACACTCTCACTAAGCAAAATGACTCATTTACAGCAAAGAGCAGCACGAACAGCCGCACCCACCATCAGTGTTTTCATCCTGCAACACAAACATTGTGGAGCTGGCCCGGTGGAGACATAAGTATCATAAAATAATAATAATAATTCCTTAGTATTGTATTGTGCACTAAAATGTGAGATTCTTAATATACAAAACATACTTGATCTGGATACTTAATACAGGCAGATAATGCATAGGAACTTTTATTAGATAAATGCTGAGCAGCTACCTGACAACAGTGGAAAAAAAAAGTGGAGGGAGGGGGTGCATATTGTTGATGATGTGGACAGATGGCCAACAATATGGGTCCCTGGACCACTTCATCAGATTATCACAGGAAGCAAAATAAAACCCACACTGCAATGCTGACAGATCTGTGAATCACCTGGCGGACTTCTAAACGTAGCAATCGTTATCTTCCAATAAAAGCTGTGTAACATTTTAATTGACCTTTAAAGTGCCGAAGATCACAAACATGTTTGAGATTCAGTCTTCTGTAAAATATTATCACGATGTGGGATAGATGAAATACTTCTGGAGGCAAAGCCCTCATTAAATCTTGAGTCTACACAGTCCGTGTGCGTTTGCATTCTCTGCAGACATCCTGTAGCTTTTACATGTGTTACCTGTAACTGTACTTAAGGGTCCAACATACAAATATTATTTCAGATGCCTATTATCATAAATAATGTGCCATCTGGTGTATATTGGAGTTATGGTTTATTCCGAAAGACACGCTGCTCTAGATGTTCACGTTTACTCTCGCTGATTATTAGCTGATTCCACCACTTATAAAGGATAGTGTCATGTTGTTTTCTGGGTGCTTGAGGGTCTTGTAAAGTAATCAACAACAAATAAAAGTGGCTTTTAATTAGTGTTCCAACACAGACATTTATTATCATAAGCAACTGAAAAGGCACCCAATTAAAAATTAGGTTGTGCAAAGCAGCCTGCTAGTCAGAACACTGAAAAATTAATTTCCTTTTCCGTCTTATTTGTTATTTCCTCTGTGTCCTGTTTCCACAGTGTGGAGTGGAACAATGTGTGAGATAGCTGTTTGGACAGTCTATTGTGAACACACACATATGAACACACACCCAGCAGTATTTGAGCATTAGAAGGGATTACAGACCAGGCTGGAGTTAATGAGCTCGTAATTACTAGTAATTCCATCTGCCACCAGGATCAGGACAGGCCAGCGGCCCAAACTAGAGGTGCAGTATATGTGTGCGTAATAGTGTGTGGAAAATAAGGGAGGCCACTGTCCTAAATGGCCAATGCAGAAGAGAATCCTTTTTTATACGCCTTTGACAGGCAGAAAAATGGTCTTGAGGTTTAGGACACAAGAGCCACTGTCTTCTTAGTGGAGCTTGAATTAGCTGTCAGGGGTGCGTGATGGTAGTAGTAGGTGGGAATCACAGTTTTGCTAAATTCAACTGCTCCACTGAGAGTTCCAACAAGCCAGCCAGGCTGAGCATTATCAACTCTGACGTATGATTGTGTGTGGAAGAATATTGAGGTCCATCATTCTTCCAAGTTTTCCACAAAGATGGGGACATATTCTACAAATGCTTGGGGGCTTTCTGGGTGGAAAGCTGGATGCAACAGAAATCCTGGTCACTGGTTTTTTTTTTCTTCTCTGAGAATGAGGGAGGTGATGATAGACATACTCAGAAGAAAATACAGCCGAAAAAGAGAAAATTCTCAGTGGACAAGATTTTATCTCTGAATTCCCTCTCTTCATGACCTCTCCTGAGTTGATTTAGCTGATGTTTTTCCAGAGTTCAACACATCCCACCGTATAGCTGATCCAGCTGTGTACCATTTCTTTACCGTGACATGAAACAGAACATTTGAAACAGTGGAAGGCTCCAACCTTCATATAAGGAATGTCTGGTGGAGAAATGCTTTCAGAACAGAAAAACACTGTGACAGTTGATCATGCTGACACCCGCTGGGTCATCTTGGGCTTCTCGTACTGTAAACCCCAAAAAGGAAAACAGCAGAAGCCAGGAGAAAGTGTGAAGATGATTCCTTGAAAGGCAAGAATCTTCTTTTTGGTTGTCTCAGTCTCCTTTGCCTCGTTGTCTTCTTCTCCCTCAGCTCAAACAGGGTTAAAGCTTAAAAGTAATTGTTTCCCAGTCTAAGAAAACCTGCTTTGGTGATTTGAAAGCAACCACAACAAAAACAATACATTCTGAACTGACGTTGTATTAACTTTAGATAATTGCTTAGTAAGAACTGTAGAAAATTTAACACTTTCTCCCCAAAGTGTTCTTCATCTTTTACTGTAGAGGTCTCAACAAACTGGGAGTCGGGGTAAATTTCTGTGGAGGTGACTAATGGACCCCTGTTATAACCCAAAAACTTCAGACCTCCGAAGTCCATCTCTTCTTCATAAATGAGCAGGAAGCAGAAGAAGGACAGCACTCACGGGAAAAGTTGCAACGGCCTTTTAAATCACCTTCATAAGCAGTTCAGTCTGGGGTCCAGTGTAGAGAGCTTCCCAACCCCAACTCAACAGCTTAAAACCAGGGAGGAGCTCTAAAGGGGAACCCCAGCACGCAGAGGCCCATGACAGGGGTTGGATTCTGGGGTAGAATTACCTTTGGCCTCCCTCCAGACATGTCAGCTGACTTAACGGCTGTTTGAATTAAAGTCGCACAGGGGGATGTTTTGGTTTGAAAAAGAAAGACCAGTGAGAGGATGAAAAGGAAGGTAAGGGAGGCAGAGAGAGGGAGGTGCAACTTCTGAATGAAGCACACTTCTTCCGGGCCTTGCTGATAACTTGAAGCAGCTGTTCAAAAAACAGTGCAAAAGCACAAACAAACGTTTTCACTGACAGCTGCCGTCTGATCAAGAGAATATAGTGAAACAAGAAAGCCTGGAGCAACATCTATCAACAACAGAGAGCTGTTGTGGGTTTGAAGAGACCTAAGAGCGATACGTTTAACATTGAAGTCATTTAGACTAAAGAAGATACTGTAAGTGTCTGAGGCACCATTTAGAGCACCGAAACAGAGAACTACCACAAACCCTGTCACGCAGCTCACAGAGGAACTACAGCACCAGCATGATGTAAGTCTCTTTTCACGTCATAAAGTATCAGCATGGTTCACAAAATGCCTAAGGCTGAACAGCAGGTACAAGTACACACCTGTACCAGCTGTACCCAAAATATTTTGGAGGACGTCATATTGCCAAGAAATGTATGAGTTTTAGAGTGAAAAAATATTTAACAAATCCAGACAGAAAAAGAGAGTCGGGCTGCATAGATTTTATTCAAACCAAATCTGACAGCGTAAAAAGTCTAACAAGCTAACTTGAACACCACAAAGCACCTGCCAAAGGTTGTCCAAACACCAAGTGAACAAAAAACACTGAAAGGCCCATTGACTGCAGCAGAGATAATCTTTCACTTCTGCTGGCTGAGACAAAGCAGACACCTATTAAAACACACTCACGTTACTCCCATGCTGTTATAGGGACAGAAGAGTAGTTGTACGTTTGCTAGTGTGTGTTTTCGTCTGCTTTTCACGCATATGATCGAATGGGATAGTGACCAACGCGCCTTGAGGCGCACCCTGCCGGAGCCTGCACCCATCACCTGCTGTCACGTCACACAGACTCTGGTTGGGCCGCTTATAGCTGGTACAGTGAATCTGGAAGACATTCCTTGCCCTCAAGCTGCCCAAAACACACATTTCACATTCCACTGAGTGTATTCTGGGTCCCCACTCCCTAATTCTCAAACATATGGAGTTGCATATAAGCATACCCCTGCGCGAATGTGCACGCACAGGCATAAAATGCCATGTGCAGAGGTTCCAGTAAGTTTGTTGCTCCAACACAAACCAGAGGAATCTTCTCACGGTTCCTCTTGTCAGACAATGCAAGACTTGTTGGATCTTTTTACCCGTTCTACATGCCCTAGAAAATTACTACAGTATCAGGTGAAAATAACATCCTGAGGTTATTACACACCATGGCTGTTGATGTTAGCCTTAAAGCTCCTTTCTTGTCCCCTGCTGCCCGTTAAGGTGCACTGTTGTCTGGCTGTGGGTCCGTCTTTGGCTTTGATCTAACTGGGAAACTCACTAAACTACAGGAGGGACTACCTCATGAAAATATGAGCTCTGTTTGCGAACACTGGCTCCTGTGTGTACAATAAAAAAGTGTATGTGTCTTACAAGCAGAGGTTACAAGCATCTGTTGTTTCACTCTTAGGTCTCCCTAATGAGGGAGGCGAGGAAAGTAAACTCACCCAATCACAAAACACCAAGAGCTGGTCACATGAAGTAAATCAGTCTTTTTTTTCCCTCAAATTATCCATAGCTAACCCCCAAATTATGGATACCCACAGATAAAGCATTTGTGAATGCATCTGAAAACAAATAAATGATTTAAAAACTATTCTTTATCCTTTCAGACATATTAAGTCAACATTGGTCTGTTTTAGATCCAGACAGCCTACATATGCCCAACAGGTGAAATTCATCTATTCATTTTTTATTACCTGTGCAATCAGGTTACACCTGTGTAAACAAACTGAGGAGGAACATCCAATGATAAAAAAAAAAAAAAAAAAAAAAACAAAGCAAAAGAGGAAGTAAAAAAAAAAAAAAAAAAACTGACACTTGGGTTCCTTAACTATTATGGTTTATGGGTTCATCTCAATTATGACTTTCAAATGTATCAAGGCCTTTAGGGACATGCTTGTGCACTAAAGGGTAATAAAGTTTTGGTCACGGATCATGAGCCACAAGGACTGTTAAATACCAGTTTAAAGCCAGTTACCCTTCCAATTCACCCAGGATCTGACTCAGCAAAGCATATTTACAAAACAGCCTTATCTAAATCTTTATCTTTGACCCTGAAAACAAGGTTGCTTGTAAGATGATATTCTAATTTTTTCAACATCTTTGAACTAGATGGCCAAGCTCCCTGGAGTTATATTCATACAAATGTTTCTTCACATGGTTTTGCTTTGGAAAAATACAAATGTTTTGCAAAAATATCAGAGTTAACAGATTTTGGCACCATTAAATGCCAAACTGGATTAGCATTTCTCAACAGCGTGATGAATACTCCCACATCCAGGTGGGGAAAAAAAAGGATCTGGCTAATTAAACACATTACAAATGCCATCTTAATTTTTCTGCTCCATCCTTCCAACAAGCAGCTAGAGCCAAACTAGTGACCAAACCACCCATTAACACTGAATGACATCAGCTTTGACATCAGCTCTAGATGTATCATAGCTGCCAATGCTCCTTTTTTATTTGATTAAAACAAAACCAAGAGGATTATGGGTGTGATACGAATTAATAAGTGATGTCACTCATTTGCAGCTCTATTGTCTGGATGAAGTTGCGAATGACGGTAGATTTCGGGTGGGTTGGTGGGTGGGGGGTCATGCTGAGCTGGCTGCTTCGTCAGTGTTTAGATGACACCACATGTAAACGCACACAAAGGGATACGATAAGCTAAGGTTGGACAGTCCCCAATATGAGTAAGGTTAAACAGATCTTCTGTTGGCTGGATGTGGTTAGCTAATGATGCATGGTTTATGTCTGATTGCGCACACAGATGCTGACACCCACACCCTGACTTACATTAGGCTCACACTCTTACTATTATCAAGTCTGGCTTCAATCATATAGTTTGGTGACGGCCTGAAGGTCGCACGTCTATGTGTTTGCGCATGCATCAGTTTCTAAGAATTTGGCCATTTGTTTGTCTTTTGACAGCCAGCTTTTAAAGCACACGTGTCCAATTCAAACACAGATAACCCCCCCCCCCCTCAGTGGCCCTGTGGGACTGACACATGAATGAGTGTGTCTGTAAATTATGTCTCCCTTTTGTGTGCCTGTTGTGTGTGTGTGTGTGTGCATCTAAAATCCTGATTTTGGGCCACTCTGCTTTAATGAGTTACATAAAGGGTCAACAAGAGCAATGGAGGTCAATTGACCAAAAAGAAAAAAAGTCAACCACCCCCTAACCCCTTTTATACACTCAGGCTGGCTGGCACACACACACAAACATACAAACTAAATCAATACCCTAAAAGCATCCCTGTCTATCCGTGTATAATTTGTCTGTCAAACAGGTTCTCCTCTGGAGCCACTTCCTCAGTCACCATCACCAACCGGTTCAGATCAACTGGCCTACATTAGCCCACACAATAATGCATAGTTAGGTAATAGCGTGGGTAAGGAGATGGTTTAAAGGACGCTTTTAATTTTTCACCCAATCACAGCCGATATCGGGAGGGAAGGAGTCGTTCAGAATGTAGGTCAGGCGTTCAGAAGAATGCGGTTCGGTTCTGCAGTGGATCAATGCAACACACACACCCACTGGCATACCTGCTGCCACTGCTGACTAAGCCACCAAACACCGGCAACCACTTGTCACCGCATGCAGTTAAAGACAATGGCTATGCCAACAGACCGTAAAATACGGACTCTAGAGACGCGGGCGTACTCTTATCTCCCCAGTCTTTCTACATGAGTTTGCAGCAGTCTGTTTCCTCTTGTTCCTTTAGACTGAAATTGCAGGACTAACCTGTCTTTAGATCCATGTCCATGCATGTCTGTATATGCACCTACCAACAGTAAAAAAAAAGAAAGCGATGATTCAATATATGGCTTTGCGCGTTAAGGTCTGCTAACGTAGCTGCTGCAGAGAAGCTCATCTATAGGCTAAAAAAGCCCACCGGGGTCCAGACTGACACATACTCTCCTACAAGAGCTTAATTTGAGCTCACACAGGTCACAATAACGAACGGTGCCACCGTGCAGCTGTTGGGAGTTTTATGAATGAGACACGCTGCTCGTTTTTACGCACACGCTCCTTTAACGCAATCTCCGCGTTCACACTCCTCTTTTCTTGCGTCTCAATAAAAAGCAATGTCACCAGCGTGTTAATTATCTTATCATCCGGCATCCTCTCTCACGCTCAGTCTTTAGTGTCATCCATTTACCTTGACAGAAAGTGTATTGTCCTCCCTGCGCGCTGCGGAGCCGGGTGCTGCAGCATTTTCCCGTTCAGCACGCGCCCGCTCATTTCTGTAATCGTCCAGCTTTCACGCCGCTTTGTTCCCGTTTGGCATATCCCGTCTCTGAATCAAGGGAAGCTGTGAGACAGAGTCCACGCGGTGCTTTTCCTGCGATGATAACCGGCCTGTCTGTGAGAGTCAGCAACGTTGACTGACTGACCCACTCCCGCAGTGCCTCCACTCAGACACACATCCCTCTCTCTCTCTCTCTCACACACACACATTTCCGAAGGGAGGGTGGAAGGGAGGCGATGTGCAAGAGAGGGAGGCACGGATAGAAAGGCAACACCCCAAATTCCTCTTGCACCGGCCCCGTTTCACTGATCGCGAGCAGCTGCGCCTTCTGCAAAAAGGCGCACAGAGGTTTCGGCATTCAGCCGCAGGATAAGCACGCAGTCATCAAATTCCGTAAAAGCGACATGTCGAAGACATTTTCACACTCTTAAATCTCTCATCCGCGCAGGAGACACAGTCCACTGACTCCACTCATTCAGCATTTTTGGGAACGGTACACTGAACATCGCTATTTATTCTAATCAGGGGATAAGAACTTTCTTTATTTGCTCCTAAGCATCAGTGACACAACGCGAAAATCGTCTAATGCACTGCACTAAGCTCTCAAGCGTCTGCAAAAAGTGATCAATAAGCTCTTGTCTACTGGATTTGTCAGCAACTGCAATTATTTTTTAACATCTACAGTTAAGCACTGGCCTTGGTTTTTTCCAGGAAAGTCATGTCAGCACAATTTGCAGATTTCTTGTATGATTGTTTTACTTCATTTCATGCAATTTGCCATGAATTTTTCTCACAATGGCTCTAATATTCAGAAAATCATTGATGCTTAGAGATCAGAAATAAATTGCCCACTTGGCTGGGGTATAAACTTCATCGGCAAAACGTTGAGCTCTTTAGGTTATTAGAAAGACACTCAACCATTTCTAATTGATGGTAAAGTTTCCAGTCATCTGTTTCGTGGACACCCTGACCTGATAGCTTGTTCTAAAAATATTAAACATTTAATGACAGGTCATGGTTTTTACAAGCATAATCTTAGACTGTATTGTACCGTTAACACCAGTGGTCAGATAAATGAAGTATTGTGGCTCAGAAATTAAAGGTGTCAAAAAACTGTGGTTTGACTCCTTGATTCCTATGAACCCCACATTTGTCCTCATACATATTTCCGTGGAGAACCTGTGTACGATGCTGTATGAGTGAATGGGTGAAAATGGCTCGTGAGAGCTTTAAGTAGTCTGTGCTGTAGAACATGCAGTCTATTAACTTTCCACTTCCTATGGTTATTCAATTATCGCATAAAACGTCAAACAATGTGGGCTCTATGATGGAGGAAATAAGAAACTATCCAGGTATTTCAAACCAATAAACTTTGATTTATTGCACACAAATATCTTTCAACAGTCACTAACTGTCTACAATAAATGCTGGCTGTGAGTCAAACCATCGGGGGCACAAAAGAGCTCTCAATCAGGATGTAATGAAGCGGTCTGGGTAAATGACTCCAGTGTTTCTATTGTAACAGTGTGTACTGGCTGCTGGAGACTTTCAGAGGAATAGAGTGAGTATCATGTATCCATTCCCGCGAGCTCTGCCCCCTCACAACATCCAGTGGTGTTTAAACACTAAGTACCGAGTGGACCCCTGTGAATAGATCTGCCTGTCTGCTGGGTTGGTTCAATAAGTGAATTAAGGGTGCAAGAGACAGACAGAGGAGGAGGGGGGGGTGAGATAATTAACACTGTCTTTTCAGTAAGGACTGAAAAAGAAAAATGTGAGTCCTAGAAAGACAAGAGATAGAAAGAGAGGGACTGGAATACACACACACACACAGAAAAATAAATCATTAACCCTTATTAAAGACAGGGGGAACAAAGACAGGATTCTGCTGCTCACTCATGCCACACAGGGCCAGGTAGGCACACACTGTGTGTATGTGTGTGTGTTCTGGGGGCTGATGGGTATGTTGGCATGCTGAGTTGCAGGTGTGTGGAGCTGCTGCCACCGTTGTTGCCCAGTGCAACTAATAAAAAGCAAAAGCAGTTTCTATGTGCACACAAACACTCCCAAATACACACACACACATACACACACTTGAAATCCTCCTTAAGTCAGCGCAAGCATTTGCTTTTATTTATGTCAAGTCTTATCCAAGTTTCTGGAAAGGCCAGTTGGACAGAGTTCTGCCTGTCTGGCTAGCTCTTAGTTCAACCTCTGACTCATGTCCAGACTTGCCCTCAATCTCCTTGGCTGTTTATTTGCTTCTGCTCATCAAAGGCCGCCTCTTTTTTTTCACTGCTGCCCTTCTTTTCACTCAGCATCTAAGAGCCATGGAACCTGTTTTAAAGGTCCATGTGTGTGAATTTGGTGCAGTATAATTAGGTGATGATGTAACAGTGTAATGACAGTATACAGGCAGGGTCACCCATATGACCCTGGGAACCTGTCACTCCTGTACTGATGAAAGAGGCAGGAGACCTGGGAAAGCTCATCCCCCTTATCAGGCCCGGAACACACACACAGACTCACAGATGCACATGCAACACTTGCTAAAACACATGCGGAATACAAACAAATATAAATGAGCCCCTAACACACATTTATCAAACTGGAAAACTCCTCACATCACACGCCAAGTTATCCCTGTTGCTTTACCAACTTTTCATAAACAGCAGAGTAACTGTCGGCTTTGAAGTCACACTACAACACTTTTCTCTCTCCCTGTCCACACCCAAACACACTCCTATGCACATCTGCAAATGTCTGATAAGTTTCTTTTCGCAGTCCGTTTTCTTTGCTGAAAGGAACTCCTTTAAATGCGTCAGGTTGTCGGCACGATCTTAAGCATATTCTCATGGAACTCAAAGAACCTGTTTTTTTTATTTCTTCAAAGAGCTTATTAGTACTTGCAAATGCATTCACGATGTTACTCACAGCTTTATTTAGTAGTATCCATGATGGCAAAAGAGAAAGCTACGTAGGTGTACTATATTTATATACACGTTATGCATTGCATCAGTCCTTTTATAGTTGGGTTTTTTTAATTTTTTTCCCATTTTTTTTTTTCAAAACAAAAATGCCTTCACAATATTTGCCTTGAGCATCTTGTGGTCCTCCATCCACTGCCTCCATCACTCTGAGTGGATGGAGGCAGTTGGAGTCCAAGTCTGATATCAGCATCAAAAATACCCACAAAAACTGAATACGGGTATTGGGATGTGTAAGTATTTAAGTCCAGGCACCAACTAATAGCACTTGAGTTTTATAAACAGACTCCATATTAGTCTTTGATGCACTAAAAGCCAGAAAGAAAGCTGATACTTGCCTTGCAACTTTCTGTTTGAGTCAGCAGATGGAGACATGAGTCGCTGGTTTGAGCTAGCCATGTAGCATTAGCATTGTGTTGCCATTATGGTGTTATTTTACTCTGGAGGGCTAATAAACCAAAGCTGTGGTTTCCAGAGGTGTTGCTGAAAGTAACACAAGCAACCTTATTGAGCATTTAAGGAGACAGAAAAAGGGCAGGAAGACTTTGAAACTACAGTCACAGAGAAGCGTGAATGATCATCTGGTGACAATCATCTGAGGTGAGATGATCAGGTCAGGTTAGCAGTAAATTTAAAAAAAAAAAAAGTTTTTTCTAATATGAGACTGATATTGGATATGCAAAGCCCAGGTATAGGACTCTGTCTTCAAAATGAAGTTAGAACATCTCTAATAGAAAGTATCTTTTTTTTCTTTCTGAATGTACGAGTCTTTGAGCAAGGACTGAGACTGCCCTCTTATTCTTGCACAGAAAACAGCACAAACACACATGTCACACCTATAAATAGATGGCAGTGGAAACAGAGAATTTAACTATCATCATTTACAGTTATTTTTAACTTCACCTGGAGTTTCTGTTTCTAATCGTTGTGAAGGGAGAAGCTGCAGCTGGCCCAAAAAGGCATGGAAAATGAAGCTGTCTTTTCCTGTTTGTTTGTCTCAAGAGCTGTCAAAAAAAAAAAACACAGACAATGCACCTAATGATTGTGGAAAACAATAATGTGCACCAAAGTTCAGAAAGCACTGTTTATTCCTTTAATGACACATTTTATTTCTCTTAATCCAATCCAATTTGTGACTACTTGGGAATGTGACTGCAGCAGTTAAGACTTGCTTAAAATTTGTTTTCTTGCTTAACGTGCACATTTTAGTAGGTTCAACCTTGTTATTTGTTAGAAAAAAAAAGTACAAGGTTGCTCACTGAGAAATTAAGTTTACGTGTTCAGTTGGAGTCACATTAATGTAGAGAGGTGAAGGTCTGAAAGGAGCTGAACATAAAGAGTGAAGTCACATTAATAATTCTACAACGCATGCTCGTTGTTTGAAAGCACACTCTGGGATCATGTCACCTCTTTTTGATCCGTGTGAAAACAACTGTGGCATGACTAAGCAGGTTTTCCTTGCAGCGTAATAGAGCAAGCTCTGCATAAACATAGGTAATGTCCTCCTTGACAGACAGTCAGGAAATGTTCAGTTTATAATAATTAAAGAATCTCTGTTCTGTGATAGCTGCTGTTTTTCCAGCATGGTTGGACAGCGGATCTTCAGAGGGACTTCAGATAAACGAAGGCCCATCCCTTAGCATCATAACAGAAACCACTTGAAGGGTGAAGTAAGTTACAAACCTGTATCTTAATCTTCAAATGTTTGAATGTTCATTGCTCACCATAGTACATACTCAGCATGGTGGTTCTCTAACAACAGGCCACGTTTTAAAAAGTCTGAATGCTGAAATAGTTGCAGTAACATTTTCAAGGTTGAGTACTAAAAGGTACTTTGGCTGAAAGAACTTTGACATAGTTCTTACAAACATTGGAAGACATGCCTTTCTGCTTATGAGGACTATGGGCCTTTCTTTTAGCTCCTACAGTACTTCATGGTAAGCATTTTCCAAAGACAAGCGTCTGAAGAGGCACTTCTCTGGTTAACTGAGGGCCCCTCCATGTCTGGACCACCAAAAGCATCTTATTAGGCTTTTGCTCAGAGAGAATACTTTTCTTGGCTTGGCCTGCTTCGTGTAGTGAGACTGTGCAGAGACCTGACTTCAAAGATGTTTTCCCTTTCAAGAGACAAAGTAAAAAACAAAATACAGCTCAAGAGGTTTCTGCTGCCAGTTCAGTCTCCTAATGAAAGAAGCGTTCAGTGTAAGGAGAACTGGAACATACTTGAAAATATGAGATTAAGAGATGCTGTAATCAGGAGGACCTGGAAGGGAGGATGGTGGTAGGGGGCAGAAAGAAAAGTGCGTGACTAATGTCGAAACAACTCCAGAGAATAACACGGTGGGAGTCACTGGGAGGAAAGCAGGGCTAATTCTTATGCACATTACAAACCCCCCTTCACACCCTACTGTTAAACTTCCAAAGACCTGGATTTAGTGGAAATGTGTGTCTGTGTGTCTACATGTAGTGTAGATTTAAAGCGATTTCAACTCAAAGCTTCCGAAAAGCTTTTCCTTAACCATGGAATTTAATTTACCCCCAAAGGATGGACTCAGCAGGTTCTTTAAAGACAGATGTAGAAGAGTATGAAAGAGTGAGAACAAGGCTAGAAAGAGTGTGTGTGCATGCATGTGTGTGTGTGTGAATGAGGTGGGAGGATTGTCTTTTACTGTGGGAAGAAATCCTTGAGTGAATGAACCTCATAATTTCCTGAAGACCCTTTCTTTAAAAACAAAAAGCCATAATTTTCCACTGAAAACAAAGTTTTTCACCCAAAACAAAATAGCACGACAGTCTTACATTCTCATTCAGTCAAATTAAGTTATTTCTTTTTTCTTTATCAGTCATGGCATTAAAAAGCCCAGAAGGGAAATATTCCACTGATTCCTGGCTGCTGCAACAGCCAGAATCAGTGTCCCTATTAATGTGACCACACATTATTAACACCTAATAATAAGTTAAACACGTGAATATGGCTACATTGCTGACTTATAGCAATGATGAGTACCAAATACCATGAAAGCACTGAGCCTTTGCTGAACTGCTATTCTTTAGCTTAGAGCATGGTCATAAATCACACCAACTAAATCTGACCTGCAGAATCTGTAAAAACATTCAACTTAATCAATCCAAGAGATGTAAAGACAGTTCAGCGTGAGGAAAATAAGTGATGGAAAGATCAGCTGACCAGCACCGTCATACCAACAGCAGTGTTTTAAGTGCAGGTCACTGTCACATTTGTCTCAAGGACTCAAACATAGGAAACACTGATTAAGACGCCAAAAGTGGAATTATTCTTCCTCTGGGACGTTTGCTGTAGACGTGTCACATGAAGTATGACGTCTATAAAATGAGTAAAGTCTATAAATGACTCTGCAACATATATTCTTGAGAACTATTTATTTACTTTTTTACTTTGAGCACAAAAAAAAAAAAATCAATTTTGTGCTGTGTTTGGAATTGGGCTTGAGGGAAATTTCTTATATATTAAATCAGGAAATTAATATGAGAAATCTTATGTTTCTTACATGCTTAAACAGGCCTGCATGTTAAAAGTTTATTGCACATTCCACGTTTCTTTGTGCAGTGACAAGTTCAACCTGAAACCTTCCTGTGGAGTCTTAAAAACAAAGGTTTGTTGACTGAATGATGTCAAGTCTACATGGTTCATATCTGTGATTATTAGCTTAGTGTCATGTTCACCACCAGCTGTTGTTTTCAGGTCATTCACCCCCTTTTCCTCTCTTCTGTAGTTCGGCTGTGATTTTATCATAAGAAAAGAAAATAAAGTGATCTCAAAACACCTCCAGGAAATGCAGGATTCATCTCTTTCCTTAGGAAAAGGAAATGGGGTGAGATTGCTCACTGGCCAAAAGCCGTGACATCCTGACCTCAGTAAGTTTAGAAGCTGAAGTCAGTCACACACATTCACCACACTGTTTTTCCTTTTCTTAGTTTATATTGTTTACATGGTAACACATCTCTCTGAACTGTGTGGGGGTCCTGCACTGAGCACGATTTCTCACTTACACACACATACGCACACCCCTACACACACACACACACACACACACACACACACACACACTCAGCCATTGTGACCCCCCCCCCTCCACATAAATGGCCTTTGTCCTTGCAGAAGTGCTTGAGTTTTGTTGCATTTTTCCAAAAACCTGCCATAAGAGGAAGCCAGGGATTAGGAGGGATTATGCCATAGCGTCTCTGTAGGGATTTACCAAGCCTCAGCACGCGGGAGACGGGGGTGCCAAAGCAACAGTAGCCGTGACAATGGTTTTGGCATTTCGCTTGCGTGATGGCCCTGAAGAGATGGAGCAGAGTCTTATTGGAAATAGCAGATCCAGGCAGCATGAGTTCAAGAAAACCACATATCGTAGCATTTTGCGCTTTTGTAGCCAAAAAATCTTTCCAAATTCTTCTTGCTTTCCAAAAGACTGTGAGAAAATTTGTCTGAGGGATGTAAGTGCACTTCCCAAGCTGCAATACTGATGTGTTTGTTGCTCAATAGTATGTTGCACAATAATGACATGGCATGCAGTCAAACCAAATAAATCCACGGAGACCAACAGGAGTACAAGTCAAACTTTCTTGGAATGACTCACAGCAGCCCAGACATCAATATCAGTGCAAGCATGTAACTGCATGAATATGGGTGTGAAAACAGAGAGAAGGATTAAAACACAGAGACAGAGAGAAATGAAGCGAAAAGGAACATGAGCAAACCGTTTCTTTAGCAGCGAAAGTCAATGCTGTCAAACCAACAATCATGTGAAAGTCTTATTCCTTCACAGTTTGTGCTTTGCTTCTTTGGCCTTAAGGTAAACGAAAGGCTGTAATTTAATTCATTAAGAAAGTTAATGAAACAATGTGGCCTAAACAGCTTGACAGGAGAAATAAACACTGGATTTAAAAAAGGTCACATAAGAACGTTGTTCTCAGGGAAATATGGGTTGTCAGGAGGTTTGGAGGACAACAAATCCCTCTCAATCCCCATATGTTGCTTGTTTAATGTGTTTGTGTATTTGCGCATGGATGGTTATATGCGTAAAAGAGAACAGGAGGGTGTGAGTCTGTGCCACTTTAGCAGACAAAAGATGCTTGTCATTATTGATTGTCAGCCGGACCCCGCTGTTACTACTAAAGTCAGTTACATCATCACAGAAAAATAGCCAAGGAGATGAACAATGCATGTAAAACAACTTTTAATAATCCAGTACTGTTACTTTCATGCTTTATCAGCTCAAAATTAACCCCAAAAGCTCTTCTTCAGCACTGAGTTACGAATAAATCTCCATATGATTGTTGCAAAGCATTCACATGCTCATGTGATACTGACAAAAAGCTGAGTTTACTTGATATAATGGTGTTTTTGTGTGTCTGCGTGTGTGTTCTCTACGGGTGTTCTCTCTAGTGTTTTGCCCACACGTGCTGCAACAAAGAAAGAGTGCACTCCGCCATTCAGTCAAGTTCCCTCTGCAATGACAGGAAAAGTAATTGATTACACGCCACAGCGAGCAGACAGAGCCAAAGGAGTGCTGCACAGAGACAGAGAGGAACAGGGAGGAGCACATATACAACACAGAGCCATCATAACCCTCCTGACGACTCTTCAATCTGTCTCTCATTAACCTTTCATTCAAACTACACTGTCTGAGACACAATACCGAGAGGATGGAGATTAAATACTAAGAAAAGAAGAACATGTGCCACTCAAGAGAATCCTTCAAGACCCTCAACTGGTGGTTATTTGGAGGAGAGACTTTGTCGACGATGCTAATTGCCTACAATGTACTTCAGACCAATTGCTGGACCCTGGATAGAAAGCTTTGGTGCAGATGACCCAAAAGGTCCTGTTAATGGAAATGAGTATGAGCCTGCAGAGTCCCACTTGGTTTGCACAATGGGAAACTATGAACAGAGTGTACAGATAAAAATCAATGTAGAAACTTGCCTTGTGAGAGGGTTATGCAAAATGATCATCATTATGGACAGTTCTGGCCTAAAACATTCACATTTGACCTCTTTAGCTATAATGCTGCATACTACGGCCCTTCATTGTTCATAGATCTCATTACTTTTTCACATCAATTTAATTGGAAAAGTCTGCAGCACAGCCAGTCTACACAAGAAAATAAATTTGACAACTAATGAAGCTGGTCTCAAGATCATCAGATTCTTCACCAAAATCTGCAAGTTTTTCTTTTTTACACAGTATTTCATAGAATGCATTATTTAATAGATTTTAATAAAATTATATTTGCAGTTTTGTGTAAAAGAAAACATTTATTGTTAATATTCTAACACAGTGTTGAGTTACTTCTAAAGCATGTGATTATCCTATTAAATTATAGGATTATAGGATAAGCATTAAAAGCATCCAGCAGCATGAGATATTCACATATTTTAACTACCACTTATACAATAATTTTAAATGATTCATAATTTCACAATTTCCCCAATATTGATTATTTCTAATCTGCATTAAAAACCATCCATGTGTAACATTCTCTGGCTTGTGGACACTTTACAACTTGTCAGAAATGTTAACATGATTTACGTGGTAAAACACACAATGCTCTGTGCATTAAACTATATATAACATATTTTACATCCAAGTGTGAACCTGTCAAGCTTTACCCTTGATCCTACAGACTTCACAAGAGAAGAGTTTAATCAGAGACGGAGTCATAATCACTTTCAGAGTGGGCAAGAAGTTTGTGCAGCTGTTTTTGGGAAGGGGGTCTGTAACTCAGCTTCGGTACGAGTCAGTACGCGGAGATCTGGGAAGAATGACGTGTTTCCAGAGACAATCACATCCAAAGCAGATCTGAATGAGTTTTCTTCAGCTGGAAGAAGAATTCATTAGTCACAAGTAGCTGATTAAATCATATTCTGTTTGTACACATGTGTGAAAGGTCTTGTTTTTGGCCAGTAGATGGGGTCAGAGTACAGGTGTATTTAAGGAAAAGAAAGAAAAGAAAACCACACACACTGGTATAACTCAGATATGTACAAGATCATGGACTTTGTTGACTACCTGCGCACCACTTCATGTAAAGTTAAGATGCGACAGCAAGGTTTGTTTAGCCGCTCCGAACTGAACTGTATGACCATCAGGATAACCATCAGACAAGGCGTCTAAGGGCTCTGTAAGACCAAATATTTAGTCACAAGACTGAAGCAATCGCCGATGACATCTAAACCTATTCCAGGCATCATTTGCTTTCAAAACACATTACTTCTCTATTAAAACATGCTCACTTCCACGTACAGTGCAGGGCTGACACATAAACCAGCTCAGTTCTGTTTTTCTAAAAAGCACATGGCACCAAATCAAAACACTTAAGCCAGCAGACTCTAAATGCTTCAGGGAGCTGTGAGTGTGTCTGTGTTTGCCCTGCTCCACAACAACTGTTTTCATAATTCAGGCGCTTAGTGCAATGAACCAACTTGTCTTGCAGTGTAACCATGGCGACTCTGCATTTACTAATGGGAGGTCGTCGAGTACGAATGCTCTTCCATGCAGAAGCAAAACCGTCTGCACCCAGCAGGGCAGAGAATGAGCCACACACACATGCAGATGTTGATATGCATGCATGTGTATGTGAAGCCTGTTATCACCTCTCAGACAACAACAATGACAATCAATACTGTCTATCTCAACCATGTAAACAGCAGTTACCTCCTACAGCATTTAGACTTCATGCCTCATCCTGAGTGGTGATAAATGGTACATGATCATACACACACATATGCAAAAAAAAAAAAAAAAAAAAAAAAAAAAATCAATTCATTTCAATATATAACAGTTTTTATATATTTTCAGTGCACTGCCCATCTTGCCCACCATGTATGAAACACCTTTTATAGATGAGTAAGGAACTCCAGAAAGTTCCTCCTTAAGGTCTTGTTCTAGTTTGACCAGTGCTAAAATGATCACATGAAAAATAGATTAGAAAAGTGTGATAACTAAAAAGAAACCTGAGTCAGAACTTGTTTTTCTCTTCCTTGTCTATTACAACCAAGTACAGATCAGCCAAAGGGACTAAACATGGAGATGAATACTTCACCTTACGTACTTTCACTTTAGAAGGTTTTTTCAGCTAGTTTTTTTTACTTGTAACATTTTTTTGACACCACTCCATGGATACGTTTACTTAAGTAGAGAGTCTTAACATATTTTCCACACAGCGTAACTCTACAGTGTGAATGGGACCACACCTTAATATTGTTAAAGTATACAAACATACCCACTCTGAGGGGAATAACCTTCTAACTTTCACCCCACTCTCTATTTCCTGGTAAGAATGATGTATGCCTGTGTGTGTGTGTGCGTGTGTGTGTGTGTGTGTGTGTGTATCTGTGTGAGCGAAGACTGGGAGGACTCTGGTTCCAGATGGAGGTGGAACTCATCATACAAGAGGCCCCAGCTAAAAAAGCACAGGAAACCGATAACTGACATAAGAGATCATGACTCAGGGTGTGTGTAAGTATATAGGGTCTGCGTGCAGACGGGTCACAGCATAGTCACGGTAAGATCACCTTTGCGTGAGTGTGTGAGTCATGCCTTAAATCAAGTGAGTCACAGTAAGTAAAGAGTAAGAGTCTACATATATTTATGGACAAACTAGTATTTATTCACAGTTTCCTCCTTTATTCAATTTCCCTTTAGCAGAACAAAGAGATGAGCGATACATAACCCAGACAAAGAATGTATGTGTTTGTGATGCATAATGCATAAGGGGGAAATCCTTTGTATAATAAATGCTCAGAAGAGAAATGGTACTGGAAAGTGACCTGTGTGTGACACCGGTGGTGTCTACATGCATAATGGATCAGGATGTGTAATAAATTATAAAATGAGGGAGAAGAATTCAGGGGGTTATTTCGAGTTGTCAGGTTGGTGGGATGAGGGGAGGATACGGATACAGCAGCACCGCTCTGCCCTCTAGTGGTACAGACGCGACGGTCATGTGGCACGAGCTCCAGCGGGAAAACTCCCTCCCAGCCGGTTACTTAGGAGGGAAGTGAAAACAGCTTTAGGATTAACAGACCTAAAACTACCAGATTGCTGATTAGTCTGAAATTGGGATAAATGGAAAATAATTTTACAGTAATTTTCTGTTTGTTGAAAGAAAATGTATTTGTAGTGTCAGCGGGTGAAAGCTTTTGGTGCTATGAAATAAATGTGTCACATATTAGCTGGTTGTGAAAATAATATAGTTTACGTCTGGAATCAAAACCTGCAGCATATTCATTCATATTAAGAATCTACTGTGTTAACAGGCCCAGTCACATGAGTTGATAAGAACATATAAGTTTTCCTCTTGCCTTCTGACTTGTGAGTCTATTTTGTTCCACTTTATCATCTTTAACTCTCAATCTTTTTTCGTTACCGTCAACAAAGTTTTATTTGCTTTCTCTCACAAAGCATAATAAAAACCTGTGTAACCACTTATTTGTGGCTGTGACCTGAAACACAGTAATACTAAAGGGATTTGAAGTGTTCTGCAATTGGTTTTCTGGTGACTGGGGTGCATTTTTGTGGTTACCATGGAGATGCCGAGCTGTGGCCAGCCCAGGGCTTTTTTAGTTCAGTTGGATTAGCTTTGCAGCTCACATACCCACTGCTCGAATCCTAGTTTATGATGAGTTAGTGTATTTTTGTCCGGTGTGCTGAGAGTGGCTCAGACGAACACGATGACGCAACTGCAGCTGAGTTAAAATTGTTTTCTCGTGTCTCCCAACAAAAACCAAAAAAAGCCAAAGGAACACAGCTTTGGTCACACTCCAGCAAACCCACTAAACTTCATTTTCTTTGTAATGTACAGATGGGACTCCCACTGTTCTTCACAAAAGATGCCACAGAGACGATAAATAGCGATTTGAACCTGAACAACAGCTGTCACAGAACAAACAGCTTATGTTCAGTCTCCTCAGGTCACCATGTCATTTCCATCAATAACAACCAGGCAGACACACAAACACCAGTTAACAGAACTTGGACTACTTCTCTCCAGTGTTTCCATGGTTGTTCCTGCTGCCACAAAAACACAAAAACAGACACAAAGCTTCGAATATATCAACTTCCCCAAGTTGCAACCACTACACGACACAGACACCATGCTGATGAACATTTTAAAAGTATAAAATGTTTATATTTCCCTGTCTAATATGATCTCAAACTTTAAACACTTTGATTCAAGAAATCCATGCTTTAAGATAAAATTGCTCTAACCTTGTGCCATATTTGGACTGATCTCTAAATGGCTCTGCAGATTAAGTTACTGTTTTTTTCCAAAGACATCTGCATTCTAATGCTGCCAAGGGGTTCAGGTGAGCCAACATTGCAAGGGGGCCCTCCACATAGAAGCCTGCTGGCAAATCCAGTAGGTTTGCAGCTAAACGATGGGATGATCTCTGTGGGGATGCTCGATAATGGTGACATCACTGCCCAAGTCTGCCAGTGGGCAGCTTTCTGATACAACAGAGCCAGCTGCATGAAGGGGTCAACAACTGACAATGTCAGGAAGATATGAAAGAGAATGGTGACATATTACAGACTGACTGATCAAGGCTTTGGTGTGCTGATGAACTGATAACTAAAGCACATTAAAGTGACTGATTGTGCAGTTACTGCTAGCTGTGTAACAATTTGATCCTCCAGGATAATATATATATATAAATAGAAAACACATCCTTGATCTTTGTACAGACTGAAACATCTTAAAATTATACAACATTCCTGGTCGGGTTAACAAGCAAAGGGTCTTTAAATAAAATAACAAATAACTCACCCATTCCCCAGATCATCAATATCATCAATATCATCATCATCTTCGTCATCATCCTTTGCACTCTTCACACCGAGATCACTGTCGCTGAGGTAATCTCCCTTCAGTAGCGACGGATCTGAGTCTTCCAAGTCCTCGATGAGGTGGATGTGTGAAGCGTGGCTGATTCGGATGGGAACATCTGTAAGGTGCGTTTCCTGTGGACGGCGCGTCACCAGCCTGCAGACGGGGGCTTGCTTGACCGTGGCGCCATGACAGTGGAGAGGAACGATTTGACAGACTAGAAATGGAGAAGGCGGCAGCTTCATCACTGTCGTAGCCCATGGTCCCCTCCACACAGCTGTGGAATGAGGAAAAGACAGTTTTTAGGTGGTGAAGAAAATCAATATTCAAGCAACGCGACCCCCTAAGAAGTTCGAAAGGTTGGGCAACATTCAAATAGGAGAAAGGAAGTGAAAGTCTGTCTTTCATTTCCCATGTTTTTCTCAGTAAAAGCTGAGAATCTGCCCCGCCATGTATCCTCTTCTCTCTGAAATCTCACCATAAAAAGCCTTATGCTGATTTTAAAAAGGGCTCATGGATTATTTGAGATTTGCATGTGTGTATGTGCTTCTGTAAAATACCTCTGAATATTCTTACACAAAACGAACTCTGCACTTTCATATTTTCATTTCAGAAATCATTCATTCATGGTGCTCAATAAGCTCGAAACTGCATTAAACATTTTATGACGATAGACAGTGGTATGCAGACATCGCCTTCCCTAATAACACATGCAGTCCCTGTGCCAAAGCAACACAGCAAATCACCACTCAGCACTTGGACTGAGAATGAGGGGAATTAGCATTTTTAAAGTTACAAGTTCTCAAACTATGCAATAGCACATGCCTGCTGCATTAAAATTAATCTTGTCTGCAGGATACAGATTCATTCTTACAAAAAACACCAATAAAGACATTTCTGAATGAAATGTTTCACTGCTAACATAAAACAGGACCACAGGAAATGGGAAAAGAAGAAAACAAACATGCAACCAATTTTGGTAGAACGGGGTTTCACAGGCTGTTTCTTGTTATAAACATGCACTATATCATATAAAATATGCATAAACAAAACAGTTTGCTTTTTTGACAAATCAATATGTTTAATGCATACAAACCTCCCACTACCAAACACTTGTTTTTCACAGGATGAATGACATCCTGTTTGCTCATGAAACGTTCACAAGCAGACCGTAGGCCTCAAAGCAAAATATGTGATGTGACTCAAGGTTATTATAGAACGATTAAAGTATGAATGGTGAAGGAAATGTATTCCAGCAGGGAACCATCTGCTGAGTTGCTCCTCGTGTGGAGCTCTCCCACTGAGGGACAGAGATAGGATACATAACGGGGAGACGCATAGATGGACAAACGGAAGGGAAGCTCTCAAGGACAAAATCATAAGACATGAAAAACACAATCAGAATCAGTCCAGGAAGCAAAAAGAAGGAAGAGGATGCAAACACACACTTACATAAGGTCAATCATTGCATCTTTGCTTGTCTTGTTGTATTTTTGGGCACAAATGTTGTGAGTGTTTATCAGCAGGGCCAGCTTTCAGATCGCCTTTCAGCTAATCCTGCTTCAGTTCTGTATTAACCAGCTCAAAGAAGAGGCACAGCAGGTGGACCAGGCAGACGAGCAGAAACTGGTAGAGCAGCGATACTGACAGTGATCTGAGCTCTTGCAGGCGGTTAACCAACAAACCCAAAACACTGTTAGCAAAGTCAATAAGAATCATGTTGACTGTTATTCTGTCTTTTTGTTTGGTTTTTCTTACTTGGCCTTGTTTTCACTTTGTTTTAACCATGCCCTCGTGAATGTGTGTCTGGCTAACCTGTGGCTGAGCTGAACCCCTCTGAGGCTGGTCATGGTTTCCTCCAGGTTCTGTCGAAGGTCCAGAACATTTTGCATGGTCCTCTTCCTCTGGGACTCTGGGTCTGCACAAAAACACACATACATACATAATTACATAGTTAGATAATCAAAACAAAAACACTACCCGTTTACATGTTTAAAAAATGTATAAATGTACAGTTAAACATGATCAAATATGAAACATATGAAAATCAGAAAGATTAAAGTTAAGTTTTTGCACCTTGTGGATAGATACAACTGTCTACAATGGACAGAATCTTGAAATATATACATCGTCATTCATAAAAGCAAAGCTGAAATGTAAATCCTGAAAAAGGGAAGCAAATAAAGGACAGAAAACATTCAAGAAATGCTACAGTGTTGGTGGTGTCAGTGTAAGAACTGTTATTTTTTAGATGACACAGGAGAAAATGCAGACAGGCAAATCAACAGGACTAGGTCCAACCCTCTTCAGATGCACCATCATACTTAAAAACACTTAAAACACTTGTTAACTCCCTTTTTGATGGATCCCACTTTTGCTCTGATCCAGTCATTCTCAGCCATAATGGCTGCTCATTGCCCTGAGTCCCTTCGCCCCTAACTTGCTCAGCGTCAAAATATTAGAAAAACCAACCTCCGTTAAACCCACCAGTGAACACACTGGTGTCTGTGTCGCCCTTTTCAAATAAGCTGCAGTCTGTTCAGGATGAGGCGCAATGACTCAAGATCATCCAGCCACATGGCTGTTTCATATTTGTGCAAGCTTATTTTCACCCTGTTCTCACATGAGGCTGGATAAAATTCCAAGGACAAAAAAGAAAACATGTCGATTGATACAATGATAGCGTTAACACTGAGGCAGCGAGGCACCGCCAGTTTCATCTTAAATAATCTATTAAACTGCTTAGAAATTGGTTGCTGCCATCACAAAAATGTCCCTTATTTGATACTGTTTAAAACAATGAAACAAACAAAACAAAAAACGTAATTTTTTTTTTAAAGAAAAATACAAATGCATGTAAAAATTTAGAAGATAACTAACCAGGGCATTTAGGTTTTCAGCATGCAACCTTTCATCCTACTCTCTTGAAGTCTCTGGGGAGTATTTATTTGTGAGGAGGGGATGGCAATGAAAGTGTTACGGTGGTCAGATATGGGACAGTCTATCTACCCCCGAGGATTAGTTCGATAAACCATTAGAACAAGCCAGCTGACTCCCAGATGCACAACAAGATATTATCCTAACTGTGTGACAGGGTCCGATGAATATTAATGAAGGTTCCTTTAAAGACAACAACAATTTTGTTAGCACCACAACTCTTATTTTCTAAATTTTAGATACTAATTTTCCCCTTTTTTTCCCCCAAAAATTATTAATTTAAGTTACACATGGTCTTGCTGTTGTTAGCAATCACACCCATGCATAAATAATATTACCAACAAACACTCCAAAGAAGAAACACAGATGGCTGGTGAAAAGGTGAAGAGGGAGAGGTCATCCTAATGAGTGGGGAGGGCATATCATGACCTGCCAGAGCTGCCAAGCTCAACAACAGCTGCAGACTAAACACATACACACATTTGTATATGAATAGTTGACCTACTCACATACAAACCTATATAGACACTTACACTATGTCCAGCACATAAAACTGGATTGATTGTTCCCAAAGATAAAAGACCACAAAACAATTGATTAGCCACCCCATGGGATGGGCAGCACAATGGAAAGATGAGTTATTGTGATGCAAACCTGCAGCTCATACACATGTGCACACATAAGACATACTGCAAATGTTTAAAAGCAAAAAAGAAAAAGAAAAATGAAACACAAATACAAAAAATAGAAATATATATTTTTTTTTTGTCAGTGGGAGGTGTTCATTTTTGGTCATGCAATCATGCTATGGGTGAACAGGAACAAAGAAGGTCTAATACATGCAAACCAGAAAACATCAGACACACGTGAGCTTTAATTGGTCGATTTTAATTACCCTAAACGGGAGCTTTGCTTAACAATACCGTCAAATTGATTGGATATGGACTAAGCTACTGTGTGTAAGCCTGTGTGTGTGTGTGTGTGTGTGTGTGTGATTGCATGTCTGCAAAAGACTTCCTGTCCCGTCTCTGCCATGGCCCTGGTGGTCCCAGCTGGCATGCAGGGGGGCAGGGGTGGTGAGGGAATTAGAAATGCAAATATCCCTGTCAGGCATGGCAGCTGCCCTGCAGTGCTGATGAATTACACTGATCTGGTCTGAACTGAGTGTGTATGTGTGTGCATATATGGTTATTTGTGTGTATGTGGATATGTGCTGGGATGGCACTTCCACCTGTCTTGTCTGGATACGCACGTGAGCACTCTTCACCTCTCAAGAGGATATGAGTCATAATGGCCCGCTCGCGCTGTAGACACTAAGAGTAAGCTTGTTGGAATGAGAGTACTGTTCTAAGTGCAAACCGGCAGTACATCTACTGGGCTGCCTCTGCATCCTAATGGTTGTTTGCTCTCAGTGAAAAAACAAACAACAGTCAACAGACCTCAATAAGATCTAAGAAAAGGAGAGCTATGCATATAAAGTTGGAAAACCAGCAGGTATTTATATTTTGGTATATTATATACTCATTTCTGTGTCAGAACAAGAGTCTGGACAATCACTTAACTTAATGTGAAATCGATTTCAGAGCAAGGCTTTGTCTCTTTTGTTATCAGATAAGGACATTAAGAATTCCATTGAAAATAAGCCAACTTCTAATTATAAGGCAACATCATGATGCTTGTTGACATACTAAGTAAAACTAAATGTTTACAGTGTTCTAGACTTAAAAGTTTTCATAAAGAAAATTAAGATTAATGGATGGTAATATATTAGACTGATAAGACAACAGCTCAAAACTGCATGTTAAAAGTCGAGAACTATATTATGCGAGATTTTGAAATTAGGCTATTAAAATAGTTTGTAGTGAGTTTTTTTTAAGACATGTCCGGAATACCACTTTCATAATGCGGCAGGTTAGGAATCTAAGTGGACCCCAAACTTAACACTACCATGTTATAAATAAGCCCCTTCAATGCATTAGCCTTGAAATAACCAACTGTGGCATATTGATCTGAATGTGACGGCTATATAACTAAATGGTCTGTCTTTATCACATAAATGCATCTCTCACGGATGCTGAGAATCACAAATCTTGAGCTGCTTGCTTAAACTGCAAAGGAGAAATGATATGAAGAAGAACTAGATTAAATTTGTGAACAGTGAAGATTAATTCCTCTGCCGTGTCTCTGCTTATGTTGGAGAGGCCAAACACAAGCTCAAGCAAGAGTGTCATGTCTATGCCTGGAGGATTGAAATGCCAAGTTTACATCTTAAGCATGATTTATGGTTCTACATAGCAACCCAGCCTACCTATGGAACCTACGTTGTTGTTGCTGTTTATACTTGTCAGCTGTTTGTGTCTCTGTGATTTTCTGAGACACAAACAGAAACAGTAATTCAGAATGAACTGTATATTTCTGCTTTACTCAGACTACGTTTTGTAGGGACAATTTAAAACTGCAGACTATTGTTTATTTTGTTTCTAGAAATCAACAGCATAACATTCACGAGACTGACTGAAAATAAAATGTCTGTGTTGTTTCATAATGAAGAAAATCAAAAACTTTTTTGCAAGAGTTGATTAAACAGAAAATGGAGCTGTATCTTAAAGAATTAGTCATGTGGTAAATGCATTCTTAGTTTTGAGCTTTAAAATAAAATATTGACAATAAAAACAAAAGAAAGGAGGAGTGGTGAGAATGCAGCATGATGTAGCAAGCATACAGAATATGTGGAAAAATGAGAAGGAGAAACTGCTGTCCACTTAGTTTCCTCTGGTCTCACTTTACTCTCCTCTCCATTAGAAACAAAGTCCCTGTAGATACTCTAATGCTCCTGTCCTTGCTTGTAGACGTATTTCTTCAGTAACGTCACATCCTTCTCCCAAAAGTCTGCACCTGAATGCGTGTGCTCACAAGTGAGTTTCATTTTGGTGAAATAAAAATGGAGATTTGAGTAATGGCTCTCATTTCTATTCTTTCCTTCCTTCCCTCCGGAGTTCATTTGTCCCTGTCCTGTCCACGTGTGTGCACATATGTTAGTGTCACTGCAGCGATCCTCAGGCTACAGCGTTCTTATTGCATGATAGATAGCTGTGGCTGAGCATCACTGGTACTGCACCTGCATCTCTGACAATAGATGCCTTTAAAATGCTAATAAGGCAGAATGCCTGTTAGTCTGCAACAAAACAATCATTACAGCATTCCTGACAAGTGACAAACAAGACCCATAGAGGATCAACAGGATGCTTGTAAAACATTTGTGGCTTTTGTTATTGATTACCTTTTTTTGAACAGAATTGACAAACATGAAAAGATAGCCCAGATGTATGTCTGAACTTGCTGATAAAAATGCATAATTGCTTTGTGTTTTTGTTTGACAGGATCAGCTTGCTTAATATTGATACTTCCCGTCTTCTCTCTTTGCCAGTGTTTCTACTCCACCCGGCCCAGCATCATAGCCCTCAGCTGACCTTAGACAGCTTGCAAAACAGGAAGCATTACAACATACAACCATTCCTGCACATCTGGACAGGACGGACAAACACTCGCTCAAGCACCCAAATATGCATTCACGCTCACGCTGAAGTTCGTCCGCTTTAAAGGGATGTCGCAACAAGACATTAGCGCACTTGAAGATAACATCTCATTGCTATACGCGATGCGGTAACCTTCTCATGATAGAGAGATTAAGTTTGTCAATGCATGCTTGCAGAAAGGACAAGATTATGAGAGTGATCGTTTCGGCTGTGACGGGGAACTTCACTTAAAATTGTAAAATTCTCATGCACGAGGAATGAGAAACACAGTGGCTGCCTTATAAGCACAGCTGCAGAGTTGTGGACGATTATAAACATATTTAGATCTGAATTCTACGTGAATCAAATAGTTAAAACCCTTTGAACTTTAATCCTCTTATGCCGATCGCCTCAGCATAAAAACCAGGGTTTCTGAATGTTGTCAAGAACATAATTATATATTCATCAACTCTTGTTATATGTCCTTAACCACAGCTTTATCTCCTTAAAGATCCCAGCGCTATCCGCTTATATGGGGTAAGATAATGACGCTTTAAGCGACTTGAGAGAAGTTTACTTTCTCAGAGAAAAAGGACCTCATCAATGTAGCCTTGAAAGAAGACTTGACTTCTAGCCATCTAGATTAAACCTCTGAACATAAAATGGACGTGAATGTTGAGTTAAGCAGTTGGTCATTAAGTTTGTCAGGGACTACAAATTAGCTGCCAGCTAACTCTGGTGCAACTCTATAAATTGTGTACTGTCCCTGTCAAAATAAATACATAAAATGCTCATTTCCCTCTGTGCCAAGTTGGATGGGATTAAATGCTAGAGGTTCAATATGAGGAAAGCGATAAAGGACAATAGTTAATGCATAAGTCACATTTACACACACCTGGTATGCAGATGAAGCGAGTGACACTATTGCCTGAAGGAAAATCTCACTTGTCAGGTTTTGATAGACCGTGTGTCTGTGTGTGACACAGGCATCATGAAATGTCGAACATCTAAAGTTTGCAGCAGTGTGCCTTTTCCTTCTCGTGTACAGCTGAACTCTTTTAGCTTGACTCTAAAAAAGCAAATGCAAATACAGATTGTGACACACACATTCATGCAGGCGCACAACCACACACACACACACACAAAAAAAATAACACACAACAAAGAGTAAAGGCTGCCCATATTGTGTGGCAATGTTTGGGTGTATTTTTGCCAAGAGACTTGTTTCCTGTGGTACTGCATTTTACAATGTGGTTAAATCCAGCTGCAGCTGCAGGTCCACTCACACGTGTCAGACATACACATTGTACCCTCTGTGAAGTTCTTGAACCGTTAATGAGATGAGTTAAACAGTGGAACTCATGACAGCAAGTACAAGTCTCCAATTAAATGTAAAACATGTTAAGAATTAGACAGCTGGATAAATCCTTTCAATATGATTATCACACTTCACGCCACGTAAAATATTGCATCGCATAAAAAGTAAACAGTCCGCACTTATCTGCTACACAAATGCTCATGCAATTCTTTTCATCATTTCACATATATACAGATGCAATATATATATATACAGATGCATATATATATATATATATATAGATATATATATATATCTATATATATATATATATATATATATATATATATCTATATATATATATATATATATATATATATATATATATATATATATATATATATATATTATATATATATATATTATTTATTTATTAGGGCTGTCAAAGTTAACGCGTTAACGCGTGATTAACGCAAAATAATTTTAACGCAACTAATTTTTTTAACGCGGATTAACGCGAGCCTTAGCCTGGCCGTTGATGTACAATAGTAGAGAGGAGAGTAGGTTTATTGAGCCTCGGGCCCCGCCGTAGTTGTAGTCCTTTAGTCCTCCGTAGTCCTGTCAAAACAGGAAGCCATGCACTGACGTCGACGGCCATGCCGAGGACAGACAGACGTAAACATACCTCCGTTAGCAGTAATTGGGATAAAAATGGATACAAAAGATACTATTTTGAATGGTAAGTTTAGCTTCAAAACCTTGCCTGATGGCTAACTCCACAAGATAAATGTTGTTTGTGTTTGCTGTCGATGTGAATTTAGTTAACACCGGAGTCCCGACTACTGAAATATCACTTGTCGGGTAATGAGAGCGCTGATGCAGAGAGCCCCCCCCCCCCCCTCCCCGTTTGAAGCAAACCACAAAAATATTTTGTATGAAGAACATAAGAGAAAATATTGAGTATATATATAGATAATATATAATGGATTTTGGATTGTAGCAATAAATAAACATGCATTTGTTTTGCATAAGCCAAGCATTTGTGTACTCTCATATTAGGCAAGGCAACTTTATTTGTAGAACACAATTCGTACACAAGGCAATTCAAAGTGCTTTACAGATGCATAAAATCACAAGAAGGCAAATAGAATCATTCCATACAAGCATAAAAAATAATCAATAATAAATAAAATTAATTAATAAAAAAATTAATTAATTAAATTAAAAATGAAGAGTGCAGATAAAATCCTTCCAGTCATCATCTTCACATCTAAACAGAACTGTTTTCAGTCTGGATCTGAACATTGTCAGAGTTCAGGTCTGTCTCACATCTTCTGGAAGACTGGTCCAGATTTTAGGAGCATAAAACTGAAATGCAGCTTCACCTTGTTTAGTCCTGACTCTGGACACCAGCAGGAGACCACTACCTGAGGTTCTCAGAGTCCAGGTTGGTTCATATGGATCTAACATGTCAGAGATGGACTTTGGGGCCATGAAGAGACTTGAACACAAGTAGAGCTGTTTTAAAGTCTATTCTCTGAGTGACAGGAAGCCAGAGACCTTCAGAACTGGACTAATATGGTCATATTTCCTGGTTCTAGTCAGGACTCGTATTAATAAGAGTAATACAACTTGAAAAAGATCTGTATAAGGTAGATTCAGAACAGATAAAAATATGCGATTAATTTGCGATTAATCATGATTAACTATTGACAGTCATGCGATTAATCTGATTAATTATTTTGAGAAATTGACAGCCCTAATATATATATATATATATATATATATATATATATATCTATATATATATATATATATATATATATATATATATATCTATATATATATATATATATATATATATATATATATGTATACACACACACACACACACACACACGCACACACATATATATATATATATATACACACATACATACATATATATACACACACACACACTGTACTATTACCATACTGCCCAAAAAATGAAAGGGAACACAAAGATAAGACATCCCAGATCTAAATGAATGAAATATTATCCATAAATTAAGTTAAGAGTTAAAAGAGCGCAGCCATTTCCTTACATTTTTCTTTTCTCACTATCAGTTTCTAAAGACCATCTCTGTTTTCAAATCACTTTCTTCAGCAGCCCTTTTTTTGTTTTTGCGGGTGCAATTCTGAAGTGATCATCAAATTAGGGTCCCATCGATCTCCAGGAGTGGAGGAGGGACCAAGCAGAGCTCTAGTAGCACACTGGCTGCTGAATGACTCAGCACTTTACGTTGACGTTAAAGCCTCAAACCTCTGCTGGTAAATGCAGTGTTGCCAATTTAGCGACTTCATCACTATATTTATCAAGTATTCAGACCCCTCAAGCAACTTTCTTTGAAAAAGCGAATAGTGACAAATCCTAGCCACTTTTTCTGCTGTTACTGGGGACTTTAGGAGACTGGTGTGAAAGCATGTATCGTTGCTCTTGTAAACGAGCAGCGGTGGCTGCCACAAGTCATTCCCCATCCTAAAGCACTCACAGGTGGCTCAGTCCTCAGCAGACAGCCCCTCCCAGCTGCAGTGAGAGAAGAAGAAATGCATCCACACATAGCTGAAACTATAAATTAAAATAAAGACAGACGAACGGCATGAGTATTTGTGCAAATGGTGAGTATATTACACACACATACCACATATACATTAGGGATGCAACGGTACTCGGTAAAATACGGTACGGTTCAGTACGACCTGCACGGGACACGGGACGCTTTTATGTCCCGCGATATTTATGTTCCAATAACTTTTCATTTGGACTTGCACGTGAGCGTGTGTGCCTTTTAGGCAACAGGCCCGCTACTGCATGTCAATGTCCACTCGCCTCTGCTCACTCACAGTGACCAGCCTATCACACTTTGGCCAGTTGGCTGCAGGTCATAGACGCAGGAAAAGAAAAAAAAAAAAAACAAGCAGGCATGGCCAGCGGTAGCAGAGAAATTGGGAAAAACTTTTTTTAATCACCGAAGTGGGAGCATTTTGGTTTTGCTGCTTGAATTCACCGGCGAGGGAGTGAAAACAGTTAACAGAAGGCAATCTTCCACCTCGTTACCAGTTGTGCGTCTTGGCGCAGCTGAAGTGTTTTTTAAAATGTTGCAGAACAAATTGTTGGATGTGCATTTAAAGATCAAGAACAATTAATGTTCCTGTCCCTCCTCGACCACCAACAGTTTCAGACATATCGGAAATAAATTCCCGCATCCAACCTTTTACAGCTTGACAAAGATCTCCTTGGTTTCCTCCACAGCAGACATCACTGAGAACACTGTATGTGTAAGTCAGAACACAGAGATGCATCACTGACAATGGATACTTTTATCTGCAAGCTTTCAAAATAGAAAAGAAAAGCTGTAATTGGAACAGAAATAAATGTGTTCTAAGTATTCCTCATCACAAGATGGCCTGCATAAATCATCCTCTGCCTCTATCTTCTGCTTTCTCTCTTGTGCACTCGCACAAGCAAGCACAAGATATAACAGTCAAAATCAACAAAGCTACAGATCCCTAAATGTAAAGTGAAAAACATGAATGATACTTGTTTTGAGGGCAGGTTGTCCTACCAAGTAGCAATTTGTTGGTCATTTTCTCCACAACACACCTTATAGGCAAGTTAAGGGCGTGTAAAAGTGCTCCATTTTAACCAGTGTGAACTTAAAACTGTCACACACCAACAATATAACAAAGCGCAGTCTTGTCATTGTCAACAGGGTTTGTAGAAGCCATGGTTGTGAGAGTGGAACTTGTTTTTAAGTGAGTGGCTGTGTGTGCTGTTGTGAGAGATGATGAGCACTAATATGATTTAGAAGGAGTATTACAGGAAGGAAGAGTGCACTAATGCAATGGTCCCTGCATTAAGTCTTTAGAAACTGGCCACAAACTAATGTAAACCCACAGACACAACTACAGAGGAAATCATGCTTGATCATATACGTATCCATATGAGGCAACGGTGCTTTTATCTATGAATACAGCATTTCTTTCATTTATGAAAATAAATCCTCTGTCCTCCTCCTGCAACAGTCGTACCAGAAATATCTTCCCTTCTGTCTGACTGGTGACAGAACACTGCTTCCCGTCAGCTCACATCAGAGTTGAAAGAGAGTAAAAGAGAGAAAGGAGGAGAGAGAGGTCTGCAGGGATGCTTTATTCTTCACTTTCCTATCGGCATTTGTGTTTACTGGGCTTGTCACCAACTCCTCGATGGGAGGACAACAGCCCTGCATCACATTAGAGACTCAGCACTGCAATCACAATGGCGGAACTGAGTGTAAAAAGTACTCGCTCACGGCCAAAAGGATGAATTCAGGGGAGGGTAGACAGGAGAGTCTATCACCGACCGATTGTGAGGGAACAATAAATGTGCGTGAGTGAGCATGTTTTGGATTTGAGGAAGATGCAAGAGCCTCGACGATACTTCCTACTGTTTGGTTCCTTTTAGAAGTGTTTTTTTTTGTACATGTCTTCTTTTCTACCAAAAAAAAGGTCTCTCTTTTTAGTTTATTGTTTCACAAACTGATACAGATACAAGAAGAGCCATAAACTGCAGAAACAGGCCCCCTGCAGACAGTTCAATGTCAAATTAAAGGAACGCGCACATTGGTTGCCCTGGCTGCTCTAATGACTGTCCATGTGTCAATGAGTCACATTTTGTTCATGGTAACTTGCAGTGCATGTGACCACCAGCTCAGCCAACACCAAGACCACACAACATCTCCAATCTTCTAACCTACATCCTCAAAAACCTAAATCTCAAGCCAAGCAGATGTCCTGATGCGCTTTAAACTTTAATTCATTTTAGTCTTTTTGGTTGGCCTTTTCCAGGGTGATAGATCTGCGCTTAGTGGAATGGGGGTTGAATCTTCTCATTATCTTTATGTGAGGCTTAATCTGGATGCTTGGTTGGTGTCTTAGCTAGGATTCATTCTAAACTGTGTTTGCCCCATGCTGGGAAAGACCACTGCTTCAGGGAGCTTACCCTCACGCACACACACACACACACGCGCACACACCTCATTATGTGTGCTGGATGGGACCAGGAGGGGTCATTAGTGGAAGACATCTGAGGTTCGGTGCTTTACATTACAACTGCAGTGAATGCTGTGTATGATTTATAAGATGCCACTCAACTCATTTTACTAACATAATATCACAAGTTAGATTATTTTCTTCTTCTCTGTCTAAACTTAACTCTAATGCTGCTAAGAAGATATTCTATAATACATCTCGCACTTGGGAGCATTACCTCTTTAAGTCCAGAGTTTCTGGACTCACAAGTCAATTAATGCTCCAAATCCAATAAACTAAAAGCTTCTCATCACCCCGTGGTTAAACATGTATGTCCGATTACAAAAGTCAGACCCTAATCCTGACCTTGGAGTAGCCAGGACTTTTTTTTTTCTTTTTTAATTAAGCACCCAGTGTGAGGGATAAGCTATTTATATTTATTCTTATTTTTTTTTTTTAAGCCCAGATGATGGTCTTGGGTTAAATATCCTCAGTGGTGTTTGTCATTGCGCTTGTCTGTTACTGCGGGCTCATCTCAAAGGACAGAGTCACAGTACATGTTGTCAAATGTCACATAACATAACATGTAAAACAGGCACATATTTGATTCCCTTTAGCCAACAGCTGACACGCAAGTTCCATAGCAACCAGATTTACTGTGTACAGGTATGTGTATAATGATGTACAGTAAAGTAATATTCTGATTTGTAGCAAGGGCACCATGAGAAGGTGGGACCATGTATGAGAGGAGCAGGTGCAGGTCATTGGAAATAAACCACAGAACATCCTCAATCTATCTTGCTATGACAGAGCAGGCGGGGCAGACCCCAATTAGCTGACTATACGGTCGGAAATGGAGAAGAAGATACAGTAAAGGATGAGCCCACAGCTGCAAGCTATGGGGCAAGTTACAATTAACCTTCCTGTAACACATACATACAAATTCAAACAGCAATCCACCACATCTGCTGCGGTTCCAGAAATATACCTCTGGCAGGGTGTGGTAGACTTTAATGGATCACAGCTCTGTTTGGTCGCTTGGGATGCCAAGGTGACAGTTAGGTGATTATTAGTGGTCCAACTCTACAACATTATTCGAAATACTATCCTCGATTAAAAGTGTCAGAAAAAACCCAATGACCTGGAAAGATGAAAGTTCACGACTTAGTCTCATCAACTCATCAAGTGCCTAAAACATTACAGTGGATCTGTAACAATCACATTTACAGATTTTGCAGTAATCCTGAATAATCTGTTCTGGGGTCACATTATTCAATCACTGAATTTACATGCATCCATGCTCAATTGGTTTGCTGCTTTACAAAGGTGCCCCTACCCCCACCCCCCAATTTAACTACGCCAATCCCTTCAAATTTTGTAATCACTAGAAAAATAAAAGATGTGCCTGCAAACGCACACACAAGTCTTCATTTAAAGACTGAAACTAAGATACTTCCTGCATACCAAAAAATTATACTGTGTTCAAATACACCAAATGATCACTAATAAGTGATTACTCTTATTAATGAATGAGTTATTCATTTTTTCATTTCAAATGGACAAAAAAAAATATTTGTAGGTGATATCTTTGGCTCATATAGTAAACCCCATCTTTCTACTGGTACCAGCAGGTTTTGAGTCCGTGGTAGTTGTGGCCAGCTTCTACCTGCCAACAGTGTAAACAAGCTAAGAATTCACAGTATGATAAATGTTCACAAATGTCAACATATGGTAACAGTTCAATTTCTTGCAGTTTGCCTGGACCTTCATCACTGCTGCAAATCACTTGTCCCACCATTTTTCTTTTTTTCTCCTATAAATCTCAGTCTTAACTGAAATGTCACCTTTTCTCTGCTCATCTTCGTTCCAACAATTTTCCACCCCACCTGGCTTCCCAGAGTAGGTGTGGCCAACATCATCAAAACAAGGAACAAGGTCACGCAGATATACACATTGCATACACACTGCACACACACACACACACACACACACACAACAGCATATGCTGTTCAAACACGCAGAGAACTGCAGGGGCAAGGTCATCAGTGCTGTGATTTGGGAGTGTGCTTCATGAAGCAGGCTGGTGAAGAGAAAAAGATGAACTGCATAGGAGTAGAGGAAGATAAAGAGATGTTTGATGACTGGTAAAAGATGATGTCTGCCATCCAGCAAGAAATAAGTGCTTGCTGCATTATCCTCTCCCTGTCTAACACACTCCCCAATGCTATCTGCTCCTACTTAAAAGATTTGAAAGAGAATGACCAATGGTACAACACTGAACTGCACAGTGTGTATGTGTGTGTGTGTGAATAATAGATGACAGGTTGTGATTTAAACCCAGGTTGACCTATTACTCATAAACTCAGTCATCATTCCAAACAGACAAAAACAAAAATCCATTTCTGCACATGTGACATCTCAGCCTCTATATGGAAGAGCAGTTTAAACTTTGGACATACTATGTGTCCTACTGCGCAGTGTCCACAACATGCATGTACGCACAGCCGAACACTACCTGTCCCATGCCACCACCTACTCTGATTCCTTTCTCTCATCTAAAACGTTGCCCCCGGTAACAGGGGAGGGAGGCGGGGGTGGGGGGAGGTGGATAGTGACCATCTGTCAGTGGCCTGGAGATCAATGGAGGTGAAGGGAAAGAGGGAGGGAAGGGGTGGAGGTGTGTTGGGGGTGAGGAAGGAACGGTGCGAGGCTAAATATATGGCCCACTGTGACCAGAGCTTGGCTCAATGTGCTGCCGTTTTATTTACCGAATGAAAACACACTCCCCACCAGTCCCGCTCACACGGCCTTTATTAACGAATGGCTGATTTTTGCATAAGCCAGCAGACATGCAGAAACATAAGGCTCTGACCCCTAACTTCTACACGGGTATGCAATAGGCTAAGTAATATTGCTATTTTTGGAACAGGCTTCCATGCCAGCTGGGTTGTACCAAAATGATGGAGGTAAAATAAAAGATGAGGGACTCATTTGCAGGGTTAATATAAATGTAGCTCACTGTGGCAGTAGGTCAGAAAAAAACAAAACACTCCTGTGTTGGTCGAGTAATCAGCAACAAAAAGATCTCAGCTCTCTAGAAATGCTTGCTTAAGCTTATTCATATAACTCCATCATTGTACAAATACATTTAAACACAAATCAGTCTAAAATTGCAAGCTAAAAGTGTGTACTACATGCAGAGGTTTGCACCACTTTCAGACCAAGTCAAAGGCATTAAAAACACACACAAAAAAAAAAAAAAATAGAAAAAAACACAGACAGATGTTATGGTCTGCTGCAACAGACAGACTAAATTCATTTAAAGCCAATGTTGATGCTGGTACTTGTGGGGAAGGTTTTGGGTGTGGAAAGGAGAGGAAAGGAAATTATAGACTCACCCAGCACTTGACTGAAGAGCAGCTGTTCCAGGTCCCCCAGAACTGTCACAACTAACTCTGGGTCCACCTTTAGAAAGCCCTTATCATCTTCTCCTTCTGTCCCATTCTTCTCTTTCTTTTCTTCTGTTGGCTGTGCTCCAGATCTCACTTTCTCCCCTGGTTTCTTGCTGTTAGTTTCAGTGCTTCCAGCTCCAATGGAGTTAGCTTTGGAAGGGTGTTCAGCAGGGTCTATGTCTGAACTTCGGCCCCCTTCAGAGGTCTTACTGATGGGTTTGACCTCAGCATACGGTCCCCGTGGTTTACCAGGCGCAGGAATTCGACTCGGCTTGGCCACATTTGACGTCACAGCCGAGGAGGCATACGATTTGGGCTTCCCCTGGAACAGAGACTGCTCTGACTTCGAAAGTGTCCGGGAAAGTGGCTGTCTCCCACTACCTGCTTGTCCTGTCTTGGTCTGGGCCACTTTGTTGGTCCCTGCTCCAGGCCGGTTGGTATCATCATTCCATCGGGGAGACTGGTACAGATGAAGCTTCTTCTCAGCATCAGTGAGTACACACAAGTTGTTAAGGGACCGCTGCTTGCGGAGCTTGGAAGGATTGGGGATTGGAATGGGAATAGATCCAGAGGTGGGCCGGTACACCTTGAGCTCTGACCCAGAGGGACGTGGAGCCCCTTGAGGCAGAGTGGAGGGTTTAGCCTGTGGCTTCCTAGAGGCCATAGGCCTTGGTTGAAGTAACCTGGCAGGAAACAGCTGCAGACCTTAGGTCCAGCTCACTGGGCTTAGCTGTCATGCTAATGTTAGCCACATTAGCCTCCAGCATCCCTCCTGCAGAGAGCAAAGCAACAGCATCAGTGACAGACTCAGAAATATGCACAAAGGCAGACTGTAAGAAATGGAGGGAGGAAGGGGAAAAGAAAAGGTGTGAAGACACAAAGACTGTCTGGGCTGCATCCCCCTCTTTACCCCTGGGTCATAACTGAGCCGGACTCCCCGCAGTGTGAGACTGTGGGTTCACCCCTCGGCTGAAATTGACGAGTAGGTTAGAAGAGTGACAGCATTACTTACTGCTGATAATCCATGGTTCTGCAGATCTGTGTCCAGTATCTAGATCCACTTGGTCACAGTGTGCCTTCAGCTCTCAAAGCCACACAGACTCAAAACTGACCAGCCTTTTTTCCACTGTCCCTTGCTTCTGTCCTGCTCTGAGCTCCCTCCTGTTCTCCAGGCAAGCAGGAGCCGACTGTCAAGAGAAACAGTCGCAGCAGCAGCAGCAGCAACATCCCCCCCCTCCCCTCCCCTTTCTCTCCTCCCTCTTCCTCGCCTACACTCACTGCTTTACTCACTCTACCCCTGCCAGCTCATTCACCCTCCCTCTCCTTCTTCTTCCTCCTCCTTCCTTCCTTCCTTCCCTCCTTGGTGCTTGTTGTCCCTCACTCTGTCTCTCCTCCCACTGGCTGATTCACTGCCCCATCCTCTGTCTCAAACACACACCCGCAGTTGCCGTGTTATGCTGCACGCTGACGAACGCCAACGTAAGGGCTTGATGATAAATTACCAACGTCTTGTGTAAATACAGCTCTTCACTGTTGTTCTGCAACAACAGCTCTCATTTTGAGCACATCAGTTTAGAATCGGTTTCCCACTAAATCATTCTCTTCATTCAGTCTGTTGTGTGAGTAATCCTCTTGTTTTTATTCTTTTCCTTCCTTTCAAAAAAACAACAAAAAAATAAAACAAGAAAGAAAGTAAAAACAAAAAGGGAAGAATATAAAGAAAAGTAAAAGTATTTACACTGAAAACAGCTGAGCCTGACTCAACTACCTATAGATCTCAGTCATTTATAATCACATTAACTGTGATGCTCATCCATTCACATTCAGATTTTCTTATGTGTTTTAATCACCAGAGGCCCAAATGTGAAATAAGGTGATTTAAATCATCTGGAAAATGAGACAGGCCTGCCACTAGATATGCTGCAATTAGTATCCAACAGACATCAAATGATCATCACCCCCCACCTGCTTCACATTACCTTGCCACTCATTTCCATCCCTCTTTCCTCATTTCCTCCCTTCCTTTCTTCCTATTATGCTCCACTAGTTAATACAGATGCACAGTCCATTAAGCTTTCACATTATAGATTCTCAATGCATCCCTCAACACAATGCTTGCAATACCTCAATGATGTAAAACAAGCACACATGAGCACATGTGGCTTTGTGAATAAATCTAAGTGTCTGTATTTTTGCCTGTATTTCCCTGAATGTGTGTGAGTGTGTGAGTGGGCCTTCACTATGAGTGTGTCACATTGATGAGACAGGCCCAAAGAAGCCAGAGCTCCAGTGGAGGGACTTGGTTAGCTCTCAGCTATGTCATTTTATTGCTCTGGACATGCTGGCTCATGCAAGGCTCAAGATTTCCTTCTTCTTCTTTGGTAATTTTTTTTTTTTTTTACACTTTCTTTGTTTCATGTCATTATCACCTAAATCTGACTGATTGTTTGCTTGACATATAAACAGAGGGGAAGTCTGCTCCACTGTCATGCACAAGTAATCAGGATTTAATTATTTGTATAGTTTTGGATTACAAGAGCGGAGCACATGAACATGATGAGCATTTACGTTCAATATAGCTTAACCAAATGGCTCATTTTCATTCGCTGTCTCTGGCAGGTGTGCTGTAAGCCAAAAAAACAAACACGTCAAAACAGAAAAAAAGACTACGCTCAATTATAAAATGAAACATTTAACAACAATAATATTAAATAAAACAAATCATATTAGGGCTAGCTGAATAAATTACATCGTAAGACCTCCTCTTGGATGCCGGTTTCCCATATTAAATTTTAACTTTAAAAAAATGGCTTCACAATGAGTATATCGCAATTATTTGCAGTTGTTTGTTTGTGCACTAATGCATCCGGGTTGTACACTGGTCACATGGCTAATGGAGTGTTCACAGTCTGGGTGTATAACCATTAATGTACTTTCCATACTCTGCAGCTATGATGTTATCAGGCCACCAGTGGTAGGAACGGCACTCACACAGGAGGCTGTTTTCTGTCACATTTGCATAAATCGGTTAGGACTAAACCACTAGACCAGAGTGAAAACAAACGTGTTTGCTCATATTTCACCTTAGTATTTAAGAGGTGATTTAAAAACAGGCCCAAGCTGGCGCCCACTGAAACTAAAAATAAAAACAAAAAACATTAAGGGTTGTGAGCACGGTTGCCCCCGGGTACAACATCCATTTGGCCTAGAATGAATGTGTGTAGCACAGTAGCTAAGTACAGAAAAGATGCAGGCATAGCTGGCTGCTTTTTTGTGCAAAGGCCAAAGCTATTAATTAGAAGCAGCCAGCTTTAATAAAGAACCAATGTTGTGGTGGTCATGCCACACTGAAGCCAGAGCTGTGGGGTGACAGTTATGGGGGCACTGGGAGGTGGTAGGAGACCAGTGGGGGGGTATTATGGGTGTAATTTAAGGCTAATAGTCACTTTACATTGGCTCTTGTACCTCCCTGATGAGGGATCAGGTTAGTAGAACATGAATAACCGCATACAAGGCAGATGCATTACAGCAAAGACACGTCAATGATTCCGGGAGGACATAAACACACTGGTGTGTTACCAGCACACAGCCACTTGTTTGTTTCAGCACTAGTCTCTCTGGCTCCACAGTCTAATCACTTTAATATATGGCTGATGTAAACATAACGTGTATTCTCTCCCTAGCTGCTAACTCTATACACGCGCACACACACACACCACACACACAGACACACCTAGATACACAGCATGCTGCCTGTGCAGGCTCTCTACCTGACCTGAGCAATCTGGCCTGACATCAAAGAAGCTGGCAGTTTCCGAGTGTGATGAGTGCCAGTCTTTAGTATTAGTCCACACATTCAGCACGTAGCAGCCTCCTACATTCAGTGTGTTCTGTGTGTGAATGCGTCTGTGGGCTGACCACAGTGGCTGAAGCCTAGGGAAATTTGCTACAAGGACTGGTAAATAGTTCCATAAACTCATAAAGGCACTTTTAAGCAAAGGTAAGTAAAGGTAGGGCAGACAGGTAAAAAAGGAATATAAGGATGAATGGGCAGATTGAGCAAGGTGTAAAACAAGGAGAGGGACAGAGAGACAGACAGACAGGGAGACAAGCAGGAGGAGGAGAGTGCCTCGCTGCTCTGCATGTGTATATTTGCTGTAGCATCTCTAAACGGTTTGAAACAGATTTGCCACTATATCTCAGGGCTCACAGAGCAGTCATGTGAAGTAGGAAACACTTGGAGACAGTGTGGAGCTTATTTTATGCATGTTTACCAAGTTATACAAGGTCTCCACCCTTGAAAGGAAAAGTACTGCGAGAGAAGAGGGTAGCACTGTAGATCATGAATGCAACTTACTGCATCGCCATGCCTTAAACTTTGAGAAGAATGAATCCCATCCGGCTTAGCAGATGGCATGCGTTCTCACTTTCACCCACACCCTGTTGTGACCACCCCCCCACCCCCTTCCTTTTGTTTTGCCTTTTTGTGTGCAAGTCAAAAAAAAGAGGGTGATCTCGAGATGCGAGAAGAGTGAATGGGATGGAGATGTGAGAGGAAAGAGAGAACTGAGTCAATGAACAGAAGAAGAGGAAAAGGGAAAGTGGACCAGGAACATGACAGATAAATGCTACCAGCGAGCAAAAAGAGGAGTAAAATTGCAAGAATATGAGAATATATTTCAGAAAACAAAGCGATGAGGGAAAATGAACGCAGGAGAAAGAGATTGGGTAAGGAAGGATCTCAGCGTGTGAGCCGGAGAAGCAAAGGAAGCCTGCAAGACAGAGGAGGGATATCCTGCTTCAGTGCTGCTTCGCCTCTCCTGCTACGTTTGCCTGTGTCCGCTAACATGCTAATGCATGAGGTCCAGTAGACACAGTGAAGAATACCACACTCTGATACACAAATACACAAGGGAATGGCACCAACACAATGACATAGTTTTAATGTCCTGTTTACAATCAAAACACTGAGATGACAAACTGATGCATACAGAACACAGCTTCCTAATTTGAGTAAAAAAAATAAAAATATGCCATGATTAAGAGTCTCCCTTACCCCGAGTCCTGATGACACACAGCATGAGTCACTGGTTTAAACATTTCAGTAATTCTGCTATCAATGACAATAGAGCGACTGCTTCAGCCATACTTAGTCCGGATTCCGGAGGCACAGATATTAATCTGGCAAAAACACCATTCACTCCTAAGAACGGATGTCACACACTCATCATGAATCACATAGCAGCTGAGTGCACTGAGAAAACACCAGTTACCAAAACGAGGAACCTTAAAGTATGAGAAGAGAAAGAATTAAAATGTCATGAGCCTTTTTTAAAGTGTATGTCTCGATGCTCCCTTGCACATGCCCCAGTGTTGACATTCTCAATGGATTTCCAGGAGTATCCCATAATGCTGTGCAGCAGACGACGGTTGCCCGGTTACAGCGTGGTGCGAATGCAGACACTGTGGATCATGCGCAAATACAAGTGCCTGTGTTTTCTTGGTACATGCTTAAATCCTGGTCTGCAAGTACGTGCTTCTTCATTGGGTTATTAATTTGACAGTTAAATCACTTTGTAACTTCATTCCTTTGTGCGTGTGTCTGTGTGTTGTCCCAGATAGAGAGGTTACACACATGAGTGACTTAATTGTGACCCCTACAGGTCAGCAGGGATCTTGAATGTGCAATCATTCACCCATTTCTCAATCCAGCCCTCTCCCTTCATTCTTCCTCTTTCATCTCCTGCCTTGTAATGCAGCCGTGCATTACTCTGTGCTTCCTATATCGTAAAGAAATGTCCCTGGGGGAAGAATAGTGAAAGAAGTAGAGGAGGAGATAGGAGGAGGTGGCCGCTCTGTCTAAGTGCAGTGCCACACAAATGGAAGAGGAGCTTCTGTGTGAATTCTTAGATGTGCATTAGGATGTGCATGTGGGTTTGTGCTTTTCTGGTTGTGTATGAATTAGGTACATTCACTTGTGAATTTAAAATACATACTTAAAAGGGATTTTTTTTTTTTCAAATACCCATACATACATGAGCACATACATTCATGTCAGAAGTTGTCAAACCAGCTCAAAAATCCTGAAAATATAACTTAACTTCATTTTGTTTCTTGATCTGAAAATATGTCATTCAGTGAACCGTTCATAATTGCAGGGTACTGTTACTTCACAGACCTGGCCTTCACAGAGACGAATTATATAGTCATGGCTACGAGCTTTTTCAGAGGATGTGGAGTGACTTGTATCACTTCACTTTTGTAAAGCTGCAAAAAATGGTTCTACTGATGTCAATAAGGCACACCTTGCAGAACAGAGAAATCTGGAATGGCATCAAGTGGCTCCAAATCCGGTTGTTGTGAACTCAAGACATGGTTGTAAAAAGACCTGTTGTACTGTAACTAGATTGTATTTTGACCAAAGAAAAAGACATTTGGATTTCGGGAAATCAGGTCAACTTAGGGGAAAAAATTACAATATGTTTTCTAGTGTTATCTATTTTTGTTAAACTCTCCACTTAATCCAAACCCAGGTTAAAGTCTGGGTCATGAGCAAGGCATGAAATTAAACCATAAACAGTGATTACTGCCTCACTCCTGGAGAAGAGTGAGGATATAATATCGTCAATCTATTTTTTTAATTTATTTATTTATCTCTGATCATTTTCCTAAAGCTACTAAACCACTCACCACTGTCCAATGCCAACTCAGCATATGTCTACCCAGATTAGATTGGCCAAAGAGGATTACACAGTATCTAAGAGGAGATGCAGTCGAGGTTATCAAAATGCTATTCACTAAACTGTTCAGGAGTATTAAAGGGACGGCCCATGTGACATTTATAAACTGCAAGGTAGCTTTGCACGTTCATTACTAAAGATCTCCCTGGTTGCAAAGTAAAGGCCAGCACTGACCTGCAAAAGGTCTGCAAGTTAAAAAAATAAATAAATTACATTGCTTTATAATGCATGTTTTTAAAAAAAACAAAAACAAAAAAAAAACAGTAATTTATTCTTTCTTACACATGATATTACTGATTTAAGCAGCTTATCAAAGTGGTATACAACGTGACACATTATTTGATGAAGAATCTGCAAAAATAAATGCTGCAGTGCTCAGCTGAGTCTGCACTGAGTGTCAGTAAAGCTTTAACAACTATAACATTTCTATGTATCAGAAAGACATCTCTATTAAAAAAAAAAAAGAAGAAAAACAGTGTAACAATAAAAAAGTGAAGCGAGCCCATTATAGACTTTAGTAAAACACAGTGTTCCTGTTCACTGAATTTAATTATTGACTTGCCTTAAGAAAGACTCCGGCCAAGTAAAACAATGTGTTTTCTATGCGGATGTGCCTTTGAATCTGTGAGAGTGGGTATGGGATGCTGTGTGGTGTTTTGCTCTTTTTGTGCCTTTAAAATTTTAAGACCAAATCATGACATCCTCTATGACTGTAAATGCCTGCACAGTGTGTAGTTGTGTGTGTTTGTATGAGACAGACAGATAGTTGACAGACTTTGAGTGCTCCCGTAGGGAATTTTAGGCCATACTCTCGCTGGGAGATGAAAAATGATACATGGTCCACATCACATTTGTCTTTCAAACACCATCTGTGTACTGTCACACATGTGTACATCAGCACACGTACACATGCATGCACAGATACAAATGCATGCCCAAATACATCTCTCTGGAGAATGGCAAGGTCAGAAGGTCTGGGGTCTAAATTGAAAGACCACATGGTGCCACAATCACATTAAATGTTTAGGTCTTCATTATGGTATCAGTTTGGTACATAAGAACTGATTATGTTACTCCTGATTGAATCTATATGAATACAAGCAATGGAAAACAATGCAATGCATTTAGAAAGATTTATCATAGTCAAGACGCCAGCTATGGAAAAATAAAATCCAAATTGGACCTGGTTATGTGTTCAATGAGATTTGAAATAGTGAAACATAATTCAATATTTTTCATCCTGCTGCACGTTTGCTCTTTGCTCTCTATCCTTTGCACACAAAATGAAATCCATCAACCCACTGACCTCACTGCTCGTCTCTTTTCTTTTTTCCACATCCTCATTCTCTCTCCTCCTTCCCTACAAACTCTGCCTTCCACCCTATTTCCCTCCCTTCCTCTGCTCCCTAAATTACAGTGATTACAATGTCATCCCACCCTCCATGTAAACGCAGCTTCAGAGGAGTTTAAGACACTTCAGTTCTGTTTCTAACGCCTGCTAGGGACTAATTACATGGCCACAATGACAGCCAGAGACCTTTAAAGACTGGGGCTGGTCCACCACCCGTCCCCATCCCCCTTTCCACAACCAGCTGGTTAAAACCTCAGAAAAGCCTTAAAAAGGTTTTAATAGCCAACAGTTTTATTCTGGTAGCTGGTTTTAAGCAGACAGGATTAACAAATACATCAAGCTTTAAAGTCAATATGAAAATTGTCCAGTATGTTCCAACAATTAATGATAATATTCATATCAACAGCTGTCTGAATAGCTTTCTACATGTCATCTTTAACAAGTATTATGATTAAATAGAAAATCTGAATTGCCAGTTCAAGAGAGAAATTGTTGCTGTTTGCTAAAGTCCAGTATATCTATTCTTCAGTGCTTATTTGGCATATTTGACTCTCTGTTTGCTCACTCAGCGCCTCCTTTTGTTTCTTCTCAGGCTTACACCAAAGCTGTTTGGGATGAAAAGGAGATTTTTTTTTTTTTAGCCCAGTCCCTTCAGTGCTACAAAAAAGTATCTTCAAAAGTAAACTGTAAAAAAAAAAAAAAAAAGGGACAGATTTTTTTTGTGCGTGTTTCTGGATTCAAGACTCTTTACAGTCCAAATATGTGTTTAAGTCTCTATTATTTAACAGATTTAAAACAATAAAGGGTGTTTCCATTATTTTGTCACTATTTGGAGAAACTGACAATATAAAAACCTGATACTACTTTACAAAGAACGACTCCCGAAGCCTCTGATATAACCATCTCAAAAGCATGTCCACATCATTCAGATTCAGACAGAGTGTGACAATGCAGGACTGTATCTGTGGGTGCAGAGCAAAGTATTACACAAAAGTTACAGGAACTGGCCTTTTTCGGTCAAGGGCAAAAATTGCAAGAGAGAGAAAAAGAAGAAAAAAGAGCAGAGGAAGGTTTCAAACTCCTCAACAGTTCCTGGAATAATCTGACAATAATGTGCTCGTTAAACTTCCTGACAGAAAATAGAGAAGCGCCATTACTTCCATCCCTGACCCCCATTATTACATCCTCATCCCTCATCTTAGCATTCTCAGCCTCTCTCTACCAACCTCTTTTTATTGAGGAACCACCATATTCAGCAGATATCCAGGCTGAGACAAACACACACACACACACAAAATTTAACCACCGAACATCATGGCTCCTGAGCGCTGATTAGCAGCAGCACGATGCCCATATTTTTGAACAAAGAATAATTGTCCAATCCACTCATCATCTATTCAGGTTCCATAACAAGCTGTTGCACGTACTCTCCGGTGTCCATTTATGACTATCACAAAAAATACGTTTGACTACCATTAACTAGGATCATTTGTAGCTGCTACAAGTTCTCACAGCCTCCAAGTGCCCTGATACCAGCTGAGAATTAATAATGAGACACAGTTTTGTTCAGTTACTGAGGCAGAGAGAAAGGAAATGCTAGCATGTGTTAATTTTGCAGTAATAAGTGTTTCTAACCTGGGGTTAGGTCATCACAGCACACTTCTATGGATCCAGATGAGCAGTCACTCAGTTCATCCACAGCAAAGTCACTCTCCTGTAGAGGCAGCCTGCAACAACAATTGCACATCTGTTACTGCACATGCAAATCCCTTCAATATCGTTGATTACTATCAAACACACAAAAGAAAAAGACGTTGACTAGTGCTATAATTTCCATAAAAGCAAATCACTGGTAGAGAATGGAGGCCTCTGAATTATTTCATTACTATAAAAAGAGACCCAAGTTGCTTTTTTTCCCTCCCTAAGATTTTTTTTTTTTCCAACACTGCAAAATATTATACACACACACATACACACAAATCTGCACATTAAAAATTCAGTAACATCTTTTCTTGACTTGAGTAACAAAAGTATGTATATTTTTTCTTGTTTTATTCCTCATCTTAAAAGAGAAAACAACATTAATCTACTGGGTTAGTCCAGAGGTTGGAAAGAGTACACTTTAACAATCAGCTCTGCTCCAAGAAAAGTCCAAGTATGCACTTATGCGTGCACAGAAATGTGTCTCTAGGCCAAATAGAACGGACTGAAATGAGTGCATAGGCCTTTGGAGCTGGTCTTGAGTTTCTGGAGTATGTGAACATAAGGAGGTTATGATAAGGTATGAGGAGTAATCAACATGGAGGCATTTAAGGGAGAGGGGTTCGTGACAGAGGAGTTGATCAATTGTTACTTCAATTACCTGTAACTGAAGGGAGCCACAGTAGCCATGTTGACCCTTGGCATGTGAATGTTTGCAGCCTCGTTGTCTTTGCCGTGATCCTGCGTGTCAACAATGGACTTAGGTGGCACAGTGAATGTAACAAAGGGCAGTGGCAGGGCATCAGGAGGAGAGGCTGGACTGCTGTCCTCAGGAGACTCCATCTCCTCATCTGACTGACTGGCGGAGTCACTGCGGACTTTGACGGCCTGCTCGTAGCTTGGCTGAGCCACAGCAGGACGGAATATTATCGTTGTTCACCATAGTGGCCTGAGGTAGATGTCTTTCTGCAGACTCTTCCCTCCGTGATGGTATGACCTGACTTGCTTCCTTCGCTGCTGTATCGGAGTTGTCTGCTTCCCTGAAGTGCAGCGGTAGACGCAGGTTGCTGGCTCCCCATGCTTGGTTCTTATTGGTGAAGGTGCTTCTGTTACGATTACCGTTATGTGCAAGCTCTGACGGGATGCAAGCAGGGCTCAGTTTTCCCAGATCCAGTGTGTCTTTGGAGTGTGGTGGTGGGACTCGGCGCTGGGTCAGTGGACTACTATAGGCAGAGCGTGATACCTGAGGAACGGGGAGTGTTCCTGTCCGCTGTAAAAGCTGACTTTTTAGGCCGGTATCTCTCAGATGGTTTCTCGAGGAAGACCCAGGAATGGCAGTGTTTCGTGTGCGAAGTAAAGGAGAGTGGGAGGGGGTGTGTGTGGGTGTGTGTTTAGGAGTCTGTGTCAAGGGCTTGGGCAGGTCACAGCCCCGCCGACGGGGATCTGTTTTTGGAGAAGAGGGCAGCAGGCTGGTGGGGAGGGGGATTCCTGACAAGGAAGGCCCACGGGGTCCTGACTTTATATTGACCACCCCACTCATTTTGACCTACATGTAGAGAGAAAGAGAGAAAGGCATTCAAGACACTGAGGTGAGTGCTTTCAGGGCATTTTCACAACAACATAATGCACCATTAGTCATAGAGACCTCCCAGAGAAGTTAGTCATCCATTTCAAGGCTCATTAAACTCTGTTAAACTTCTACTACAGATTAATCTGATCAGCCAAACAAGAATTTGTTGTTTAAGACATAGAACCAAGCCACATGTATGGGAAAACCGAGTCATGGTAAATCCTGTTATTTTCAGTAAGGCCCATAGCGCCTGAGAAATGGAAGTTCAAAACATGAATTCATATTCAAACACACAGGCTCATAATAAAATCTAGCAGTTGCTTTTAGACCATTATGCTCCTAAATAACTACTTTTATCTGGACATTAAATCAAAATACACAGCCACACTTACCCAATCCCACTACTTTCTAACATGAAAACGCTTTAGAGAAGCTTTGGGATCTTCCTCACCTGACTGAGTGATGGTATTTTTTTTTTCAACTTCTCCAGTGTTCCACTCAGAATTACAAATATATTTAAAAAAAATATCAAAATCCTTAGATTATTTGTGCCGATCAAAACCATAGTGGATTCCCATCAAGTGAGACATTTCTGGGCCTATCGCAGGGGTGAGCAACTCCAGTCCTCAAGGGCCGCTGTCCTGCATGTCTTAGAAGTTTCCCTGTTTTAGCACACCTGATTCTAATGAATGGATCAACATCCAAGCCCATTAACGACCCATTCATTTGAATCAGGTGTGCTGAAGCAGGGAAACTTCTAAGACATCAGTGACGTGTGGTCAGGTGAGGCAGGGGAGGCCGTGCCTCACCTGCCATCATGGAAAGAAAGAAATGAAAAAAATATATATATATTTTTATATTTATCAATTGATTTGTATTATAAAGTAATTTTCCATTTAATTTCACCATTTTTAGATTATTTTTTATTCAAAATCGCCGAATTTTCACATTTACCATTCAAATACTGAGAAGATGCGGGCGGTGAGGCAGCACCCCGCTGAGCCTCACCATGGATTGCGCAATGACTCTGCTAACTGTGCTGCCATGCTATGTAGTGAGACCAGATTGCCGTCTCTTTGTATGTCACTATTAAAATGTTCAAACACGTTTGCTATATGAAATAAGTTTCCATAGTTTAGCTGATTTATATAATGAACAGCAACTATATGTGTGTAATGTGTTTCATGTGCCGGCGCGATCATAAAACGGCTGAGAAGAGGCACGGGGTGAGGCACGCACTTCTCCTGCCTCACGTTAGGGGGCACTAGTGAGCACAGGGATTCTTCTTCATGCGCCGCTCTTACTAGGGAACACAGGAAACACAGGAATACAAGTACCTTGGAGTTCAGCTTGACAACAGACTAGAGTGGAAATGCAACACAGAATACATCTACAAGAAAGGTCAGAGCAGACTCTACTTTTTAAGAAAGCTGAGATCTTTTAATGTCTGCACCAAGATGTTGCACATCTTCTATAAGTCTGTTGTGGAAAGTGCAATCAGCTTTGCAGCCATCTGCTGGGGCAGCAGCATCAGAACCAGAGACCTGAAGAGAATCAACAAACTGATCAGGAAAGCTGGATCTGTGCTGGGTGTAACTCTGGAGCCGCAGGAGCTGATTGTGCAAAAACGAATGCTGCACAAGCTGATGAAGATGATGGAGGACTTTTCACACCCTCTCCACGACACAGTGATCAAACAACAGAGTGTTCAGTGAGAGGCTTCTTCAGGTCCGGTGCACAGGTTGGTGGGCCTACTTAGGGGGGGAAAGTCCAGGTCTGTTTTTTACTCCCAGTCAAACTGAGCTGACTGAAGAACAACAGAGTCTTGCAACAGTCTGCTTGGTCCCTAAAGACTCCTGCACGTCAAGACGTTCTGGCTTTACATAAAGTGAAATAAGCAATTAACGCAGCAAAACATTGATTTCACCCCATCTGTTTCTTGAATTACGTATGTGGTTTATTGATCAACAAAAACTATTCATAGCTTGGCCAATCACAATTTATTCATCTTGATATCATATTTGTTCAATATAACCGTGATCACAGCTACATAAACATTAAAATCATGCTCATTTACCATTCGAAACCAGCTGGTTGAAACTGGAAAAATGTTAGCTTTTTACTCAACATTTAACAGAACTGTCTGACGTAAGAGTTGATACGCTTTTATTGGCATCATCTTTTTTGCAGACCTGCTGTCTGCTTTTTTTTGTTGTTGTTAATTAATTTATGTAATTTACGCATGGGTTTCCTCCAGGTACTCCAGCTTCCTCCCACAGTCCAAAGACGTGCATGTCAGGTTAACTGGTGGTTCTAAATTACCCGTAGGAGTGATTGTGAGTGTACATGGTTGTTCGTCTACATGTGACCCTGTGATGGACTGGCGACCTGTCCAGCCTGTACCCCCGCCTTTCACAGGAAGAGAGCTGGGATAGACTCCAGCAGATCCCCATGACCCTGCATAGGATTAAACGGTTATGCATAATGGATGGATGGAATTAACGTTCTTGTATTCATTTTCAGTAAATGGCAGTTTATTCTTTCTAAGTATTAAGCAATTTATTAAATCATTAAGCTTACTGCAGGCTACAATAATGACATTTAAATCAGGATAATAAAAATGTTAATCGCAACTATATGTATGAAAAATAATCTATGGAACTATCTTTGAACACATCCTAATCTTATTTATTTATTTATAGTGCTATAGTGCTTTGAGCACATTAATTCCTTGAAAATACACAGTACAGACAGATGTCACTATAATGATGACATCTGTCTCATGCACACCCACTCACACACACAAAGATTTAACACTTAACCCTACTTGCCCTGTCTTAAACATAAGGAATATCTGCCAGGTGGCTTCTTCATAAGCGGACTTTGGTAAAGTAAAGATGTGTTGAATTAATCCATCAAAGTTGCAAGGATAAAATGTGCGATTATTTGAACCGTGCATCTAATCTCAAGGAATGATCACATGAACACACACACATGCACAAAGTCCATTTTTTTTTTTACCAGCAAAAAGCCAACAGCTCCAGCTTAAAGTCTCAAATAAAAGCCAAAAGAGCCTTTCGCTGTCTTCCTTTAGCCTGCTACCGGCACAGAAAATTGAGAAATGTTGGTATATTGGAGAAGTGCTCTATCATTGTTGACTGATGCTAATGACAGGAGCAGTGATGCCACAGAAGACTAAACAGAGACAGATGTGATCATCTATCCTCCTTTCCCCTCATTCCCCTTTCTAAATTCCTCTCCATACCCATAAACCCCCATCTCTCGCATTTTCCTCTTGGGAGGTCCAGACAGGAGCATCAGAATTTCACTGTGTCTAATATAAGTCCTGCAAGGCTTTCCAGGAGCACAGGTGCACTGCAGCTCTGTGTCTATCTGTATGGAAATGAACCTGTCTCTGGGGATGAAACTGGGGTCATACTGGCACTACAGCAGCTGAGCTGGAATATACTCAGACTGTTACTCTGCCTGCATGTGACAGAGAAATTTGAGAAAAATTAGCCAGTAAAAGCATAAAAGGTTTTTAACTCGCTGAAACCAACAGGTATGAAACTGTTAATCAATTTTAATTGTGATTCCTTCACAGTTATTTTAAGACATTATGCAGAACAGGATTCTTGTACATGAAGGATGCATGATATTCTGTTACATAAGAACCTTTACAATAGTTGGACTGTTGAACCTTCCAGTACAAATCTCACAGCATGTAATTGTCTGAGAAGATAAATTAGTTGAAACATACCATGGCGCCTAAAGCTGACAGAAATGTTTGGAAAACTCTGAATTAATATGGTTTCCACATGAGCTCAGAAAGGGAACCTAGTATTATACTTATGCCGTTTATTCATTGTGGAAAATAATACAATAAAAATGTCAGCTTCTGTTGTAACTACCTGGTGTGAGCTTTTTTGCAGGAGCAACTATGGTTAAATGTTTGTGGTAACTTGTTGACCAGACCTGCTCATCATCTTGGATGAAGTTTAAGGTGATTCTTCCAAAAAGCAAACATTAAGCTCTGAGTGTTTGACTTCAGCTAGAGGACAAAAGGTCTCACAGCTGACTTCAGAATGAAAATATTTTGCCGCACCTTACAAAACAAGCCCCAATCATCATCCCTCCACCACTGTGCCTTACAGCTGGTATGAGGTGTCTCAGCTGCAAAAACAAATGTGCTACTGAGCATAATCACCAGACATGTCCACTTTGGTCCCACCTTTCCAAAGGACAGTGTTTCAGAAGTATTGTGATTTGTTCAGAGGCAACATCAAAACCCCAAGCAGTGTTGCCAGGTAAAAGAAAAAGTGACTTTTTTCTGACAACCCTTCCAAAAAAACCATAACTGTTTCGTCCTTTTCTTACTGTACTGTCATGAACTTTAACATACCATAAAATCTTAGCTCCACCACCCCTTCACTACATCCTTTGACACTAGTGACCTCAGTCATTCTGCTTGGATGACTGCACTGTGCAGTTACAAATTATTTCCAGTGGATCTGCTGACATCTACTGGATATTGTCTCCAAGTGCAATGTCAAGAAGAGTGTTTTTGACTACACTTGTACTCTTTTTAATTTGATTTTATCCAAATTCCACATGAGCTGATCTATATTGGATTAAAAAAAAAATAAAAATAAAATCACTTATTTTAAGACAGACAGCAGCATCAGGTGTTTATCTTTGTTAGGGAAAGAAAGACAAGGACAGCATGGCAGCCAGCACTGAATGTTAGCTTATAACTTAATAACATTACACCGCTTTAGCTCCCCTGTCCCATGACATGCTCTAAATGAACTAAGTTACTGTATCGCTGATCAAAGAAACATGTGTGCCCTCTCTCACACAAACACCATCACCCTTGTGATGAACACCCTCTGACTCATCACAAAATCAATACATGAGGTGGTAACACAGGCCCCTCTGTTTGTGAACTCAAGGACATTAGTAGAGACTGTGTGTTTGTATCATCCAGGCTGGACACTCACAATAAATGATTGCTGCATACAGCAACTGAAGCAACAGCAGTAACTCTGATCTTCTGCCATGTATCATAGTACAATATGCTGCTGACACCCACTGGTGTGAACATAATAAACTGTGCTCTCCAAGACGAAAGTCACCACACACTAAAAATAACAATATGTGGAGGTAATAAACTGCTTCTGATGAAATGAGCTAAATCTGCAGTATTACAAGAGTATCTTACGTGTCAATGGGGTGCCCAGATCTTCAGTGAGCCGTTGGGCTGAGCAGGCAGAGGCGGCAGGAGGGACGTCACACTTCTCCAGCGTCCCAGAAACAATGGGCTGTTTTTTCCTGGATCACAGTTGCATCCTCATTGCTTCTCTTCCATTGGTTCGAAATGCCTCACCATTCCTTAAGACAGGAAGCGGTGACAAACAGGAATGACAATTCCAGCCAATCAGGGGTCTCCGTATGGAGGTGACTCATTTTCAAAGTCACTTTCTTTGGTGGAGTCACTTTCTTCATCTTCTGACAGTAAGACATCCTTTGAAACACACATGAATGTATTTGGAAAAGCGAGCCCAGGCCTGTTTACGTTATCGTGAGTCAGTGACCCAAATGGAAGTTTATGTGGTCTATAGTGACCCACAATGACACACATTTTGTCATTCTCAAAAATGCCACCAAATGGTGTATAAGTCATCTAAGGCTTTGGATTTTCAGATTGTGTTATGCTCTAGACTTTATGACAAAGCATGTTTGATTTTATATCATGAGCTCTAAAACCAATTTACCTGCAGAGGTTGTCCACTGAATTCAACTAAACTCATAAATGTGATGAAAGACTAGTGTCACAAGGTTTACAATAAAGCATAATACAACTGGACAAAGTAGTCACCCACTGAGGTTTCAGTTTTTCAACGTCTTAAAACCTGTTAGCTCCACAAGCACTTACTATAAAGCTCAGTGGTACAAGGACCCACAAACTAAGAAAATAATAAGCCAACAAAATAGATATGATCATCTGTATGCAGACAAATGTTTCTGCCCTTCTTCCCCACATTAGTCAACACTCAGTTGGTCCAATTTATGTCACAGCAAGTATACTATACGTAATAAACTGAGCCAAACAGCACCTATAATGCTGACTCAGGCTGATCATGTCACCCCTGGTTATCAATACTCCGAGCACCCTGTTTTCATCCCAGTTAAGCTCTGGCCTTCTTTCTGTTAACCTCTTCACTTCACTACCATCCCTCCTAATATACCCCTAATGGCAGCGCCACTACAAATACATTCATCCTCAGTTTGTATTCATCTGAACTGACACAGGTTTCTCAGCAAACAAGGAAACCTACACTACACTGAAAATGTAAAACCTGTAAAATATTAGCTAAATGAAAACAAGTTTTCACTTACCCTCTCCAAGGATCAGAATACAAAGCAGCCAGTGAGTTTGATCTGTATGCTGCTAAACGTGTCTGGCTCAGTCGCTGACTTTGCCTCCGTCTACTATAGCGAGACTGGCCTGTGTACATGTGCACTTGTGTGTCTAAGTCCGTCATCTCACCCCTCTATCACGTCATGCCGCTCTGCTGCTGCCGCAGTACGCCTGCAGCCGTAAACCCGCCTCCGTTTTTTTTCCTCCTCCCTCCATCACAGTCTCTATCTCTCTCTGAGTAATGGACCTGTTGGCTGGGCTCCCTCCCTCTCACTGGTGAAATATAAGCTAACATAGGCAGGCTGAGCCATTAGTTGGATGAGTGTAGTTTGTGTGTGTGTGCGCGTGTGTGTGTGTGCGTGTAGCCACGTCTGCCTCACTAGTGTGAGTAACACATGTTAATTAAAGCAGATGTAGCTATAAATGTGAAAAGCCTCAACCATCGTCTGGCTTTAAATATCTAATTGGTGAGCAGGAAAAGCAGGATGGAAAAAAAGACAGAAAAAAACGACTTGTGTCTACGCTGCATCTGCTAATACAGGATCATAATCACACACAGGCATCTGTTGTGCCTGCATATGTCTGTTGCAGCTTAAATGGATAAAGGAAACAAGCCCCCACAAGGAGGAACAGCCCATCCATCCATCACTCCTGATTTGTCCCACTCCTCTAATGAAAAAGGAGGCAGAATGATAAACAAGGGAGATACAAAAGAGGAGTGCAGCTGGAAACAGGAGGAGGAGGAGTGGATTGAAAAGAGGGAAAACTGCACTGACACTTTTCAGATGTCAGATTTCGAGTAACAATATACACCCAAGATTTATCCCTGAACCCAAGTTTCTCAAAACTGTCCACATAAAGTCATCATGTGTGGCCAGTTCACTTGGAAATATCTGATTCTGTCCATGAACAGAAAAAAATAAAAGTACTGTTGGGAAATCACATTGAGGCATTAAGGTACAGTAACATAGATTTCACAATTCATGGAAACCTCTAAAGATATTCTAAAAGCACTTTATTTTCAATCTACCTGTTTGTCTTTGTAGTTTGTTTGTCAGATCATCTTATTTTATTTTTTCATTTGATTTACTCAACACCATTTATATATCATTCCCTGCCAAGCTAAATTTGTTTCTTCCACTGTCTTTGCATCTCTTGGTCTTCCTTTGTATCTCTGAATTGCCTCTCTTCTCATATTTCTGCTTTGCTGGCTTTCAGTTTGATACACTGATGTTCAGGACAGTGCTACATATTTAATGAAGGCTGTGATATACCACAGAATCTGACACTAAATATGCCTTTAACACTTTCTTTTCACAATTGTCACTGAAGAGCCAAAATCTGATTTCTGAGATTAACAACTTTTATTTACTTGTGTCATCATTAGGTTCTTTGTGGTCTCAATCTTGCATTAAAGTACATTCTGGGAGCTTTGCTGGATCACACTGACTTGGCCTGTAAGTCTCCACAGGAGATAAATACATAATGTCAAATCTGTGCAGAGAAATTGCATTATGCTAATAGATGCATAAAGTGACCAACCATGTATGATAAATGAATGCTTGCTTCTACAATACAGTTGATTACCCACAACATACAGCACCTTCCCCAACACATACTGAAAACATAACCTCCTTTCTCCTCCCCTATACAAGCACATACAGTATGACTGTCTGGATGTACACAATCATGTCGTTGCTCACCCTCAAATCCGAACATTAATAGCAGGTCTGCTACTCTCTTACTTCTTTTCTTCAGCTCCCAACACATTATTGATAAAGTATGAAACTCCCTCAACACTACAAAGCAGCAATAAGAAAAAAAAAGAAACGCACTCACATGATCTGTTGCTTTGTCTCAGTTTCTCATGAAAATGGGAAGTGACTTATAACAGAGGATTATGGGTAGCAGTGTGCAACCGTCTGCAGTGAGCGTGTGTTGATGGGGTTGGGAGGTTAATGTCATAGCTGATCTTTACGTCACCCAAGGCATGGCCCTCCCCTGAGACAGATCCTGACAGACGCTGTTTTGACAATGGGGCACTTGTGTCACTGCCACCCTGAGGGGCATATGGAGGGATGAAAGGGGAGTGACTTCAACATGTTGACTGTCTGGAGCATGGGGCCTCAGATGTATAGCTTCTGAGCACGGTAATATTAGAACAAAAACAGGCAAAGGAAAACAAATAAAGGGTCACGTAAACCATTATCATGTAAATCCTTAAAAAGAGTCCTTCAGTTAAAATGTGTCATCAGCATATTGAAATCATCTCTACAGTGTTTTAACTTTATCTTGTGCGACAGCACTGTTATCACTAGATGGTGTCAGCGAGCCTTATTTTAAACTATTGTATACCAGCTGGAGAGGAAATTTCGTCAATGTCAGATTTGACAGGTTTTTACAAAGGCTGTAACATCACACAACCAGAAACGAATCAATTTTACTGAGAGAGCCCAGGCCTGGTACTACATTAAGTATATCCTTGCCACATAATGGTATACATATAATCCACATTTGATAATACCCAGTATTGAGTGATAGCAAATTTTGTCAGTTGCAAGCCAATGGCAACATCTGGATGAGTTTTTTTTTTCAATTTTTTTTTTATTTCACAATTGTGCCAACATAATGAGCTGAATGAGGAACTTTTTAGTTGATAAAATAACCAATTCTGCTGAACAAAGTGTAGCATACTGACACGGGTTAAAAGCTATCCCAGCTGTTAGCAGGTGAAGGGTGCTGTAACCCTGAGGAGGTTGCTGGACCACAATAGAGCCAAACAGACACAAACAATCATCCATCCTTACATGCACTCCTACCAAGCATTTGTTTGGACTGCGAGAGGAAGCTCAGATGCCTGGAGAAAACCCGCACACACATACAGAGATGATGCATATTCATCACAGAAAGGCTCCGGCTGGGATTTGAACTTGGAAGCTTTTTTGCTCTAAGGCGACTGCACCCTTTAAAGCACTTATGGAATTTTCAGGTTATGGAACTACTTCCAGAACCAATTCATTTTGTAAATAGAGGTATCACTGTATATGTGTGTTTATATATATACACATACATATATATATATATATATATATATATATATATATATATATATATATATACATATATATATACATACATATATACCACACAGTAATCCCCCACACTTCGTGGTTAATGGGGGCTGTGACCCCGCCGCGAATGGTGAAATCCGCAATGTGGATGTACGTGTACATTTATATGTACATACAGTATACATGTACGCGCGTATGCAAAATCTATGGAAGGTACACTCACTTTGACGATCTCTCCTCTGTGCGTAGCTGACGAGAGCAAGAGATGGGAGATGTGGGACGCGTGTCAGCCAATCAGCATACAGATGATCGACGGCACAGTAATGTCCTTCACAGTACAGCTCATAGACCCGCGATCTTACCTGCGTAAGATCCAGTTGTTACCAGTTGTGCGTCTTGGCGCAGCTGATGTGCTTTTTAAAATACTGCAGAACGAATCGTTGGCTGCGCATTTAAAGATCACAAACAATTAATGTTCCTGTCCCTCCTCGAACACCAACAGTTTCAGACATATCGGAAATAAATTCTCACATCCAACCTTTTCCAGCTTGACAAAGATCTCCTTGGTTTCCTCCACAGCAGACATCTGAATGAGATCATCCCACAGCTGTACAGACTGACGTGTCTGGCCGTGACTATTCCCACATCCACCACAACTGCTGACCAGACATCCTCTGACCTCAAGAGAATAAAAATGTATGCAAGTAATACGGTGATGCGTAATCGAGAGGTAGAGCCGTTACTTTGTGCATGTCCACATGTGATCAGGTGGACGCACATTTATTCCATTTGGACGCGCTCTTTTACGCGTCGACATGCGAGTTGCGCTGTCTGCAAACTCTGTATCTTGCGATCACGGGTTTAGGGTAGCGGGTGGTCTGAAACTGTACCGAATCCGTACAGAAACCATGACACAAAAACCGCGGTATGGACAGTACCGTGAGCCACCTGTACCATTGCACTCCTAATATATATATAGATATATATATTAGGGCTGGGCAACGATTTAAATTTTTAATCGCATTATTTCCCCTGATTAATCACGATTAGTCGCATTGTATACGCAAAATCAAATAATGTATTCAAAAGTAATGTAAAATGCACTTTTTTTTAAATGTTGTTCTGCCATATGAACTAAAGTGCCATAACATAACACTTTTGACATAAGAACTTGTCAGTAACACACATGTTTTAGCTTTTCTGCATGTTTTTCCACCAATTCTTTTCCGGTTCCGCAGCAGTCAGTAACAGGCTTTTTCAAAACAAAAGCATGTGAGCAACGCGGGATAAAATAAATGTCGGACGTTAATAAATTTATGAGTTAACACGATAACGCTTTAACTTGCCCAGCCCTAATTTTATATATATATATATATATATATATATATATATATATATATATCCCAATTCAGTTCCGCTGCTCCCTTGTCTGGAGTCACCACAGTGGACTGATCTGCATCACTGGTTTGGCACAAGTTTTACATCCTTCCTTGCCCTTCCTGACCTCCCACACATTAGACAACAACACTACCACTAAGCAACCAGGGATGATTATTATTATCATTATAATAATAATAATTATTATTATTATCAATTATATAGAATAGATTATTATTTAACAATTAATGAATGACATTTTTTTTCTTTAGCAGGGATTAATGAGCAAGCAATAAAAGCAATAAAAGCATTTTTTTTTGGGGGGGGGGTTTGAACCTCAATTTCTAACTGTTGCAAGAACAGTGACAATCACCAAAATTTCAATTATGAATGCCCCCAATCCCCTCAGTTCCACATAAATTGAACATAAATTGAAAATTGAAGCAAGTTGAATGATTGTCAGTTCCTTTTAACAACAGTGTCACGTTTTTCTGGGACTCAGCCAGGTTATTATTTACAATTGCAATCCAAGACTGCCCTGACCTACACATGGTGTTTCTATGTGTATCTGGATGTGACACATACAATGGTATTCAGAATAATTGAGGGCAACACACAACTAAAAAACTAGTTAAGGTTCCATCTGTCACTTGATGCCCTGGCTCCTGGTTCTTCAACTTGATCTACTTTATTATATGCATGCCGCATGGGTATAATTTGTTTATAATTTGTTTTTCATTTCCACTTGATGGAGAAAACAAATTAAAAAAATGTGCCCCCATCCATCAGCTGTGCCAGTCAGATCTGCCAGCTCCAAATGCCACCAACAGGAAATTGCTGTCTGAAACAAACTCCACTTGCATACTAAAATGCCAAAGTGCTTTTAGTTGGCTTTTTAACTGATGTCTGCATACCAGTGGTAAACACACTTGTTACTGAGTTAAACTAATCTCACCAATGACCTTTAAAGAGTTTCATCTATGTTATTGTATCAATGTACATTTTCTTAAAGAGAAAGATGCTCAAATATTCTTGGTAAATGCTTTGTTAATTTCATTATTATTTGTACTTGGTTGAACAATTATCGAGTGCAGTAAAATCCCACATTAACAAACATGGGAACCAGCATTTTGTGAATAATCAGGTAATTGCTTTAACTTGGCTGTAAAGCTTTTATTTAAAGCCTTTTAACACTGAATATGCAGATTGGCTTTATCATACATGTTTTACATTATTATTCACAAATTATGAACTTGATTTAGTGTTATATGAAAACAAACAGTTATAAATGTTTAAATATTGTTATAAAAAGCCAGTTTAATGATTGTTATTTTGACTGTTATGACTGTTATTTTTGTACTGGTGTTCAGTACTCATTATGGCCACACGATGACAGCAGAGGTAAATACTTGAATCCTCTTTCTCTGTGGTTAAGCCTATTAGCAAGTAGCCCGGTTTATTTCCTTTAATTCCTTCTCATCCATTAAACATATCTGAGAGACCTTTAACACCCAGAGCCCAAATGTCAGTTAATGTTGTGGCAATAAAGCTGGAATGGATGTGATAGTGTTTTCCTGTCCAAGAGGGGAGAAGATGCCAACTTCCCATTTGAACCTTCAATTCAAAAAAAGGTTAAGGAGTTAAACAGTGAGATTAATTTATTTGTCAAAATGTGAAGCAAACAATCGATTAAAAAAGGAATGCAAATGGTTATTTTTACTACCTTTTAACTTTTAAAAGGAATGAAAATGCTATTTCTGCTGTAAACATTTAAATTTGAATGTCTGAACTCCCAACACATTCACCCCATCCTCCTCAGCCTCACTGATTTCTCTCTGACTTGGCCCGTCAGTCAGGAACTCCCTTCTTCCTCAATACACAATAAGTTTGCACAATTGGGCAGCAACAGCAGAGACTCCTCCCCCTCAGCACATCTGGAAGCGCATAAGAGCATAGAGGCACAAACCAACACTGCTGCATCACTGGAACAACCAGTATAAAGTTATTCAGCTTGTGAGAGGACTGACCTTTCTCTCAAGTAGAAGTGCTGTTATTGTGTCTAACTCTGGACTGCCAGTTTCCTGAAAACACCCAGCTGCTGCACTGAGGCTGCGCCAACCTGTGGTTCGAAGTTCAACTTGTCCATCTTTACCAATAAAGTGTTCCTACCACCTACAGGTAAGTTAATCTTTGTATATATTACTAAGTGATTCAGTTTCTTGCTTCGTGTTTGCTTCTACTTTCTCTGCAACTGAAACAAGTTGATGTTATTCTCAGCTGTAATCACACAGACGTCACATGTGGTCACATTCAATTCTCAAATAAACTTCCTGATTTGCAGGAGATGATTTTGCTCACTTCTGCCTCAGACTGCTTTACTAAAACATTCCCATACAACTGTCTGTTTTCCAGCATGTCAAAACATGCAGAGACACAAGTACCAGCATGAACTGGAATTCATCTTCAAAATGATTCTGTAAATTATTTAGTGAAAAATTAAATTATTCAGGTACAATATCTACAATTCCCCTCTGTGGTTACGTGAACAGCTGTCAGTCCTCAGTCTTATCCATTTTTCTGGTGAGATGATCTGTCACTACAGCAAACCTCAGCACATATCAAGATAAATCTGGAACAGCAGAGCAAAAAGCATTTATCGCAGTCTTCATCTGCTTTTTTACTCTCTTTGTGAATCGCACACTTGGTCCTGAAGCAGCGAGTCATTTAATATCATGGCATGCAGCTCAAATCTAAGCTTTTAGCTTCTTTTTAGCTCCAAGCTGACTGATTAGCTGACTAGCTTCCAAAACTGTAATTAAATAACAGTTTTGTTTTGGTTTTTTTTAGACTTCAAACTTACCCACAGCAGTCATTTTTTCCCCCCTTAACTTGTGGAAAACTTTAAAAAGCTGCTTTTCAACCACCGCCTTTTGCAAAGACATTCCTGGCATTTCTGCTTTTCCTGGCATTGACTGTGTTTCCACAACAGTAAAATACACAAACTGAGAACATTTACATGACAGACTCCCCAAACTGCCAGCTGGTGTCTTGCGTGGCTGGTTATTATGAAGAATCCTCAGCAAAGAATTAAAAATCAAGACCTTTTACTTTCCAAGTTTCACATCCTCTACTTCTGCTTCTCTGAACTTTTCTCACATCTCCAGTTGTTGTTCCAAGGCCACTAAAATTGAACCTAAACCCACAGCCAGAATATCAGAACGTGCTCAACAAACTAACCTTTTTTTTTTATTAATGTGCTTTCCCTATCAGGAGTACTGATATATGAAAAGAAATGGATGCAGTTCAAAACTATTTAGAACGTGGAGTAGACTGATGAGAAGCAATAATAGTTACTTGCCAGAAATTGTTCAGACAAAAATGTAATGGTTTAATATCCACAGCCAGTTATTTCAGTGACTGTCTGGCCTGTAATTAACCCTGTAAAGGCTGAACTGCTGCTCCCATTCAAGGGGCAGACAGCCACAGACCAGCCCTACGTCACACTTAGCTATGAACCATCAATTCCACATTAACAAATGTCAAGGAGTTCGGTTCAATTTGTGAACTGCATATGCTGACTTATTTAAAAAAAAAAAACACACACAAAAAAACAGGAAACACATCCAGGGTGTTGGCAGATAGGATAATACGTTCTCTGCCTGACTAGAGAGAACGTTGGTGCAGTTGCAGCTACTTATTGAACTTGAGCCATGCCCAATAAAATACAAATGACTGAAGTAACATGCGATCTGCAGAGATGACGTTAAGAGACACAGACATGTGGGAGGGGGTGATGTCAGCCATCAGCAGGGAGGTGGGAGGGTTCACAGCGTCAGGAATGTGGAAGTGGATACAAGAGAATGGACAGGGAGGTTCGTGCTGGGAAGCCCTCAGGGCAGAAACAGGCAGGGTGCCAGGGTCTTTTACTCCCCACCAACTTTGACACTCGTCTCACAAAGTCAGGATTTTATATTACTTCCACTCTCGCCTCATACGGGTTTTCAGGACAGAAACTCTGATCTCTTGCTCTTTCACATAGGAAAAAGGATTTGTTTATTTTAGCCAGTACTGGCGCACCGGCCCTTCACCGAAGCCACAGTGAGCTGGCGAGAATTAAATTACAGTCCTGACAATACTAGAATTGCAGGCGACCTTATAGGGATGTTAAAAAGAGTTTCTTACACGAAAACCTCTTCATGTTGGCTTGATGATAATGTAAAGGCATTTACTAGCCCACCCTTCCTTTTTTCTCCATTTTGATTTTAATTTTAATAATCATCAATGAAAGGCCTCCAAGCTAGTTCAAGAACATAATAGGAATTTTATCCCCACAGAAAGAAATAAAACGTTTAGAGCATCTTTTGCCACGTTAGTCAGTTATGCTTTTTACATTGACATCATATGACTGTAGACTGAACATATTTCATGTTGCCGAGGTTCTAAATCTTTATGGATTTGATTATATGAACAAATAAAATCTGAAAAAAAAAAAGCTGATTAAACTCATGGACACCTGGCTAATTCCAACATGGTATAATATTTGTGTTACTAAAAGGATGCCATTGGGAGGAGGAAACAAGTGTGGCCGCTGTTCAAAGACAGTCTACTTTGCAGAGGAGGTTCTCTGTGATGGGCGGAGCTTCCACAGGTCCTGCTTCCTGTGCAGTGAGTAAAACAGTTTCCTGTTTCCTGTGATTGTCACTGAGGAAACCACTGAATTCTTGATACTTGTTATCACACTTACATGACAGGCAAGCCTCGTGTAGACTCTTCCTTTTCCTTTACTTAACCCATTCATACCTGAGCTTTTATTAAAATTACCTTCTAAAACTAGAGGGTTTTCTGTAGATATTCCGATACTATTTTTTTCCCCTCTCAATACCGATTTGCGATTCATGAGCTGCCAGTATCGGCCATCTACCGATCCAAGTATGATATTAAAAAAAAGAAATTGCATCCCTGTCTGACTCTAATAATTATCATTGTTGTAAAACATGAATAAATACAGCATATCCAAGCCATTTATGTCTATATTTTTTTTCCAAATAGAACTGTATAAAACAGTATTGCAAAATTAAAAAGTATTTCTTATTGCTGGTAGTGTAACAGAAGTAACTAGTAAATAAATGATTAAATAAAAATTACTTGGTATTGGCTGGTGCCTGGACTTCCGTACTCGCCGATACCGATACAAGCATTTTTGGCAGTATCAGAGCAATTTCCAATACTGGTATCGAAATTGGAACATCACTAGTTTTTTGTTAAACTTCCTAAAACCTTTTATTTTGCAGCCACTAAAGAAACTTTGAATAAAAATCAAGCATGCATATGTAAGGGGGAAAAAAAAACAGGGAGATAATGCTGTTAGACTGCATGGTACCAGCATGTCTCCATTGCAGTTTTACTTACTGTGTATTTTTCTTGGAGACATCAAATGTAGCAAAAAGTTTGATAACAAATTTTCCAGTGTTTTTTTTTCTTCTGACCAAGTAACAGCTGATGAGTACTTTTTTTCTAAACAGCAAAGAAACAAAGCAAACCTGTCCTGTTTTTCTCCTGCTTATGTTAGAAATATGGTCTGAACTAAATTTTAAAATAAGGCAAATACAACCTCAGAAGACCATCTTATACCAGGTCATTAGTTATTTACCAAAAACTAAACCAAAATGCAGAAGTATTATGTGGAAATGCAAAGTACAGTCATGCTACTTCCATAGCAATTCAAAAGGTAAATAGCAGCCAGGTGCTGCTAATCAAATACACACCATCTGCTGATTAACAGCAGGTGTGGTCACCTCCATAAAACCAGCAGCTCTGGCAGTTTGCTGTTCTGAAGCATTCAGGTCTCTCTGGTTGGGAAGAAAGTCATCAGCAATGAACCTTAAGGGAAAAAAATAGAAGTGCAACTGATCATTCAAAAAATTTGAGTTGTTGAAGAATGTATCTCCTTACTTTAAGTGTTTTTATTTATAAATGCCACATGTAAAGAATAATAATTTGCCTCCACTTTCTTTTTTAAACTTAACTGATTTTTTAAAAAATTACCTGATCTGTGGCTCCAAAACCGTGATATGAACCAAACTATAAAGTATACGACCCATTACAGTCCTACTGTATACCAGCATTTTAGAGTCAAATATGAAAACCATTTATCTGATATCTAAAGCTTAGCTAAAACTGGTTCATGACACGTGACAATGACCCAAGCGACAGCAGAAAATTACCTATATATACATTCACATGCACAAACCTCCATGAACAGAGTTAACAATGTAAAGAGGAGAGGGCCATAATTCCTCCACAACAGCATAAGAGACTTGTCATGTATTATATGATTACTTCAAATCATTGCTTCCAAAGACGGCTCAACAAGATATTGAATTATTGGGTGCAATTCATTTTTCATCCACTGTTTCTGAATTTTGACTTAGTTTTTCATGTACAAACAATTATAGAGCATTATCTGCCATCTGTTTTTGCTCAACAGAGTTTGTATTTACTTCATTTTAAGACCTTGTAAGGACCAGATGATTTAAATTATGTCTTTACACATAAAACCTTAGAAATGGAAGAGTGTGTACTTCTATTTTTATATGACCGAGGGTACAAACACATACACACGACTAATAAAATTCACTGTGGTAAAATTAGTCTCTTTATTTTTTTTTCCCCTCAGCGTAGATATTTGTGTTTCAGCTTTGAAATCAGACATTCCTGTCATGGAATTTAGATGAGAGCATGCTTCTTCTGTAGGACTGTGCCATAAAAGGAAGTAGTTAGGAGTCTGTCAAAGCACAAGAATGTGCTCAACAGCATGTACACAAATATGTGAAACAACAGTTTATGTACGTGTGACCGTCTGTTTGTGTGAATGTGTTTGTGTGTAGTGGTGTGTGGGAAGAACTTGGACAGCACAACTGTTGCAGTTCACATGGATGAAATCTACTGCAAGGCATGTTATGGCAAGAAGTACGGACCGAAAGGCTACGGTTATGGTCAGGGAGCAGGAACTCTCAGTACGGACAAAGGAGAGTCTCTGGGTATCACACAGGAAGAGTGAGTAATACATCAGAAATCACAAATTTCAAGCTGACTTCTTAAGGCTTGTGATACACATAGTCGTCTTCTCTCCTCATTAGACCTGCCCCTCATCGTCCTACCAACAACCCAAATCCCTCCAAGATGGCTCAGAAGTTCGGAGGATCAGACAGGTGCCCTCGCTGTGGCAAAGCTGTGTATGCCGCTGAGAAAGTGATCGGCGCAGGGAGTGTAAGAATACCTCACCCTCACACGCGTGCATTCAAACTTGCTCCCCTTTTAAAATGAACACCTATGCATTCACAGTCATGGCATAAGATGGGATGTTTCACCTGCGCCACATGCGGGAAGAGTCTTGAGTCGACCACACTAGCTGACAAGGATGGAGAAATCTACTGCAAAGGTAAAAGTTCTGTCTTCGCAAGAGTGAGTGGAAGCAAGTCCCCCTACAGACATACGTGCTGTTGTAGCAGTTAAACACAACGGCACGTATGTAAAAAAAAAAAAAAAAAAAAAAAGCTTTTCAGTGATGCAAGGTGGTGATTTCCTAATTTGGTGATTTTAGACAAGAACTTACAACATAGACTGAATCTATGATCAAGAGCAACCACCACTAAACTGTCAACTATAACATTATGCTCATTTTAGTATTTAATCAGTTTAAAAACCTGGGCACATGAAAATTGTGCATGTACATGGTTAACACAGAAAAAAAAAAGTTATATAAAAGCATTTAATAGTACCTAATGAGTGAAAAATTAACATCATAAGGTAGCATTTCCTCCCAACAAGTGAAAACAATAATATTCATGAGTGGAAAAGTGTGCTCCTGAGGGTGCACGAGTTTGCTATGCTGCTCAACACACACCAATTTCTGCAGTCTTAAAAGTCAAGATCGCTGGCCATATGTTCAAAACCTGCGACTGGTTTTGAAATGAATAAAATGTGCAGCACAGTGGCTTGTTGGTCAACACTGTTGCCTCATAGCAAGAAGGTTCCTGGTTCAAATCTCGGCAGAGGCCTTTCTGTGTGGCGTTTGCATGTTCTCCCCTGTGCTTGCATGGGTTTCCTCCAGGTACTCCAGATTCCTCCCACAGTCCAAAAACATGCATGTTAGGTTAATTGGTGGTTCTAAATTGCCCGTAGGAGTGATTGTGAGTCTGCGTGGTTGTTCATCGACATGTGGCCCTGCGATGGACCTGGCGACCTGTCCAGGGTGGACCCCTGCCTTTCACCTGAAGAGAGCTGGGATAGACTCCAGCAGACCCTGAATGGGCTTAAGCAGGCACAGATAATGGATGGATGGATAGTTCATGCAATGGTAGTTTTACCAAAGATCCGTCAAAACCTGGCAGGATGACTTATATTCATCTACATTAAACTAAATATATCTGATATAAGTGATGCATTGCAGTAGTGGTAACATAACCCTGCAGTGCTTCTCTACTGGACAAGTCAGACTAAAAATGAAAGGCCCACATACCTCCGTTAAAATTGTTGAAAAACAAGATGAGGATTTAATGGACATCGTTGCACAAAATCTGCTGTTGTGAACTGGCTCTTGCAATAAAAGATATTGATAAGGAAAGAATACCAAGAAAAATGATACGTCATGTAAAGGAAATATTGAGCAACTGGATGCGATGTAACATGCTACAATGAACAGGATGTCATTAGAAAATTGATAAGACCTAAAGAAGTGTGGCCAGAGAGATTGCAAAAAGCTCTATGGCCAACAATAAAGAAAAGCCACAGACTGTGTAGGTAAAAGAAACAATAAATGGCTCCAGATACCCATCAATCAAGGTGCAAAACTTTCAAGGAGTCAGCAATATCCTCTGACAGAGACCAGCCTTAATTATCAAGATTTTAATGAGAACAAATTGTTGAGATTAGGAGGTTGTAGCTCACTTGATGTTAGCTAAGATCAACCCCCAGTCCCTCTATCTAAAGTCTCTACTAGCAAGACACTGAATCCAGCACTTATGTGATGTGTTCATCTGCGTATGTCAGAAAGAGAGAGAGAGATGAAAGTCCTGCCTTACAAAATACACCTTGTGAATGTGTGTATGTGAACAGGTGAATGAGAAACATGTTTTAAAGAGCTACGGAGAATCAAGGCGAGCTTCAACAGTGTGTTCCATTTACTCTCCATTTATCTTCATTGTGTCATGCTAAACTATGAGTGTGAAATGTGTTTGTGTGTACACAAAAACATCTTTAAATAAAATGTCAAAGTTTATTTTGAAGCATGTTATCTTAGTTTTTCGACATCTTGATTCCAGTGAGAATTATCTAAGTAGCACTTGCAGCATTTATAAAGGTTTGAGGTCAGATATGTCAACCTGTTATACTGAGCAACTCAGTTTCAATTTACCTCTTTAAAACTCCCAGGAGCTCACTTGTAAGAGCAAGACAACGTAATAGACCAGCTAAAGCTACATTGGCCTAGTTTCCTTTTTAAATCAAGAAGCTACGGTAAAGTTACTCAACCTAATTAATATAGAATTCACCATAATAACCCTTTTTTTTTTTTTCAATCATGTGTTCAGGTTGTTTCACCCTGATCCCTCAAATACCGCGAGTATCAACATTTCCTGATCCATGTGATTCATATTAAAACAAGATGGAGCGTCTAGCGACATTACCTTTTGTTTCCAACAGGTTGTTACGGAAAGAACTTTGGTCCCAAAGGATTTGGGTACGGACTGGGAGCCGGGGCGTTGGCGCACACCCAGTAGAGTCCAGCATGGCCGCTCACCCAGGTCACCACACTACTCTGTCCATCCAGCAGAGGGCAGCACACTTCTACAAATCACCAAACACACACATTCCCTCACACAAAGCAACATTAGAAGCTATACAGTAGAAAAGGTAACACACGAATTATGTTAAAGGAAGCCTTGATGTATCAATCACACTTTATCATAATTGTCTCTCAATTTAAAGCCTCATGGGTAATTTGCAGTCTTGTGCTCTTTTTTTTAATGATATTGTGATTCTTCTATAAATGAGACACAGTTGCTTATGTAACAGCCTACAGTAAATGTTCTTTGTTTATAGCATACATTTCAATCCTGATAATAATAAAAAAAAATGCTAAAGTCATGGTTTTAGTGTCATTTATCACACAAGAACACATAAGTAAATCTTTTCATGTGTCTTTGGATGGAATAAGGAAGTAAAGCAGCTTGGTGACTGTGTGTTTGGGTTACCAGAAAGAAGACGTTTACATGTTATCCATTCCTCTCATAACATGGTGGCACACCTCACATTGCTAAGATCCCATGAGATGAATCAGTATGGTGTAAATTTGGGGAAATAATCGCTTCAGGGCATGGCACAAAACTCAATAGTCAGAAAATGAAGAATTAAACTTACCTTCATAATAAAGTTGGTTAAAGAAGCAAAAGCAAAAAATGTAACCAAAAACCTTTACACAATTATCAGCGTACCTCATTTGTGATAGCTACAGCGTATATGAAATAACACAACAACTCTGAACAGAGAAGTTGTCATCAATAGCTGACAGATTTTCTCAGATTTTCTTTCTGTTCAACGAAAACATACATTTTTCTCCCACAAACACTTACAGATTGCAACATTTTGAACTCTTTACCCAGAATTCAGCCTCCCACTCACATTCCAGCTCTCAGAGACATTAAGCAAGTCAAACACTATTTTCTTTTTTTCTTTCAAAATATATCAACTTGTCTAACATTCTTGGCTTCCTCGCGGCCACAGAAGGTAGGATGAATCTTTTCACCCTATAAAGGTGATGCGAAGGTGTTTATGGACAGTATTGTCCATTAACACTCTCATACAGCAAATATGTAAATATACATATAAAAATTACAACTATGTAGCACTTTAGGCTCAACAATGACACCCTGAGGAGCATGGAGGAGGAGGAACACTGTCTGTGACCTGAGCCAGACCAGGTGCACTGCCACCTGATAGGACCAGACTGCTACATTTACCTGTAATTTCTGAGGACACGCTGACGTCATGCGGAGTGCTGTAAAACCAAACTCAACTGTCTTTTGCCACGTGCATGCGCGCACACGCGGGCAGGAGCACGCACACACCGCGCAGGCCACTTAAAGGTGGGGATTTCATAAGCAGCCCGAATCTCCTCTTGCCGTCACTGTCGAGGAGGCGGAGTGGCGCGTTTGAAGGAGGGAGAAGGTCCAGGCAGGAGCCGGGCATGTCCGAACATATCCAGGAGGACCAGCCTACCAGCCTCCTCTCTGCGCTGTCATTTAGGTTAAACCTGCACTCTTTATATTCCTCTCTGAGCTCCGAGGTCGCATCCATTCATTTCACTTGCTCGAACCAGCGCGTGCGTCTACGGGGGGATCACGGTAGAAATCGCTGAAAATGCGCATTTAATGGATTTATCTTGAGACGCACCTCTGCTGAAGACCATTTCAGAGTCGCGCGTGCTTCTGGAAGGCTGGCGCTCAGCGTGGCCATGTCTTTCCCGGTCAAGGTGATGAGGGACGGGCTGCTGGAGAAGCGCAGCAGCGGGCTCCTCCAGCTGTGGAAGAAGAAGCGCTGCGTGCTCACAGGAGGAAGGGCTGCGCCTGCACAGCTGCAAGGGCGGCGGCGGCGGCGGCGGCCGCGGCGGCGGTGGTGATGCTCCGGGGTCGGCGTGGAGCTCCAAAGCCAAGGAGCTCCGCTTCGAGCGCATGACCACGGTGGACTGCGTGGAGTACAAGCGAGGGCTGGTTTATTTCACCGTGGTCATGGCCACGGGCAAAGGAGATAGACTTTCGGTGTCCGCAGGACGGCACGGCGTGGAACGCGGAGATCGCTCTGGCGCTGGTGCGTTTCAAGAACCTGCAGGCCGTGCAGACCGGGAGGAACCGGTACCTGCCCCCGGCACATCTGGGCAGCACCGGGGAGGATGAGGAGCTCTGACGTGACGGTAAGTCTCCCTCTATTATTTGATTTATGTACTTACCAAGGCCTAAATATTCACTTGATTTGGAACCTGGACTCTCTGCTCACGAGAGTCCAGGTTCCTGCTGATAGCCTCAGATTTATTCTGAGAAACCCAAACCAGTTAAACAGCTCAGTGCCTCCAGAGCATGGTACATCTATTTGAAATTGCTCTCTGCTTTTCTTTAATTTGGAGCCAGAGATTCACACGTCTCCGGTCACAATTAACACGTTCAGTGGGTGAGGTGGTGCTAATCACTAGAGCTGTTATAATAAATGGATGGAATGAAAATATCGAGACACTTGGGATTGAGGTGGCACATGTCTGAGAATCACTCAAGTTAAGACCATCTTGACAGTCATTTCCAAGTACCACTTAAGTGTTCAGATGTTCCACTGAGTCAGTCATCCAAGTGTTTCCTTACTTTGGTCATCTGCCCTCACTGCACCTCAGTCCTCCTTGGACTCTAACCACTCTCACTGGAGGACATAATTACAATGCAATTTGAGCCTTCAAAATAACATCTGCCTGCCTCTCCCTCTCTAGGCTGTGGAGTATTTTTAAATATACACACACATGCACACTTTCTTTTGTAGTTAATTAAAATAAATCAGACATTTGAGCGTCTTAATTCCATGTGACATTTGTTTCTGCTTATGTCAGAACTTACAACAACAGAGCTATTTACTGAAAGCCGTTCAGAAAAAGTGATAGTGTAAGTGTGAACTATGAGCTCACGGTTCAGGAATCTGCAGCAATGCTTCCGTAGAGCTGCAGTAGTCAAGAGCTCAATTTAACTTTGTAGCCGTGGTAACAGTGTAAATTAAGCCCCTTCAGTTTGTAGAATATTGTCAGCTGCCTCAATGTTGAAAGTGTCAACTAACTACTGAACATTAAAAATCTTCTCTGTCTTCAGCCTTCTGACTCTCTGGGTGTGAACCAGTCAGAGGAGAGAGGAAATCACGAGATCCACGGGCTTCCTTCTGTGCTGCACAGCTTCATACGATGTACAGAAAAGCCACCAGTGAATCTGGATCAAAGGACTGACAGCAAAGACACAGACACTCTTTTTGTCTTCTTTCATGAACCTGTTATCATGCAAATCATAGGAAACTTGACGTGACAGCCGTGGATAACAGCGTTTTTCTGTCATGACTTCATTGCTTGAGGACAGTCAGAAGACTTTTTCCTGCAGGGGAAAAAAAAAAGGATATATATAGTTTTTTTGTTTGTTTTTTTTTTTTTGAGACAGAAATGGATCTGGAATACAATGTACCCTTTGTGCCTTGATGTTTAAAAAAATGTTCCAAATATCATCTACTCAAGACATTATTTCTAGAGATGTACCAGTTGATTAGTCAGTTGGAATCAGATGACTTTCATCCAATCAGGTGTGAGCACATTTGTTTTCTGGTCAGAACATGCATCGTTTGCACAACCTCCACCAGTAAGCACATCCTGATCACTGGAAAGTGTTGTGAAAGTTCTTCACTGTGAGTGGTGAATAGCAAAGAAAGCAATTGTGAGATCCTGTAAAGTAAAAAAAAAAAAAAAAAAAAAAAAAACTTGTGGATGAAAAACAACCAAAAGTTTGGGACAACAAACTGGATCCAGCAGTGAAAATAGCATCATCCTGCTGAATATGCTTGATAATATAATGTTAATAGAGCCTCTGCTTTCAAAGTTCAACTAAGCAGCTGATTTTAGTTTTAAAAATGAAAATTAGACTTGGATAAAATCAGCTGGTCAACCTTTGAAGAAAATCATGAACTGGAATGGGCAAAGAAAATCACAGTCAGTGTATCTCTAATTATTTATATATATATATTTTTTGTTTTAGAGTCAATAATTTGTTAAGTTTTTGGTTGAATCACTTGCTTTGCAAACTTTTGTTACTCTCTGAAGTTACACATGAAGAATAAATGTTTTGTTCAACTTTGCTGCAAAATCCCGTTCTATGTATTTTATGAAACCATGTACAGTATTAAATAAATGATTTTTTTTTTAAACCTTTACAAAAAAATGTCTGTTTTCTAGCATGGCTTTAGTTCTGCACAATGGCACAAACACACTGGATCTTTAAGTGCTGAACAGTCAGCTGCAATTTATTTTAGCTCAAACCATTACTGTCTAAGCTCATCTGTTTGACCCTCACTGTTCAAGCTCCTGGAAAACAAACACACACACACACACACACACAGAGGCTGCAGTTGCGTGTTTGCCAGAGTCTGGACACTTTTTGTTCTGAGCTGTGTAGAAGACTAATGAGAAGCACTCTGAGCCTGAGGCATGTGCACACAAACATCCACCCACGCACATTCACTGACAGGAGCACACCCAGCATGAAACTGAGCAAAGCTGAAGAATCAGCAGACTCCTGTGAGCAAGAAATGGCTTCAATTGCTCATTTAAGCTTGACTTTGTGAATGATTGTCCAGAGTGTAGCACCTATGGATGAGATGAGCGCGTGCGTGCTCTTCAGGAATAAAGAGTTGGTTGTGCTGCCACTTCTCTCGTCACCCATGGAAAACCCCAATGGAAGCCACACCGCATGAGTCAGCAAGGGACCGGCAGCAGAGCAATGAGACGCCCACTGATGGATCTTTGCACTACACTGTGTGTTTGTGTTTGTGTGTGTGTGTGTGTGTGCTTGTTGTGGCTGTAGAGTGTAAATACACACAGAACTATGAATGAAAACTGGAGGAGCAAATGTGTGTGGCCAGTGGTATTTATTCACCATCTGTCATTAAAATCTAGTCCTTCTGTGTGTACTCACGTTCCCCAGTGAAATGTTTCCTCAAAACTTAATAACTTTTGTTCATTTTGTTGTTGTTATTTTTTTTCTTTCTCTTCCAGTGGAGAAAAAAGTGCATTGGCCATGCGCTTTCTTAGACCAAAACAGAAAGCTGCAGGTGAGCTGAACTCACAAAGTTTTCTTTATGTCTGTGTTGATCCTGCTTTCTGTTTTTTTTTTCTTAGTTTATCAAAGCCTACACAAAGAAAATGAGAGAAATTAAATGAGGGTGTTCTTCATTAACCAAGATTCAAGATCACGCATTAAAAAAATGTTACATTTACAAACCTCACATGTGTTTTTGGGCTTTACCAGAGAGAGCTGCTGTGTTAGTGTTAAACCACTAGAGGTCTGTCTCTCCCCTGTTAAATACAGAAGTGATGTTGGAATTATTGTTTGGTATGCGGAGCTGCATGAAAGCATGAGTGTAAGAAGATCATTTTGTCAAGCTCTCAAATTTAGTTGACTTTTAAAATTAAAAAACAACTGGCAGACTGAGTTTGGCCCTTGAAAGACAGCGAAGTGCAGTCTTGTGTATGTGTGTTTACGGTGCAGAAAGCTTCTCTGAGGCAAGTTTGCTCTTGATTCGGACGACTGGAAGAACTGCTTTAGAAAGCAGTATTTTCAGTAACTGGTGACATCTGCCATGTAATTTAAAATGTGAGTTGGCAAGTAAAACTCTCATACTATACACTTTACACTTTTCAAACATGTCCTCTCAAGCATCACTGGATGTCAGTTGGACATTTCTAACACTTTCCTGTGTGGAGTGCCCTTTATTGGAGCATTTAATTAGCTCCACATCTGCCATTTATAATTGAATTAGATGTCTTAGCAGCAAAATTAGGTTACAAACTATAAGTTTGAAACACTGTGAATGAAAGCGAGGGTGCTTAACAGTCTGGTGCTCCTATACTGTTATCCACTTTCCCAGCTGGTGGTAAGACTGAATGGTTGAATAATTAGTGCCTCCTCAATGCTGTGTGCTTCTCATATCACAACTATTTAACATTGCTCACACATTGCCCTTGTATTTCCACTTTCCCTCCACATCATAACCATAACTGCAGTGAAAGCCTGAGATGCTCCCCAGCTGTCCTGTTTGTTCAGATCAGGCTGCTGCTCTCTGCATCAGAATTGTCACTTGAAGTATGTAAGAGACAATTTGCACTCTTTGACCGAGAGGCAGACTCAATCTGTATGCACGACATGCAACAGCCTTCTTGAATTGTTTTAAAAAAAATTGTCAGTGAGGAATCATTTACAGAAACAGAAGTTAAACATGTTAGAGCCATGTTAGACAGGTTGCCAATCAACTGTTGGGGCATTAGAACTTAAACCATAGATATTCAATAGAAATGAACATAGTTACCATGAAACAGTCACAGAATTACGCTTGGATCAAACCTTGACTGGGGCTTTGTGGTTTGTTGTGAGGGTTTTTTCGTGGTATTCTCTTTTCCTCCAAAACATACATCCTAGATTGATTGGTGATTGTAAACTGTCTGTGAGTGTGAACGTAGACTTGCAAGACTGTTTGTCTGCTCTTGTCTGCTGCACTCTGTTTGCCCCGGGGTGCAGCAGAGGTTCCACTTATTTACATGAGTCTGAATCTTTGATGTGACATGATATCTCTGCATGGTTGGACAATTTAATAGTACAGTCAAAAGCTCAGATCACTCAGCTAACACAATCACGAAAATCACGGATGCCAGACATACCTTAACATATATTAAACAGACATGATCACCAGCACAATCCCAGATTCAACCCATGTGTTTTATTCTGAGCTTCCTCTCCTTCAGGATGGCAGTATAAAACACAACTGCTTTAAAACTTTCTCTGTTCTTTTGTCCAATAAGGCTCTCAACAGCACCTATAGACTGAAACCTGTGAATCTATTGCATTCTTTAGGTAGTGATGTCTTTGTGTAGTGTAAACACACGTGCTCTTTCCAAGTTCACCTTTTGTATCGTCATCCAGCTGTGAGATACAAGCCTATAGCTGCGGGCGCTGCATGTTTTCCCCAGGCTTAGCTACATGAATCTGCAACAGACGAACAGACACAGAAAGACTTTCCAGATGGAGAGACAGGCTTGACTAATAATAGCCTCCACTCACCAAAAAAAAAAAAAAAACCAATGGGTGAGACAATGGGTGGTGCATTTAAATAGAGGGATATCACGTAGTAGGGCTCATCTCTGTCCACTGCGCCTCTGCCATACCTTCATCTCCATCTCCTGTCCCAGACGCTGGTAAGGTCATTTCATGGTGTGGTCTATAAAGATTTTCAGGTATACTTCAGCATCTGAGAACAGTCTGAGTGCATACATTTGCCTGGTGTGACCATTTGTTTAAAATCTCTGGTTCAGATATATTTTTTGCATTGAAAAATGATTTCCTCTACATGTCGCAGCATTTTTTTTTCCTCTGACGTGATCTTTGTTAAATCTGTATTATGCTGGAATATATAAAAACTTTTTTTAATGTAGTTTCATTATGAACCTGACTTCTTTCATGGGGCTGGATGTAAAGTATGTAAAGCTTGAACCCTGCTTCTAAGTCTGATGTTGATGTGAACTTTCCAGAGCACCATAGCTTGCTATTGTTTTTCTTTACTCTCATTGCCGAGCTGGCTGCACCACTGAGATTTGTAAGCATCCATGAGTAACTAGCAGTAAATCCCTGACTGTACACCCCAGAGCACCATCACCATCAACAGCTGTCTATCAGATGTCCCCTGGTCTATTTGGGGAGACAACCCACTCTAAATTCCTCTCCCAGAGATAATCCCAAGGAGAAAGACAGAGATGAGGGATATAAGAGGTGGATCAGGGATGGCTTTCGGTCTGGAATTTTCCAAATCAGCCAGAGCAGCTTGAAACTACATGATACTAGGAGGTCTTACCTGAATGTTGCATCATTCACAATTTGGACCAAATAGAAATGAGAGAGGGGCATGAAGAAAAGGTGAGTCAGAAAGGTGGGTGAGTGCTGAGAACGATTTGGCTGATAAAGGCAGATGAGGATGAGTCTGAGGGGAAAAGAGGGCTAAATTATAAGCAGATTAAGAAAAACTTTCACCTTCTTCCATATAACTGCCTCACTGTTTTGATTACATTTTATTTCTTTTAATGGTCCCAGTGTACAGGATAAACATTTGAAAATGTCGTTCATGAAAAATAGAAGCCAGCGAAAATGTTGAAAGCCAGTGTCTCATCTTCTCAAATGACGGGCACCTGCTCCACATTCAAGCATCAGATAGATGATGCGGTCCATCCGGCTGATAGACGTACTCTGCAAACTGTTAAGTGTGTTTAAAAGTGTGTGTTTCTAATCTTTTCTGTCTCTTTTCCAGCGAGGGTTTAATCGGCAGGATGCCTGAGCATGTGTGAGTGATTAGACGTTGTGTTCCTTTTATAGCTCATTCACTCACACACATTCACTTACACACAATCACAAACCAAACACTGTTTGATGTTTGCTCGCCTTTGGTTTTACTTTTCAATTATGTTTTGCTTTGTTTCTTTACAGGCAAGAGGTGAGACCATTACTACCACTAATTGTGATCAAAGATCTTTGTGCTGCAGCCATAATTCCAGTGAAACAAGTTCAAATAACAATGTTAAGTTGCAACATTTGTATTGATTTGTATTATTCTATCCATATAGAGGAAACCAAAGATCTCAGCTTCAAGAAAGCTGATGCTAAAGGTGAGGAAGTTCTTCAACTTGATTTTTTTTACATCACAATCATGTAATACATGTGTTTAGCCATAGGAGGGCATTAGAAGTGGACATATGACATTACTATAAATGTTTGACTTCTGCGCTGACACCTGAAGTCAGACATTGTCTTGCCCTGCATATGAGGTAAACATGTAGTCCCGATGCGCCTAAGAATGATTTGTTTGTGCAGAGTCTGATGGTGGCAAAAGCTAAGGAGGAATTGGAGCAGGAGATCCTTGTCAAAGAGGAGGAGAAACAGAAGTACCTGGCAGAGAGAGCTCCTCCTCTGAACATCAGAAGCCTGGGCCTCGCTCAGCTACAAGTAACTTGCCGTTAAATCTCATTATTGCCCTACTGTTCTCTTTATTCGTTTCTCAAGAATGCAAATCTGCTGAAAAAGCTGCATTTTCTGTTTTACTCTTGCAGACAAATGTGTGTCCTCCCATTTATTCGTCTCCTATTAAAAACCGAAATAAACATACATGTTTGTTTTTAATCAAAGTCATTCAGTTCTCTTACATTAAAACAGTCCAGTATCATTTTCATGAAAATTTCTCAGTTGCTCTGAAAATGGACTTTAGAAATGATTCTGAATGATCTCACTTATGCTATTTACGTATAGGATCTCTGTAGAGAACTCCATTCCAAGATAGATGTGGTTGATGAGGAGCGATATGACATTGAAGCCAAAGTCATGCTCAATACACGGGAGGTAGGTTCAAAGTATTCAACTGAAAACCTCCAATAATATTATTTTTTGAAAGTTAATCACATAGGAATTACGTTCAGGATGCAGTTCCACAGCTCTAACTGTGAACATATCTCCCGTGTCCGTCCTCGGATCAGATTAAGGACCTGAACATCAAGGTGTTGGACCTCAGGGGGAAATTTAAGAGGCCTAATCTTCGACGAGTTCGTGTGTCTGCTGACGCCATCCTTCGCTCATTGCTGGGCTCCAAACACAAAGTCTCCATGGACCTTCGAGCCAATCTCAAGTCTGTCAAGAAAGATGACACTGAGAAGGTGCGTGTAGATGTGTAAGAGAGAAACAGACATGCCTACACCGCACAAATCAGCCTGGGAAAGATGAGAATCCTCCTGAAGGCGCAGGGCTGTGTGTTGCCACAGATGAGTTCCACATGCATTCAAGGCTTCGCTGCCTATAATCCCCTGGAACAAGTCAAAACTGTGGTCATGTGTATCTGAAAAGTGCATTTGAGATGCAGAGTTGTGGGCCAATCGAGTGTGGAGACTGTACGTGTGAAAGCAGGTGTGGTACACAATACAATGATTTCACTGTACACAAGAGTGTAGCTTTTGTGACTCAGCTCACTGGTCAGAGCGGGTATGTGTGTGTTTGTGTGTGTGCTTGTACTCATGTGTGAGTCTCCAAGGGTATTAGAGGAGGAAACCAGTTATACAAGTAGAGTTTTACTGTATTCTCTTATAGGATTCTGGTTTGATCGCCCGGGTTTCAAAGGCTTAGCACAGCAATGGGATTTCCTGAACCTGCTCCTCTTCTCAGGCTCAACAGAAATAGTTCTCAGCCGTGTCTGTAATCTCATAGACCATTAAAATCTCCATTTGATCCATCTGCAGAAAAGGCCAGTAGAAGACAGTGACTGGAGGAAGAATGTGGAGGCCATGTCAGGGATGGAGGGGAGGAAGAAGATGTTTGATGCTGCTAAAGGTTCAGCCCAGTAAACCAGAAGATGAGTCGGTGTCATGAGCAGCATTGCCCTCATCCAAATGTGTTCTCTTGTCTGACTGCTATTTGCAGCTTCTGGGTCATATTTTATTTGTTTGTATTTTAGTTGAATTTATCTGGCCTGTAGGATTGTTTGTGTTGTTCTACCTTTGATTATTTCGCAATGAAATGTCAACATTTTCAAATTGTATCACTAATTTCAAAGATGGATGGAAGGAGATCTTAATTAAAAGACCTACTTAGATAATGGCTAACAATCAGGCCAAATTAAACTGCATATCGAATATTATTTTTGTTTGCTGACAACAATTTTAACTTTGCCCATGTGTTTGTAACAACATGATGCCATCCATTTCATCAGCTGGATTAAATCAAAACTCACAAAATTATTTAAAAATAAATAAACACGTTTTTTTTTCATGTGTGATCAGGGAGCATTTGCTGTATTCAATTACTGCCTCCGTTTCTGTTTCAAAAGCCCATACTCTGCTTGAATTGATAATATCAGCTCATTTCAGTTTTCAAAATGCTTCCATTTACATCTAAAATATTTCTTCTCTATCAGTTAAAAAAAAAAAAATCAAAACAAACAAAACTGAATCCATGGCCATGTAAATACTTTTTCATTCACTTTCAGTTACTGGGTACAAAATTTCCCCACTTTTGCCATCTTAATTTGAAGAGCACATTTTATCACATTGTGCTTATTGTTGAAAGACCAAACATAGAAATAAGGATAATAACGCTGCCAATCAATTAATACACAAATCTGCACATAATAATTGTTGGATAAGTAACAAACTGATTACAAATAATTAGCTGGACTATAATAAAATATTGAGTTTGCTTTTGAAGGCTCCAGCAGATCCCCATGACCCTGCAGAGGATGAAACGGGTAAAGATAATGGATGGATGGATGGATGGATGGATGGATGGATGGATGGAGTTTGCTTTTGCACATAAAAGCAGTTATTATCAATGAGTATTCAAGAAGAGATCAGGACAACTTACTAAAAGCACCAAACTCTGTAAAGCTTATAAAGAAATCACATTTAATCAGCTAAACTTTGTGTAGCTACATTTATTCTTAAAGCAGCACAAAGGAGTTTTTTTTATTGTAAAAAAAGAAGTAAAGTCTGTTTCTTTTTAGGAACTCTCATCTGACTCTCACAGTCTCCAGTCCTTACTATCAACAAAAACCAGAGTTACTTTGTATTCTCATCCTGGTCGTCTCTTGTGATGAGTCTATCACCTTCCTGGACTATTTTAAGAAACCATTTACCCCTGGACGCCTGGAACCCAGAGAGACGTCACACCCGAGTTGAGAGTTGCCAAATCTGAAATCTTTTCCAAACAGGACTAACGGACTAGTCGTTGCCGCTGCTTGTCATGGGTAACAATCCAAAATTAAAAACATTGCTATGCAGGACTGAGCACATCCAAACAACACGTCCACTGATAAAAAGTGATCAGTGCTATACGGAACTGTTGTAAACTTTAAAATTAGTTGTGCGTTTACTTTGGTGAGTAACGGCCACGTTAGACTCTGAAGTTGTGTTAGGTGAGGTTTCTTTGACTTTCCGAAGTAAATTTTGTGATAATCTTAACTGTATAGGGGACCCCAGTGATGGATGCTCTCTGTTTACCTGTGTCCCACTTCAAGCTTGATGATGGCGAAACAAAAATTCAAATTATGCCCCCTGCCTTCTCATAAAAGGGGATCCACACTTAAATAAAAGAAGAGAGCACTTTCATGTGTTTTCTGGCATTTAAATAATCGTGTAAAACAACTGTCATTCACTTCAGTGATCCTGTGTTTTTTTTTTTTTTTTGTTTTTAGCACCACAAAACACAGGTGTGTGGTTAAGAATCAAAAGCTATGCAAATTTTTGACTGTGCTTCAGACATTAGTGTTAGAAGGATAAATTCTTGGCTCAGTTCTTACAAGAGCAGCCAAATGCATCCTTATGAGGGAAAAAACAACTCAACGGCTGTACTGCTGAGCGTCCGTGTTATCTGTGAGGCATTTGTATCATACTTAGGAAAATTATTTCCTTCCTCAGTCTGAGAAACCATAAAAGAAAAAAACACAAAAACATATCCGTATACTGTATAAAATTCAACTGATTGCTATACATAAATCCTACAGGTGAACGCATACAAGCACACCCTACTTTGCTATGCTCTCTGCCACCTGTATCTGCTGAAACTTATTCTGAATTATTGGTTCATTCCACACGCTGTGACAAACATATTCTCAAATATGGCAAATGTCTCTAGTGTAATGATGTGTTAGCGTTGTCTTTATTGGCAGGTTTAGGTTTAAAAATCTGTAACACCTTGCAAACAGCTTCACAGAACGTAGCATTATGTCAGAGAAAAATAAAGAGAGCCCTATGACGACATAAACTCAGGCCAAGAAATCCATGATATCTGTCACATGAAGTCACTTTTGTAACAGAGCTGCAGGTCAAGTTGTGCATTTTAGCCGGTATGTTTATACATGCACGCTGTCCAGAGAAGTATTTTCACCTCAACAGTTTAACAGTCCTCTTTAGCTGCAGTCTGCTTTGCATAACTGTAAAACATAAAACTCTACCCCCGTGCCTTTTTCAATTGCCTTATCCAGGTCAGAACTCAATAAACGCACTTCTCGTCTGTCTCACTTCAATTTCAGTGATCTGGTCCTCCCAAAAAGGAAAAAAAAAACATATATGCATGGTTAATTTTAGGCTGAGGACAAGAAACACATTTCAACACTCAACAGGTTGCTGTTAGTGTTTCAGCACTGCTGTGTGAGTTGCAGAAACTGGTCAAAGAGTGACATGCAAAGCAGTTCCATAAGATAGCACCTTAATGGCACCCTGACACCCTTCTCCAAATATGAGTGAAGCAGGCTCATCTCTGTGCAGGCGCATGGAAATAACAGGGAAGTTTTGACTTCCCTTATCAGCAATAGGGCACCTTCACCTGTTTATTATGGCCTCGAGTCCACACTGAATATTGGAGGTGAGATGTGTGCGTGCACGTGTGTGTGTGTGTGTGTGTGTGTGTGTGTGTGTGTGTGTGTGTGTGTTTTGGACTGAGCCTAGGTCAGAGTCCGACACTGGATAGAAAGGTGTGGCTTCACACTGCAGATCAAATAATCTTACTCACTCAGTACAGTCACTCATGGCCAAACAAGACAAGATACAATTTAGAAGAACAACATAAGAAGTCATTTAGAGCACAGTATGTACTATTCTAATGAAATAGCTTAGTTATTATTTCTTATTCTACTTTGTTCACAGGGCATGTTACCTCTAAACGATTAAAGAAGCTCAGTTTATTAGTCTTGCATCCAGATTCATGACACTGGCACCACATTTCCACCATACAAGGAAAAATATCTCTCCCTCTCTCCCCACCCCCTCTCCGTCAGGTGGGAAGCTCACCTTTGTGATCACGTGACGCCTGATCGCGCTGCGCCAGGGTAAAGGTGGACTTCTTTGTGCCGCGCTGACTGTCATTTGACCGCCGACGTCTGAGCGTCACTCCTCCGACTTTTCATCTGCGATTCAGTTGGAAACTTTTAGTCTTTTATTTCTTTTCCTCCTCCCTCCCCCAAAAAATATGTCCATTAGTCGGAAAAACTGGTCGGCTTTGTCCAGGTAAGATTCGTGCTTGTTCTCGGTATTGACATCTGTGTGGCACCTGCTGGTGTTTGGATCTGATTTCAGAGCACCGCCTGCAGCTGCTGCTTTATGGACAGACGACATAACTGTAAATGTTCAGAACTTTCACTTGGATCAGAGAGCAGGCGTCTCTTGCTTTACTTTTGCAACCAAAATGTCTTATATATATATATATATATATATATATATATATATATATATATATATATATATATATATATATATATATATATACATATATATACCACACACCACACACACACACACACACACACCACACACATACATATATATATATAGAGATATATATATATATATATATATATATATACATACACACATACCTTACCTCTGACCTTAGCCTCATTTAGTGCCAACATTATTACACTAACTAAATTGTTGGTGTTTTTTCATTGAATGATTGTGCTCATCCAGAGTAAAATTTATGGCTTTTGTTCCTCTGTATCTGGATGCATCACTTCACTAATTCTAATAAAACTGTTTTCTAGCATTACCCCCCCCCCCCCCAAAAAAAAAAAAAAAAAAAAAAAGTGGGCTGAATGGATTCATTCAATTTACTTCACATGTAAAAAAAAAAAAAAAAAAAAAAAGTTGATAAACAAGTAATGCAGGCTCTATGTAATGGTCATAACAGGTGTTATCACTTCTGTTCCAAAAGCTAAAACAAGAAGTTCATTGGGTTAATTTCATCTGACTTGATGAAACAAAATAGATTCAGTAACACATTGTTTTTAAATGTCTTTGTGACGTGTTCCTCCACTCTGTCAGGATTTGTTTCTGCCGCTTACATTTACTGTTTTGGATTCATAGTATTTCTCCTGTGTGCATTTTGACTCTGACCTTAGCCTAGCACGCCAATGGACGATGGAGGATGAAGAGGAGGCAGAGAGGGAGAAGAGGCGAAGGGTGAAGACCAGCAGCACTGCTGACCCAGATGACGACTCCGGCGCCGGGCCAAGAAACACACCAGGAAGTGACAGCTCCTCCAGTGACATGTCCCAGGGCCTCAGCAGGTTAATCTCACAATTTAGAAAGAAAGAAAAAAAGCTTTTACATTCATCTCTGTTTTGTATTTATTTCATTTATTTTCATAATTATAATCCCTGGCATGTAGGATAAAATGTGTAACAGGAATTTGTTTAGACCACAATGTCTGAGCTGATGGATTTAAGGGACATAGAGAGAGTGCATCATCTGTATAACACCAGAAACCATCAAAAGCTGTTAAAAAGCTGAATACGAGGCTATCTTTAAAGACAGTGAAAAACTGTTGAGGATTTCATCAGAGAATAACCTGACTGGATAAAGGGCTTTAACCCATCTCTGGAGACTATTCATCCTTTGTATCAGTCATGAATGTGTGTGTTCTTTTTATCAGTTTGGAGCAGATGCAGCTGGACTTTGTAGAAATGCTGCGAGCGCGTGATGAAAAACGGCAGATGAGACTCGTGGAGACACTGAGACAGCAGAAGGAGGAAGAGGAAAATGATGAAGAGGCACGAAGCGGAGCAGTAGGTGGAAATGCCAGGGTGGTGGTCCTGGGGGAGTTAGATGAGGAGAAGGACGTGTCCAAACCGAAACCACCCAGAAAAACGTCTTCTTACAGTCCCACCACCAGCAGCATCAACAACAGCAAAACAAGAACTAGCCAGGTAATCACACAACTAACCAGGAGTTAGTTGGGGTGTTTCTTCTGTCTGAAAGGATGTTCACAGTGTTAAGAACTGCGTGTATCTAGTGACAGATCTGCACACCTAATGATGTATTTGCCATCACCAGATATCTTTCTGTCAGGGAACGTAGGTGACGCTAATGCAAAAGACTGTGTGGACAGTCTTTTTCTGCTGCAGTTATGGCAGCCCAACAAAAAAAGGAAAGACTACAGTCGATGAAAATGTGGGCCTTGATACCTGATACTCGAAGCAGGCATGTGGGGCGTGTGTGGGTCCCATGGCTTTAGGCCCAGATGGAGGGCAGCCCTAAGTGTGTGTTGAAAGTGGGCAGACAACAAAAAGCTGCAGTCTTGGCAAAAGTAATGAGCTAAAGCCACAAGAGGTTGATGTAGATTTTCTGTGGGCCAGAATGTCCCCAGTCAACATTCGTATGTTGGGCCCACTGTCTGTGGGACTGTCCCTACTGGCCCCATGTGAGTTGTCAGCTTGAGTTTTCCTATGTGGTTGGCCCAAGCGGGACGTGGAAAAGCAACCCATTTGGGACTGTGTCCCATTCATCGCCCAAGTACCTAAGCATAATAATTGTGAACAGTTCCCATGGGGTCAACAAGGGACTCATAGATAATCCCATATGAGGCCTCATTTTCCAGTCTATTTATGTCTCAGATAGGCCCCACGTACAAACGTGGAAAGACAGAAAGCAAAATGAAGATGCATGACTGGAACTTTTGGAACAATTTCTGAAGAAGAGTAACTCCTATGCTACGTAATGCAGCTTTTTATTTTTTAAGGACAATTTAAAGAATCTTTTAAGAATGTTGACCCGCTTGTAAATACATACACAGTCTAAAGGAACAGCCACTTTAATCAGGGGGATTCATGAGCTGTCAGATATTTCACTTTCAAATTAGTGATCCGTCTCAATGGCCAACTAAAACACCAACACTGACATGTTTGTCAACTTGAGTATTAAATGACAGAACATCGAACTTTCATTGAAAGACAAATCCTGTTAGAAGACAGACAAACCGTCGCTCACACCCAGCTTATTAATGCTTCACTAAGTCCTAACACACCTGCCACCAATAGTAGCGCCCTGTTGTGTGGTTAATCCCAGTTTCGAGACCCCACGCAGAGGGAGAGTTGAGTTAATCATTTTCTAGATTCTGTAACAACAAAAGCTCAGCACGCTGGAGGCTGACGGTTACAAAACTGTGATACTGATATTGTTCAGTTTCTTGGTTTGAGTCAGTGATGTCACTCATTTTGTTATGTGGATACTCACATTCATCTTTGTCATACATTTTATAAGCAACTTTGATACTTTTTTTTTCCTCTAGCAAATTGAATAACTACAATAAGATTCATATTGTAAGTTAAGATCCAGTCTCAAGACAAAAAAAGGGGGTGAACCAATTTTACTGTGAACCTTAGTCACTTTGCAAATTATCTCTAAAAGTTAGATAAGGTATAGTTGAGGTCATAATTTGAGCTTTATCTGTTATTACCCATGAAGGCAGCCCCAGTTTAGTATATTTGCAACTGAAACCTGAAACACGCCGTGTTATGTCATGCAAGGTGTGTCTGTTTAAAAGTTTACCTTCTGTGGACTTAATTTGCTCCCCCTGTGTTTGTTTATTCACGTTAGCATGAAAATGGAGCGCCGTTGCACAGAGACCCTCACCCTGATCCCAAGCCAGCATCACCTCGCAAGTTTGTCAGGTTGGAAATAATATTTTCTGCATGAAGTTTAATAATCAGGTAATCAAGTCATCAGGGATTAAATGGATATTTTTGGAAGATTAAGGTGATAAATTCCACACAGGGAAAATTAAATCATCTAAAAAGAAGAACTACATATTAGAAGTGACACTTGCAAAAAGATTATTAAAAAGATATGCTTACTTTATTTCGTTTATTAAGTTATTTAGGCAGTTTCATGCCAACAGAGGCCAAGAGAGACCATTTAAATATCTGAGGAAAGACAGTGAAACAGACTGGTACCTCTGGTTTTCTCTTAGAGCACAACTTTTCCATTACTTCATTTTATTGTTTTGTCTCCAGAAGGATTACCGTGGACCTTGCCTTTCCTATGAAAAACTTTTGTTTCCTTACTCTTTTATGAACTGTGTGAACAAAGCATAAGAGTGCAAACACACAATCCTTTTGTATTATTAGCAAGGTCTTCAGTTCCACGTTGCTGTCAGCATGTTATTCTAATGGATAAAAAAGCTTTTCACACTGAATTTGACTGGTTAAACACTCTAATTAACTTTAATACTCCCATTTAGAGATACAGTGGAGACTTCCTCCTTGGATCTGAAGTTAACTTGTGTTTCTGGTGTTGCAGTTCTTTATCCATCTCCCTTGACCACCCATCATCTCCATCTGGCAGCGGCCCTACAAGTCCCAGCCCTTTCTCTCCGGCCTCCCCCTTGTCACCTCGAGAACACAGGCCCTCGCCCTGCCAGAGTCCCTCACCTCGGGCGGCTAAAAGCCCTGCTCAGAACGGACACACACTCGAGGTTGTTAAACACTCTCACTCAAACATATGTAGTGACAGATGACATCATTTACAGCTTTATCTCAGCTTCTTCCTTTGCTTGTCAAATAGACTGCAATGTGCTGGCTAGATGCTTGTACCACAGCTCATTTATCCAGTAAAAGAAACAGCATCCCCTGGTGTCTAAAGGCTAAACGTTACAACTTTTGTGCCAGTAAGAAAACAGAGCTGTAGCTGCAGCTCTTCTGTCCTGAAGGGAAGAAAATATGTTGACTGGAGCTCATCTGAAGTCTGACGAGGAAGAGCTCATTCTGATCTCATGTAGCAGGAAGTTTATCTGTTCTTTATCTCAGACCAGTTTGAATGACTCTTCCACCAATGGAAACTTTGAGCAGACATCCAAACCTGCATTTGTCAGACAGAGCTCCAGGACTCTATCTTTCAGGGTAAACACATCTACACACACACTCACACACACACACATGCATCCATGCACAAATTCTAACTGCTAAAGTGGCAATATAAGTTTAGCCTATTTGACTGTTAAATCATGATTCAATTTTGCATCAGACTATCAGTTCAGGATAATTTGCTTGTGCGACTAAAGCTTTAGGCCTCTGTGAATAACAGATGCAATATTCACCAGCTTTTATTGCAGACTTCCTGTTTTGCGAACACCCAAACACATCACAGGAGATGGGGGTGATTGCGCAGGGCAGCAGCTCCTGACATTCAGACAGGTGTAGAGACTGCAGGTGTGACATACACTCATTTTGGTTTGTTCTGACACAGATGATGAAAAAGAAAGAAGAAGACAGTTCTCCACTGCAGAGGAGGTAAGGATGCATGCATTTCTGTGTTGAGACTGTTTGTATCTGATTGATTACTAACTGGTTTATTCTGTTGAAGCTCAAGTGTGAGGATCACCTCTAAGAAGTTTGAATCCAATACAGTAAGATTCCTATTTTGATCTTCTGTTCATTGACTGAAAATAAGCAAAACAACAATAATCATGATAATTATATTAATATTAATAGTTTCCAGTATCTGAAACTTTAATTCTGCTTGACTTTCAAGGACCAAAATGAAGATGAGGACAAAACATCATCTTTGCAAAGAAAGTATGTTTTAGAATTTTTTTTAAAAATTGGTATCGTTTCATAATGTTACAGTAATTGTAGTTTTAGTTAATGCAAGCATCTGCATGTGAAGAAACGAAAGGCACTCATGCATTCTGTCCTTTCAGCTCTAAGCAAAGGATTTCCTCCAGATCTATCCAGGAGAAGATGGAGAGACTGGCTCAGGCAGCGCAGGTCAGTCTCAGCGGGCAGTGCTTCATCATGTGCAGATGAGTTATGGGACAGAAATCCACTGAGCAAAGGCTCGCTAGACGCACACATGCACAGACGCACATGAAAGAGACTTGAAGCGACTAAAAAAGCGGCTATTTTTCATCCCAGCATTATTTTTGTCTTCTTTTCCTTAGTTGCTCTGCAGTAGTTCTGAATTGGGCTGAACAATTTGGAGAAATGATCTAATTGCAATTTTTCTGACAAATCATGTATTTGCATTTCAATTTCTACTTATCAAACTCACAATTCAACATTCATACCGCATTAGACATTTTTTTTAACATGCATTACAACACTGACCTCTGTGGTCAAAAGGAAAGCATCACATTAGAAGGCAGCGACTCTGCAGCTGAATGTCATCATCGGTAAAAGTTCCCCTTGGGACAGATATGGCTCAGTCATCATACTTGACCACACTTGTTGTGACATTAAACTCATTTTTCAGCTTGTTCTCAAATTCTTTTCATAGATTAAGTGTGAAATTCTATAAGAATAAATTATACACAATAGAGAAAGTCATTTCCTGTCAAGATCTGCTGTCAAATCCATATTCAGTCACTGTGTTAGTCGACAGCATGTCTTTAACCAAGAAGTGGGTAATAGAGTTAGTTATTTCTCTCTGTCTTCATGTGACTTTTTTCATATTGTGTTACAGTACAAACAGCTAAGGAGTTGTGGCCAGTTTCATTGACATTCATTGTAGAGGAACCTGTGGTGCTTCTTTAATTACTGGGAATGATTCATGGTGTTGCCTCTTGATCTGCCAGCTGGATGGTGGTATGTTTTGCACAACATCCTGTTCTGCTGGATGTTCCCCTTATCAAATCCTATATTCTTCCATACAACAGAAGTTTGGGACTGATATTTCATCTGTGCTTTCTGGTTGAACAGTCGTTGTTTCTCTGAAGAATTAAATGTTATGCTTCCCCTACTTGTACGTGTCTAGACTTGGGTCATTCTTGATTGGTTGGTTTTAACAGTATACGAGGAGTAACAGTATTTCTCACTGATGGGTTTGACTATAACACAAGGAAGTCGTCGCAACTTTGTCAAAGATGCTGTATGATGTATAATTTGAACTGCAGCCTTTGTGTTTTGCTAACTGCATTATTTCAAACTGAAATCCAGTTTGATAAATTGTTCTGTCCTGGTTCCAAGTCCTGGTTCAAGCTGTTTGAGCCGTGGGACGTTTGCTTTGCAAGTGCGCTGGAAAGCTAACACTTGCAAGTGGGTTGCCCAACAGACTGATTTTGGACACGGATCTGCATCCATCTGTAATCTGATCAGCAATCTCAGACAAAGGACAGATGAGGAACCGGACTGGGAGCGCTTCAGGGGACCATTCAGATTTCACCTGGAGCAAATGCTCCTGTGGCTGCACCTCTAGAACCGCCCGTGTGGGGGGGTGGGGTGAAGTTGATATGCTGGCCAGCAGTGATCAGAGGTGTTCATTACAAAACATGGTTGAAAAGGAAGCTTGTTGTAATGTATCTCTGATTTAATGGCCAAAACAGTCACAAACATTCAAGTAAGACCTCTGGAAGTTGTGTTGACTTTTGAAAAAATGTTTATATTCATTGGTGCTTTGAGTTGTTAAACCTCTCTTATTCAAGTTTTTGAGCCTCCTTGTGGGATTTATATTAACTAAGAAGAAATGTTGTCTGTTTGGACCAGGGGGCCCCTTGTGCATCTGTCTGGCAGGCCTGAACAGAACAGAACAGAAATCCTTTGGTTTTAGTAGCTTAAGAGGAAATTATATCCTCGCTCTGAGTTTACATCAACTGTCAATATTGCTTTTGGTTTTCTCTCATCTCTCTCCTCATGTGTCTTCAGAAATCAGAGCTGACGCGATCTCAAGATGTGACCCAGAGGACCCTTTTCCTGCTGGAAGAGGTTTCCAGGAAGAGAGGCATCTTTGAGAAAGAACAGCCGGCTCAAACCCTCAGTAGTCCTGGAGTTTCCAGACAAGTAAATTCATCACTCCACGTTTTTGGCTCTGTTTTTGATGTATTGATGTGCTATCAGTAAACAAATAATTCATGTTGTTGTTTTCTGTTAGGAATTCAGGAGCTTCACATCAGGAATGTCAGATCGGATCAACCGCTGGCTCAATAAGAACGAGCCAACTGGGGCTTCACTCATTCCGCCTGTAAGGTTTTAATTTTGGCTGTCTGAGGCGTACCTGTGTTATGATATGTCTACTTAAACTGCAGCATCTGAAAGCCAGAGGGCACTAGCACTCTTTCAGCCGTGTGTCCTGGTTGAGAACGATGAAGACTGGGGTTCCTGCTGCTTACTTTAGATCGGCTTTTATGGCCATCGTGGAACATATCTCCTCCATGTAAACGGTGCTTATTAAGTTCAGGAACAAAACAATTTGGATTACACTGACTACTGTTTCTAGAAATAGGTTTTCTTCTATATTTCCTGCAGCAAAGATCGTTTCTGAAATTATGTTTGATATCAGAATATTAGAAGCTGTCTGGAATGTGTACAGAGGATCCAAACGATCCAAAAAGGCTCACAGACTGAGGAAGGTAGATCCAACATTTAAAAAGAACCTCGATTCTGTATTTAAAGGACAAACAAGGAATCCAAAAATCAATGAAAGTCCATAAGGAACCGGGTTACCAGTAACACAAAGAACATTAAGAAAAAAAAAAAAAACAATTGTTAGAAAGCAGAATGATCTTAACTGAATGATGGTAGACTTGTGGTCAGAGGAGCTTTTCTATTTTCTATCTAATAGATTAATTTAACTCCAGAGGAGATATATTTTTTTGTTTATATTGGTTTCTTCAACATTGTTACTGTTAACTGTTAAAGGAAAGGAATCCTTGCTGCAGGGATGCCGTTGTTCCTGTCATATCTGAGTTCAGGTCTGACATCAGGCTCTAACTCCCTGCAGAGGAATGTATCTGGCACGCTGCACTGCAGACATGCAGTCTGAAAGATGTTTGACGACCTGTCCATTTTCTGTTTGCAGGACTTGAGGCATGTGGACATCACAAGTAAGAGAAGCCTGTTTGAGAACAGAGAGGAAGAAGGTGTCGCAAAAATGAACCCTGAAAAGAACTAAAAATAAAGAATACCCGTATATAATGTCCAGCATGTAAGTCTAAATATGTTTAATGATGTGAACATCATGATGCCAACTTGTCTGCTCATTGCTATTGAAACATTCCCTAAATGAAATGACTGTTACATTAACTCTAACATTAACTTTGTGCTTTGATATATTTATTCCTATTTTCTTCAGTGTTAGCTGACTCTGTCTTTATTTCCAGGAAGGGCGGAAATATGGATAATTAATAGATGCCATGACCGACCATTTTGCTTTTTCAAGTTGATTCTTCGCTGTCAAAGCACAAAGGAGGAACAGAGATGAAAGTGTGTTGAGTGCAGCTTTAGACGAGGATAGTGCTTTTACAGTTAGGAGGCTTTCTCTGTCATACATTCTTGCTTTGCTTTTCCATTTCTGGATTGTTTTGCCTGTTTCACATGAGACACATAAATAGAATGCAATGACACGAGAAGAAAAAGACAAGAAAAGGCAGTGATGTTTGAAAGCTGTTTGTCTTCATTTTTTAAGGAATTTTTCAAGCACTTTAAACCGCAGAGAGTCTCCAGGCTAATTATGCTCTTGTTTATCGAATACCAGAGTTGTATGCTTTTATCTATTCTGCCAAAATAAATTTCAGTTCTCTCTTTCATCTGGACTTGTGGATAAGATTCTGCCCATCTGAGGAATAAAATGTTTTCCGACTGAAAATGTTGGTCCCAGCTTTATTTTAGCTGCCTTTAATGAGCCAAACCAACTTATCTCAGAGAAGAGTGGATGTCGATAAGGCCCGCATGCCTGTGTTTCGTCACTGGCGGGGTGTCATACAAGGGTGAGAGGATGTGTGCGTGCTTGTGAGTTGTTGTGAGAGCAACAGGCCTTTATCTGGACCTTTTTGGCACTGCAACCTCACTCTAATGCACACACCAGCCTTTTTTGGGAATGGTGATAATGGAGAGTACATGGTATCTAAAAAGTTATTAATAACACAACAAGGAGGTCCTGAAACCTATTCTCCTAAACAATCAGTCTACCCTCTGACATTCCCGTCAGTGGAAGTAAGGACCTCTCCCGCTCTACCGGATCCTCAGGTAAGGTTCTAGAGTTAATTAGACTACAAGATATAAAATATCAAATTAGAAGCATAGAAAGTGACCTCCAGGTGGATTTAAAAAAAAACCTGTGTTCAATGCTCAGATTCACTGCTGCAGACCGGAGTACACCCCAACCATGTCAGACAACGAGGAGGTGCTGGAGGAGTACGAGGAGTAGGTTGAAGCTTTGATTTGGTCATTTCTGCTTAAAAAAAATATGCCTCACCCAACACAACTGGACTGTGTAGACATGCCAAGGTTTCCTTTATGTCCCTCTATGTGACATATGACATATATGAGTTATGTGATGATGCACTGTCATGAGGGACCGCTTTGAGTGATGACAGTAATTGAAATGCGTGTTTGTTTTTCCACAGGGTGGTGGAAGGTAAGAAGTCATGAAACACCACACTCAATATTATTACAGTGCTGAAAAAAAAGATCTACTCTTTAAACAAATGTCACGCTGTGCTGACAGATGCTTTGTCAGAGTAATCCAAGGAGGTTAATTTTAACACTCAATAACTACTTTGCTGTACCATTAATGCTGTAAAAGTTTTTTTTTTTTGGATTGAATCAGTTGTGAATGGGAAGTTTATATCTCAAGTCACATAGATGATTTTTAGCATTTGTCAACGCTAAATACAGCTACTGTATACACACCGTCAATGATCGATTACATTGCATCTCGAGTAACAACTCTTCTACTTTTATAGATAAAGATAGCAGCAATGGCATTATTCTGGGTGTATTTTTATTCAACACATGCTGTGTGAAAAACCCCCACACACATTTCTCTTCACGTGATTATGTAAATGAACTATTCCTTTGCCTCTTATATTTCTTATATTCCCGGCTGCATTTTTCAGAAGAGGAGGAAGAGGCCCCTGAAGGTATTTATGGCTTTTAGGCACCAACACTGATAAGCTGAATTCAGGGGTCATCAATGGATGTGTCATTTTTGGTTGTTTTTCTGTTGGGTACATCCAAAACACTGACCTGAGCAACAGGTGGTGTGATGAACATTGTTCTCCCCGAGAGTCATTGTGCTTGTGTTTAAAATAACACAGCTGTCTCTGGGCTGCTGGCTGTACTAACAAGCCCTACGCTTTGATTGGCAGGAGAGCAAGGGGAGGAGGAGGAGGAGCAGGAGGAGGAGGAGGCTGAGGAAGGTACTGCTTGGGCTTTGCATTAAAAATGATAGCGCAAAGTTCATCACTATACATAGCAACTCTTGATTTTGGTTGTTCTGTCATTGTTTCCCCCCTTCTGCAGTCACTAACTATTTGCTCTCATGAAGCTTATTAAAAACTGGACAAAACTTATTCTTAGAATTAAATGTGGAGCAGAAAATCCATTATCAAATGCAATAATCTGGCAATTCTTGCATCCCAAGATTATTGCGATTCAGAATATGAATAATCCTCATGAATAATCCTGAATTCTAAAGTCTTAAGAACTAATGTATTCTTAATTATTTAATTGTTGAAAATTACTGATGATTATATTCCTCTTAAATCTTGATGCATAAATACAAAAAAAAAAAAATGTATTTCTATATTTTTACCCGTGTTATAAAAATCTTTACTGTATTTCAGTACTGATAAACTGTGTTTGTTATTTAGATATGATACTCAAGAGCAACATTGGTTAGTTAGGCAAATATTATAAATAATGTAATAAAATCAAAATAAATTGAAAATGCATGCACATTAAAAAATATTAATATATTTATCATTTCAATCTGCTGTTAATCAGCAGCATGCATTCATCAACAGATTGACCTGTTTATGGGAAAGGGTTACTGTTATTGACATGGCATCGAATGCTTTTTGTGCATAAGAATATCAAATACACATATACATTTTTTCCCTCTAAAAGCACTTTTAGCTGTCTATAATGAAGAATTTTTTTTTAAAAAAGTAGTACTTGGGCAGATGCACACTGCTTGCTTTGCGTTATTATCATTGGAAAGTTCTCAAAATGCTCCACTTTCATGCAGTTTGGCTTTTAGATGCATGCCATCTTGCATGCCTCTGCAGACCTCCACCAGGGTCTCACACACATGCACAAAATAAGCACTGTGAGCTGTAAATACCAGAAGAAGGGAGCTAAAAGGATCTCCTGTTATTATCCCTGCTCCCTGTCTATGCTGTTTGGGTCTAGTTCACATTGGGGCATAGCATTATTCCAGCAATCAGACAAAGAAAATGCATTGACAGAAATAAGTGCAAACATGTCTGTTCCAATAAAAGGAGAGCAACAGTTCAAATAAGGCAATGAGTCAAAATGGCGCTCTGTGACAATAGAAATTACTCACTGACGTGTCATTAAATTCCCGCTGTCCCAGGCGAGGCTGCACAGGAGGAAGACACACCTGCTGCAGAGGAGGAGGCCAATGATGATCAAAGTAAGGCCTTTTTGAAAGTAAAATTGTTGTTGGCTTGTTTCTGACTGCTTCAAGGATCCTGCCAGTAACTGACCAGCAGGACAGCATGTGTTCAAGTGTTGACAAGTAAATGATGATGACTAATGTATTTCACCTGTAATCAGCAGTTTCAGACAGTTGGTAAGATGATCTGCAGTCTCAGTTACATTTCAATTTGGCATGTGACAGTCTGCACATCAGCTCATGTGGGTATGTTTAGTCACAGCAGACACAGCGGCTGGTTGAGAGTGAGCTTCAAACCTGTTCCTCCCAAGCTTAAGGCACTTATCATTAGCATTAATCACTGTTTAGGCGTATCTCTCTCTCCCTCCCTCTCTTTGTCTGTCGCACAATGTGACACAGGAGGTATGTTAGTCATTTTTTGTCTCATCTGTCAGCCAAATGACCTCTGATATATCTGCGGGCTGTCACCTGACGCAACTCACACATAGTGAACAGGAGAAAGTGACATTTTCACATGTTGAAAAATTGTGGTCACATTATTTGTGTTTTTAAAGTCAGTTTATAACTAGAATTTTTCAAACTGGGATGCTAACCTGGTAGAGCAGACGTCCCTGCACACAAAAGGCCCGTCCCTCACTTCAGCAGGCCTGAGTTTAATTCCAACCCTGTATTTATTCCAGTTCTTATTTCAGATTAGCATCTCAGATGAGCTGCAAATATACAGAATGAAGCATGACAAATGAAAACTGTGTAAAACTGTAAATGAGAAAACATTTCGCTCGCTTGCAAAGCTCCAGCAGATACAAAACAGCGCTGCCAGTGTCCTGATGAGAGTGCACTCTCACTCACTCACCCATCCTCTGAGCCCCCCAGAAAAAAAAAAAAAAAAAAAAAAAAAAAAAAAATCCTCACCCAACAAATCAGTGCATCCATGGCAGTGCCCCACTCTCCCTCAGAAAAGTCATCACTCAGCAAACGTTATCTCACAATCTCCAATCTCCTCCATACTCGACGTCCCGAGCATCTGAACTGTGGCTGTTTTTAAAAAAATCTTTGAAGAAATATTTCTGCAAGAAAGCCTTTCAATGACTACTCCCTGTTTATGTTTTATGCTTATATATATATGCCCTTTCAATCCAGTAGCACTTTGAGATTTCTCTTCTTTTAAAACGTGCTTTATAAATATAGTGCGTTATTAATATTATGCTTATATTTAAAATGTGAAAAAGACAGCCGGACAAAAACATTACTCCTTCATGGAAAAGATTATTGTGCTGACAGCTTACTGACATTTGTTAATGATACCATGACTTCTTTTGCAACAGACCATTGTTATCAAGATGTGTGTCTCTCAAATCATCTCTTTCACTCCAATGATGCATATTTATGGTATGAGTCACATCATGGGTCACTTTTCTTCTGACAAACAGATATGCAAACAGCTCCTTTCTCAGTACACTATTTTTTATTTCCTCTTCCATCCAAGAACTCTGCTGTATCACTTTGGATAATTTTTTACTCATTTGAAATATACAATTCTAAACCCTCACTTTGTCTTTGACTTTGGTTTCAGGAGGAGAAGGAGAGGCAGAAGAGGGAGAAGGTAACACTGTCTAAATGAATGTTGGCACACCTTTGCACTGGCATGCCACAATCAAAGTTTGGCATATCAGAATCCTAGTGAGAAAGTGTGGGCTTGGTTTGAGTGTGTGAGGTCTGGATTTGCATGTCTGTCTTCTCTTTCTAATGTTGTTTTGTTACTCAACAGAGGAGGAAGCCAAACCAAAATTCAAGTAAGTACTGGCCACAGATGAAACACACACACAGTGATGGTACACGGTAATGTTGTGGCAACATCTCCATGGAATGAAAATTATTTGGGGGAATTTCTGACAGATATTTAAACCAGATTGAGAGAATTGATACCACATGTCTATATGGTTACACCGCCGAAAGGCTGTTACTCTGTTCTAGATGGGCCTATTGAGGTTTTTACCATACACACACACATTATATATATATATATATATATATATATATATATATATATATATATATATATATAAATTTTCCACTATAACCATCCAAAAAGTGTCCCCAATTTTGTCGTTTTTAAAGTCTAAACAACTTTGACATGCAAGAAAATGAAATTAACTGATAGAACACGTCTCTTTTTTGTTTCCTATGGGGATTTTCAGGCCTTTTATCATGCCAAATCTAATCCCTCCTAAGATCCCAGATGGCGAGAAGGTGGATTTTGATGTAAGTGACAAACTGGGGATCATGCCATTTTGAATTTCTAGGAAGTGTTCTGTCATTCTATATATTGCCAGGTTTTATTTAAAAAAAAAAAAACTTAACAAGTTCAAACCTGACTTGACCCCGTATCACCCTAACTTCAGAGAATCTCCAATTAAATTTGAGAATGTGCATCTGATTGTGTGCTTCTCTAGGACATACATCGTAAGAGAATGGAGAAGGACCTGATGGAACTTCAGACTTTGATCGAGGCCCACTTTGAGAGCAGAAAGAAGGAGGAGGAGGAGCTCATTAATCTAACAGAGAGAATTGTGAGTACATGAGAAAAATGGAGACAGCATGAAAGAGCTCTTCTGGGAAGTCTGTTATCATCAATGTGGTAATGACCTGTTGTTCAGGAGAAACGGCGTTCTGAGCGGGCAGAGCAGCAAAGGATCCGCAGTGAGAGAGAGAAGGAGCGCCAAAAGCGTCTTGAGGTAGAGTCCTGCTGCAGTGGCTTTAATACAGTTCATACATTTACCAATGTTACAATGCCGCCTCTCTCCATTTCTGGGTGCATGTTTCTCTAGGATGAGAGGGCTCGTAAGGAGGAAGAAGAGGCCAAGAAAAGGGCGGAAGATGACGCGAAGAAGAAGAAAACCCTGACCAGCCTCCACTTTGGGGGTTACATGCAAAAGTTGGTGAGTGATTTATGGTGGGTTTTTCAACTATTTTAATTGTAAAACATGACCAGGCTGATGAATCATTTCACTTTCCGCAGACAGAAAAAAGAAGTGGCAAGAGACAGACAGAGAGAGAGAAGAAGAAGAAGATCCTGAGTGATAGACGCAAATTTCTGGACATCGAGAACTTGGCCCAAGATGGACTCAAGTAAGTGAAAAAATATGCCATCAGACAGTACCACACACTGTTCTATATGGTAATAGCATATGTACAGTTACATTTTGCATATCAGTATATAGTAAAAAGAAGGAATTGTCTTACAAACTCTTAAAAACACTTAAATACAAACTCAGATGAACATCAACACGTCACATTACACCTTGACAACATTTATTTAACAAAAAGTTAAAGTGTGAAAAACTAAGTAGACATTGCTGCTTATGTAGGGATGAAGAGAACAAATCAAAGCCAGCACTGCAAATGGACCTGTATGTTTGCTAGTCTGGATTTAGGTGCAAGTTAACACACTGCCACGGAGGAAAGACACAAGCAATGGCATTAGAGAAAACTTTTTGCTGCCCATCAATCTGGAAAAGGTAATAAAGCCATTTTCCAGACAATTCAGAGTCAATCGTTCTACAGTGAGAAAGATTGCTTACAATGGGGTGTGTGGCCCAGCAAGTTCAAGGTCAGACTGTGCAACTCTCAGAGAAAGTAAAAAAAAAAGAGAGCTACATTTGAGGTTTCATAGGCCTCAATTGTCATGTTACCTTGTTAAAAGTAACATGATAATTGGAAGCAATACCAGGAGAAAACCTTTTTCTTTTTCTCCTGAAAGTACATGGCGGTGCAGTTTAAACTTGCAAAGTTGCAGCTAAAAAAATCCAGAGCATTTCTCAGACAACACAAAAGAGGAGCTTTACATAGCAGTCCAGGTTTGAGTCCCTCTACTGTCAACCATCCCCCTTTCCCTAATGCCGTCTTTACCGTCATTCTCCAATTTCACTAAAGACCACCAGTACCCAACAAAAATATTAAAAGCAAAAAATAAAAGGAGTTGCAATGGCCCAGAATCTAAACCTAACCTGACTCAGATGCTGGGGCAGAACTGTAAAAGAGCTTTTGTATATTCAAATGCCTGTAGACGTCAATGAACAGAGGCAGTGTGAGAGACTGATGAGGTTACGTAGGCAATGATCACTTCAGGTCAGTTGCTGCTAATGGTGGCTCTTAGCTTTTTCACACAGACCAGAGCATGTTGTAAAATATCATGCTATGTTGTTTGTCTGAGGTTGCATTTCTCTAAATATCTTTTAGTATCATACATATACATAAAAACTGCTGTCCTGTCTGTGCCACGCAGGGAAAAAGCCACGGAGCTGTGGGAGTGGATGTACCAGCTGGAGGCTGAGAAGTTTGAACTGCAGTACCAGTTCACCAGGCAGAAATATGAGGTGAGTTCAAGACATACAGCAGAAGTAAGACTAGCACCTTTGCTGAAATAACATTTGTTAAATTCCCGATGTTCCAGATTAACGTGCTGAGAAACCGTGTGAGCGACCATCAGAAAACGTGAGTATGACCTCTGAATCACTTTTTTTCCCAGTCTGATTTCAAATGTGCAGCAGGGTGAGTCAGGCAATGGGCACCTGCCAGATATACACCTGAACGACCTCTTGCTATTTTTTTTTTCTCTCAAGGGAGAGGTTTCTGATTTCTCAATGTCTTTAGTGGATAAACAAGCATATCCTGATTTTATTTTTTTATTTTTTTTAATCTCATAACTGGTTCTTTGCTTTCAACAGATCCAAGAGGACCAAGAGAGGCCTGAGGAAATAGAGGCTATTGTTTCAGATAAGCAGTCCAAACGTCAGCAGCCTCCTACTCCCTCAAACCAAGCACTGGCTACCTCACCACAGCCAGGTCCCGCCTAATCCCCTAATACCATCATCTCAAGATGTATGTTCTATCTTCCCAGCCCAGCTTCATTCTGATGTCTTCATCTTATTCCTGTTCTTCAACAAGAAAAGTGTTAACTCATTGGCTGCCATTGACGCAATGAAAGTGAGCATTTGCGTTGGAATTGATGTCAATAGCAGCTAGGGTGTAAATAAAACAGTTTCTGTTCAATCCATTCATTAATTGCTTTTCATGGACCAATACATGTGAATGGATGTGTTCATTCAGATGCAGTTAAAAGAAAAAAAAATCATTGCTGTCTAAATAGTGAGAAAACTGAAGACCTGAATGCAAAAAACCCTAAAGCCCTAAAGCAGATCCAGTGAAAGACATCCTCCTGCTGAGAAACAGGCTTGGACATGACATGCTCCTTACACACACACACGCACGCACGCACACACACACAAAATGAAAGAGAATGACTCATTCTAATATCCTTAAACCAGAGGGAGGGGGGAATCCTTTTTCACAAGAATTAAATAAAGTTCTTCCTTAAACTGCCTCCCAAATTCTAGAGAGTACCAAAAGGAATTTAAATGACCACAGCTTTTGTTTCAATCAGACAGGAAGAACCAAAAACTATTTTTTAAAATGCAGTTTTCACAGAGTTCTGTTAAGGATGCAAAGATGAAAAAAAAGTCATGTTTAAACTCACTGAACCAGAGTTCCAGCAGAAATAAAAGGTAAACTTAGAGAGAAAGTTGAAATCATACACAGCACAAAGAAAACTTAACATTATTTTGAGTCTAATGAGAACACAAATCACATATTTAACACCAATTCATTCCTTTCAATCGTAAGTGAAAGTTATTCTTTGAGCACATTTAAAGTCAGTGTTTCAGAACATAAGCAAATTGTATGAAATGAATATAAGAGGTTTCCCCATTTGTCTGAGGTAGTGTCTCTTAGTCACAGAAAGGCATGCACTCTGCACACACAACAAAACCTCTGCTGGAATGAAAGCCCGAAGCCCTGTTAGTTGAAGTCATCTACCAGTAAGGCTGAACACATTCCTCAAACGTGGCTTGTATTTTGCAAGCACTTAACAAGCATGTATTTAGACTTCGCTAGCACACTGAAATAGTTAAATCATTCACTGATGAAAAAAGGACACTGTTCAAAATGTTCTCCGCATGTGTTTTTTATTCTATGTACAGAATGAGATACAGGCAATGCTCTCAAATATGATACACCCACACAATTCTCCAGAAATATATTCAAAGCAATACTGACTTTGATCCTTCACAAAGTAAAGGATCCTCATGATAGCTAGTCACAAGCATTAAAAAATAAGGAAAAAACTGCCACTGTCTTGAACCATAAGCTGTGGGAAATCACTACATTTGCCAATCATCCCATTCCTTGGGTAAGATGTTTTTGTGATTTGTGCCTTCATAAAGCAGTTTTGGTTATGATGGATGTCTAATCTGTTCTGCAGAATCAAGACAGCAGTTTGATATACAGAAGATAGTTTTAGTTTTGCTTTAAGATTTCAAAATGAATAAAAAAGACCTTAGATTAAAAAACAACAACAACTGTTTAATGATATATCTGTGAATTTGCTGAGGACCTACACATGAATTATAATTCAATAGGATTATATGAGATGGCAGAGCATGAAGAAATATTCCATTGAAATAATTCAAAGACACATGGTGAGCTTTGACAGGCGCATCTTACTCAGCTGTCGCTCCAAATTTCTGAACATAACCAGTAAACAGCAATGAACTTATGCGTGCAAAGTTGTCGAATACAACACTCCAGTCATTGAGAATTAAAACAAAAATATTAACATGGACATTTTATTGTGGATTCTGACAAAGGCAATGGCAAAACAACAAGGTATGCAGTACTGTACTTTATAAGAAAAAAAACAACATAAGAAATAGAAAAAAGAAAGCTCAGTATATTTGAGACATCTGAGATATAAGCATGTGGCTAAAGAAATCTGCACAAAAACTGTAAACACGATGAATTATGGCTATATGTACCACATAAATCATGTAAAAACCACAGAAGGCTGTTTCAATGTTTCTTACTATAATTGTTTTTAAAATGTTATTAAGTGAGAAAAATTTTGTCCCTTTTGGAAGGAGCTAAGATTCTTGTTGTCTTTATGGCATAGACCAACGAGTAGCTGGTTGCAGTTTCAAATTCAAAGTAAAAACCTAATATTAATACAAACAAAGGCTTGTAAATATACACATACAATAAAATGATGAACTTTTAATTCCATTCTTGCTACTCAGTATTTCGGAAATCATGAAGTTTCTATTTGAACTGATTTTGTTCAGTCTTTAAAAAAAAAAAGACAAACTGCCATTATACTCAGAGTGAAAAACTACTTCAACATCAACAAGAATTTTTCAAAATGGTAAAAATGAACTCTTTAAATCAGCCAGTCTTCAAATGACAGCAGCAATATCACAAATGCACACAATCTTTTTGGCTTTTTTTGCTTTTCAAATATTTCTCCTCCTAGTTTCAGTTTTGGCTGCAGCAGATAAATTATATTATGTAATGCTATGTAATGTAATGTCATGTTATGTTATGTTACGTTGCGTTAAGCTGCTGCAAGCAGACAGATTTGACAGTGAAGTAAAATAACACTATAAACACATTCCACACAATAACACTCCATCTCACTCTGTCCACATTGTCTGGGGTTATGTGTCTTTAAGGCCAAAAGAGCCGACTATCAACACACAAACAGACAAATGCTCCCCTAACATATCAACAAAATACTCATAATTGTACACTGACTGAAAATTTTCAAGACTAAATACATATGATGATTCATGAAACTGAAAGTGTTCTTGTCTCTATTTCTGCATTGAATGATGGACTTACAATTGACCAGTTCTTTCAACAATGTTGTAACTGATGTTTTTTTTGGACTTGAGCTTTTCCAAGGGTGTGGCCAGAGCAGTCTCTAATCACACTGGTTTCCATCTGCAAGCACAGGCACGAGCACGCAGACAGAAAGAAGCAGAGAGAAAATGTTTAACCCTTTTGGAGGATTTGCTTTAAGTACCCTCCCCCCCTCCAATAGATATAAAATCAAACTGAATGAAGCTACACACATTTAGAAGCAATTCATACCTGTCAGGTTGCATGTTGTGGTTAAACTTGTGGATCACAGGTGACCCGCAGTGACTGGTGTGCTTCTGTGGTTTTTTCATTGACAAAAAGGGATTTCTGGATCCCCAGCTGTGGAGCAAAAATGTTTAAAAGAAATCAGTTAAGGATGTTGCACATATGCAGGAACACACAGGCACAAGATCTTTGCACTAAAAGTGATAAGTATTGCACTGTATCAGCAACATAAATGAGCCTCTGAACAATTTTTTGCAGAGCGAAGCTTCTGTTTCCTACCTCATATTTTTTGTTTTTAATTTATGTCTGGGCGGTTTTGCCATCTGTGCGATGTTTCAGATATAATTACATATATTCATGCAGCTATCTATTTCTGCTCATATTTACTACATCTTCCACCTCAACTTTCTCTGACTCTTGCTGTTTGTACCTCTTCTTTATCTAATTTCCCACGTATTTAGATTCTTCCCATGAGAGAGCAACGACAGCCTGTCTGCCTGGATTCCAGCTTGACATGTTTCAGTCTTGGGTGTGGTAGAAAGGGAAGGGAAAGTGACTCTTAAGGCTGAGGAGGAGTTACACCCACCCATTTCAGCAGGGCCCCTCTACTGCCTGTGCAACCCAGCCAACATGTCCATGTTGCCGTATTTTGATTTAAAGTTGGCTACTTGTGTACAGAGTGGGTTTGGGCTTAAAATGGGCTAATGGTATGGGCGTCAGTGTTATGGATACTGAATGGGATGTCTATGTGGCCCAAAGGAAGGGACAAACTGTGTGGATCCTGCATAGTTTTAGTAACATATGTCCTACATTATAAAGGAAACCAGTTGAGCTGCACATAAAAACCATATAAAGCGTGTTTGCCCCTCACAGTCCAGAAGGGCAAACACAGGTAAAGCCACGATGGAGCCGACAAACAAACCCACATGGGAGCCATTTTGCAGCCCATTTTAGCTCATATAGGGCCCACATATAAATGCAGGCTGGGAAGGCATTGTGAGCCTGTGTCGCTTTGTCTGCTTGAGAAAATTACATACAACCTCAGTCGCACCTTTTACATCTCTTATTTTCTGATTTACCTTCTTCACAATGCTTTGCAAACTCTTCTCATTCCACATGCTGTACAACAACAGCGAAGCTGCACCATTTGATTTAGGAAAAGACCTGAAACACACAAAAAGGATGATCAATCAGTGAGTGCGCTGAAGCTCGTCACTGCTATGAAAGTAGTGAAAGAAATAAAAACTCACTCATTTTCACCAAGTTGTGCTAGTGAATAAATCAGGTCTGTGTTGATGACCTTCTTGCTGCTCTCACTGTCCGCTGTCATCAGTTTCCGTACTATGTTGCAAGCTGTTGCTATAGTTTCGTCAGAATTTCCCATTTCATATGGGCCAGAGATGAGAAGGTCGGTCAGCTGAGGTAATACCTGCTTTGCTACAGGGAACACAGCCAATCAGTTTAAAATATGGAATTTATGTATCTGTAAACAAAACAGACAATGATTCGAGTGGCTCATCTTTTATCAGTCTCACACTGCTTCTTACCCATGTTGGTCTGAAAACTGCTTGTGCGGGACAGATTACTCAGCAGGAACATAGCTGTCTTCTGAAGGGTGTGGTTAGGGGACTTCAACAGAGACGGGATGAGAAACAGAGATCTTAACTTATCAACCAAGATCTGGCTCACAGCTTTGGACCCCTGAGACACAAAACAAAATGAGGAAAACATCAGTTGTGTGCTAAAATCTACCAGTGATCCTTTTTAATTTATTGCTTGCAGCATGAGATGAAATGGCGTTTTTCTTCAAAGGATACATACATTTTCTAACATTGTGACACAATTTTCTGAGGTCGTCATGAAATGTCTGTGACATTCGGTAGTCAAATGCATGTCTTTACAGCTCTCCTGTGTCAATTCTAACAGGTTCTTTGTTTTTTCTGCTCCTCGTGAAATCATTCATGAGATAATCCTGACATCCATTAACAAAGCATGAAGTGTGGAATCTTAACAATTAACCTCACTACTAACCGGTCCTTCAATGCCAGTGAGGTTCTGCAGGGCACCACAGCTAGCCTCTAAAGTGGCTTCTTTCTGGGAGGAGCCTAGCAGGGACAGGTAGACGTCTATCGCTTTAGGATGGCACAACCACGTCACCCCTGATGGGTCACTATCTTCATACAACGCCTGACTTCTGTCAAAAGACGGCTGAGAAGAAAAGAAGAGGTTTAGTCTACAGGCTGGTCAGATAGTAGGGAAAAGGCATTGCGGTTGATGGCCACCTTCTTTTTGAGCTTGCTGCTCTTGGAGCTGAAGCATCCAACTGTGGAACTGTTCTCACACCCAAGGTCACCCTCATCCAGAGCATTATAGATCCTGAAACTCTCTGGACACTCCTGCTCCAGCTGGTAGGTCAAGTTATGGAGAATGCATGTACAGTTCTCCACAGACTGAAGGAGATGAAAACAGATGTGCACAAACAGGTGATTAAAGGTCAATGTCATATTTTGTTTCATTTATAATCAAAAAATGACGAATAATTACCACTTTTCTGATCAAATTGACAGACGTTTTAGAGGGTTATAAAAAGAAATGGCAACAAGTCTGTACATAGATGTTTGAGTCTCCCTGCTATGATACAAGACCTTTTTTGTGGTTAGTAATTCCACATCTTTATGTCATCAAAACTATTTTAAGTCAACCTCTTTCTCACTTTTAGATCCTGGAGATCTGGCAACCAGTCAAAGTGCATGCATAATATACACATGCTTGTGTGTGTGTGTGTGTGTGTGTGTGTGTGTGTGTGAGCATGACAGTGTGAATACAGTCACAGTGCTACGTCTTTATGTGCACTGTGGTCTGTGAGGGTGTGTAAATAAACATCAGGAAATATCTAGTATGTGAACTGGAACACATTCTGCGAGAGATACATGAGATAGGTATCGCAGGATCTTTGATTACAGTAGGATGAGTCACCAGACATAAAACCAAAAACCAGTTCTCATCTGCACACTCCTGATAGCAAAAAGAAACCTGAAAAATAACCCATAGATTAAAAAATGGACAAATAATATTTTATATTGAGTGCCAATGGTGCAAATGTTACAAAAAAGTATGCATAAGCAGTCGAGTTGCAGTTGTCAATCAGGCATCAGTAATCCCTTCCTACAGTTCAAATATCAAATTCAGTCAGCATTTAATAAAATAATAATATAATTGTAATAAATGTAATTAATGATGCAATTGAGAAACTTTAGGTGTTTTCTTATTTGAGTTATTAAATTTGTTACTGATTACGTTTTGTGTAGATTCTCAGTCACCCAGGTCATGGTAATCCTAAATGAAATGAAGGCAACTGAACTTATTTTCTTGGTTCTTGAAGATGTTTGACCTGCCATCTAAAAGGTGTATAAATGTGAAACCCTGAAAACTCCAGTCAGCTAGAATTGAAGCAGCATTCAAGGTATTGCTTGAATAAAATGCAGCTGGAATTATTTTGTATTTGAGCACTTAAGATGCTGATGCGCTTCCTGTAAATCAAAAGACTGCGTTTGATTCTTTTGGGGGATTTTGCAGACACTTAGGAGCTGTCCATCTTTTTCTGTCAACAACAAACCATCTGCTATCCACTTTCAGAAACCTTCTCTTTTGTCTTCCACTTTCCTCTCCTGCCTAGCAGATCCATTTCCAGCATCATTCTAACGATGACTCCACTGTCTCTCCTCTTTATCTGTCTGAACCATCTCAATCTAGCCTCTGTCACTTAATCTCCAAGGTATAACTTTGGATCTTCCTCTGATGTTTTCATTTTTAAGCCTATCAAGTGTTGTCACTCCCAAAGAAAACCTAAAAATCCTCTGCTTACTCACAATAATAAACAAATACTGGGGATAGGTGGGAATGATGCATTCATGGGGCTACCTGGTCATCAGGGTTTTCCTCTGCCACACAGGACTGGATGTAACTCATGAGGGAGTCGATGAGGCCGGGGCAGTTTCTCATTGCGTCTCTGTCTTTCTTCTGGCCACCGCTCAAGTTCCTATGTGCATACCAAAACATAATTATCATTGCTCAATATATCACCAACCCTCAATAGAGATCTTTGTGCAACTGAAAATATATTTCTTTGGTATTTCAAGAGAAACAATGGGAACTAACAAGTAAAGTGTAAACAAAAGCCACTAATAGCTATGGCATATTCTCACCGCAGGCAGCCCGTGGTAAAGTAGAAGACACTTGGATCTACATGGCTGTCAGCACTGCTCTCTGACCAGGAGGTGAATGGCATCATTATGTTTTTAGTCAGGATGGGCAGTGCTGTAACAATAAGTTCTTTCTTCAGCTCATCAGCAGATGACAGGTTCCACAGCAGGCCTACAATACAAGCAGGAGAATTGAATTGATGAATTATAAAAAAAAATCCTGCCGTGTAATTTTTTTATTCTAATGCAAACCAGATAATGTACTCAGTGGGCTTTATGACATTTCACATTTCTCAGAAGTTAGACTTATATGAATTTTACTTCCCCTTTCTATTCTGAAGAAATGTATGAATTGTATACAGAAACACAGGTGCAAACCAGGCATAAAATCTGTTTTAAAGTACTGCTGGAAACAATAAAAGTTCATCTATTGAATACAGGTGGTGGCAGTTATCTTGTATGTTTTAAAAATATTTAACAACCTGTCCCAAAAGGCCTACCAGTGATTTGTTTCTGGGTCTCAGTGGAATCTGACTCCTTTATTATTTTTAGGGCCTTAGCCACACCATCACAGTGCTGGACCTCAAGCTTGTTGTTCTGGTTCTTAAAGACAAGATTCCTCAGAGCCCCTGCAGCAGCCAGGACCACCCCTGGATTGGGGCTTAACAACAAGGCCACCAGAGGCGGAATACCCCCGAGTTGAAAGACCTGAAATAGAAAATTGTGAGGGGAAGAAGTCCATAAAATGTGAGACCAGAAAGTGAAGTCACAAAGTTAACACAAACTAAAATAGGCAATAATTTAATAATTGATCATTTTATTAATTATCTATTCAGAAGCTTCAAGAAAGACATTTTCTGAAACTATTAAGTTGATATTTATGAACTCAATGCCAATAACATAGCTTAAAAAAAAAAACAAGTGCATGACAGGATGATAGATGAACTCTCCTCCCTCTCCCCTAAGGCAGGTTACACAAAGGTCTTCAGAGCCCTCTTCCAGTTTTATCACTATTGCATAAGGTAATCCCCACACAAATGCCATTTTCTATTAAATGATACTCTAAAGCACAGCTCAGTGAGGGGAATATTTTATCTTCCACTACAACTAGTATCACATCAGTGCAGGCGGGATATGTAAGTGATCATCAGAGCATAATAGCAACTGCCTTTTGTCCACATTCAAACTCAGAACTACCCGCTCTATCTGAAATCACCCTGGTGTGGATTTGCAAGCTGCCATTATTGTAGAAAGACACGACTCTAGAACCCAGAATCATCTGCTGCCAGTAGCTTTATATTCTGTCTAAAAGCTGCCATTTATTAGGTTCTTGTTTTAAGCAGAACAAAGGACTTTTGTTCTCATTAAAATATATGGTTTAAATTTCATTTGAAGGCAAAAAACAGACAAAAGTAACTTCCTTCCCAGTCAGACAACTTGTGTATCATTTAAGTTACTTATGTTGCACACTGGCAACAATGAAACTGCCTCACAAAAGCTACAGCCGACATCATAGGTGCAAGGGTGACTAAGATGCTGAAGACAGTAATGATGGAAGAGAAATTGAGAGAGTGACCGTGGAAGAGAACAAACAAAAGTTTATTTTAGACAATGTTGTAAAAGGGACATAACCTCTACCGCCGATGAGGGGTGATAAAAAACTGCAAGTCTTCTGTGCTACTTTAAAGTTTTGACAATCAATGCAACAGTTTGCAGATGCTAAATTGTCATTTAGCATCGGTTCAGCTTGACTGGAACTTCACTAAAACCTCAAAGTCAAAAAATGCCAAAGAACAGTGTAATAATAACCAACACTACAGTGTGCATGTTTGGACGTTTGACAGTTCACTTGTAACAGGAAGCATATCCAGTAGTTCAACCTCTTCTTTGGTGCGCTCCTCATTGAAGGTGGTGTGTTGGATGAAGTTGGCTCCACACTGCTGGTAATTCTCTCCAGACTGTCTCAGGTACTCCACGGCCTCCCTTAGGGTCAGATCTGGCAAGCTAATTACAGAGTTGACCCTACAAGAACAGGCATAGTAAGGGATGAGAAGGGTTCACAGTTAATTATTAGTTCAAGGTGGATTTAGTTTAATGGTTTATTTGTAAAAAATACACCTGAAAGATAAAAAAAATCAAATCTTAATGACAGTGAGAAAAGTTAACTCACGCTGATGGCTGCTCTGTTTTGGAAATTTTAAGAGTACACATTTTGCCCTCGTTTTGAGAATGGGCAGAGGACGGCCGGACGATTCGTGTCTGGCTGCTTGTAAAGTTCATGCCATTACTCATGGAAAAGGTGCTCTGACGATTTCCTCGAACCTGAAAGGTGCTATGGCTTTGAGTTGCCTGTCCTTGAGCGTTCTACAAAAACAACACAAACAACACAGTTTAGAAATTTTTTTTTTTGTGGGGGGTGCGCTTTAACACAGACTACATAAAATACAGAATTTGTAAAAAATAAAAACTAATCACCATGGACAGAGAAGTAGGAGAAATAGGAGAGACCAAAGAAGGGTCACTGCGACTGGATTTGAGCCCATTGGATTTCTGCAGCCAGGTTGAAGTCTTGGTTTGCTGTTCCCGTGTCCCCGAAGAGCTGAAATGTCTTCCTACCGTGGTTCTGGTGGAGAGACTACGACTCTTCTGAGCATTCATCTGAAGAGAAGGAGCACACATCTCAACAGGTGTACTTACTGTACAGTAAAATCACCAATTTAAAGTTATAGGACTCTATATATATATATGTATATGTATGTATGTATATATATATATATATAGCCAGCAGCAGTCTCCCCTCCCCCTCATCTCCCTCATCTCTCTTATCTAAAGCTTCCATGAGACAAAAAAAAAAAAAATCACTGAACCTCATTTACTTTAATTAAAGGTATTAATTTAAATGAAACCACAAGTAAAAATCCTTTAAATGTAAATCCTTTTCACTTTGTAATTTTGATGCATGTATTTCCATCAGCTCAAGGAGCCTTTATTTTTTCATTATTTAAGTTGATGTGAGATATCAAATAGGTTTGCTAGTAGTTTTTCAATGGAAAAAATAAATATCTGTTCATTTAAAAAGTCAAAACTATTTTTGATTTTGTTCATAGTATTGATGTAATGATCTTAGGTATATGTGTGTGTTATCGGTTATCGGTCTTTAGGATCTGAAAGTTATCGGTATCGATTTTAAAACACAGTTATCGTGCATCCCTATATATATATATATATATATATATATAAACAAAAATAAACATATTTCACAAAGTCAAATGTAACCACAGCCGTTCATATTGATTTTGCTTCATTATTCTGGGTTTGGGATCAGCACTGGGGGCCTTGTGAGGTTCAGTGTTCTGCCCAAGGGCACCATTTCCATCGGTACAAAAAGACTGTAGTACACCTGCACTTCTGTCTTTTTTTTTTTTTTTTTTCACCCTGGCAGTGTCCTGGGCAGCCTTTTTGAGGGCAGCCAACTATACTCCACACCTACCCCAACCAATAAGGAATACTATGACCTGCTAAAGCCCTGGAGGAGCAGCTAATCCTTTTTCTACACAAACAGTTTTCAAAGACATCTGTAACCCAAGGGACAAGACTGTGACCTGACACAAAGCCTGTAAACTTCTTAAGTTTCTTTCCTTTTCTCAATTTATGTTGAGACTGCAGATTATAGCTAAAATTCACATTCACAAAGGTAAAATAGCCCATCATCCCAATTTGTTTGCATGAACAGGTAAAGCTGAGTGCTTTAAGATCATCTTTTTGTGTATTAGTCTTCACAACAAGATTACTTGTCATGTGTGTATTTCAGTATGGCCTGAAGAAGGCTGAAGAAAAACACAAAAAAATTAAAAACATAATCATATCTTGCTGGGGTTTATGTGATCAGTAAAGAGGAAAATGAGCTGCAATGCAACAATGTCAGGAAACTGCCTTTGACATGTTGACATTCAGAATAATAATCTAACAAGAATGAATATTTGATTACATGGAACCTGGCTGCTTAGAGACCCACACATGTAAGTCTTGTTTCCAATTGCAGTGGTGGTTGGGCAACCATTTATGAGTGTAGCCCTGCTACTTCACATCAACAGTGTGACAGAGATCTGCCATTATTCAGTTGGGTATAATCTGGGAGAATAAGCAGACAGGGCTGGAAGAAACAAATGAATTCAGGAAAGCAAACAGAGGCCACACAGAAAAGCCACAGACTGCTGCTGGCTTAAAAACAACCTGACAGTTTTCTGAAAAACTCCATGTCTGGAAGGGAGATATACACAGAGGTTGCATCCAGGTTGCACATCTTAAATAAGTGACAAAAATGAGAGAATGCCGTGTGCTGAAAAAAAGACACTGTCCACAATAAGAAAGAAGTTATAGCTGATAATATGAGTGGTGATTATTAATACAATGATGATCTAATAGAAAGAACCTGCATCAACAAGGCAACTGTTTAATTTAAAAAAAGAAAAAAAATGTCAGTTTAACAGCTTTTAACTATTTTACTATTGTATTTTCAACCTTTAGGTTATGTTTCCAGACAGACTAAATGTCATATTGTGCCTAAACAGGATACTGTCCTGCATTAAGGGGGGATATTCATCATCTATAATATCCCATCAAACAAAGCCTGATATGGTTTCCGAAACGGATATAGATGTATAAATTTGATTATTCCTTTGGAGCTTCTGTTACAACTTAATGAGAAAGACGGCTCAATTAATGTCATATAATTTCTTTTACCAGCGTTTTTCATTAATGAATTAAAAATAACAATAATAATTTCCCTATAGCAGCTAAAGCACTCAATTTAGCACAGACAGTACATTGATAGGGGATTATAAAAGATAAAAAAAAAGCTTGGCATTGCTTTTATGATGAACCTATTACCTTTGTCAATGGAATTTTATTTTGCAACACACAATGTGACACAGATATAACTCATGATGTGATGTTCATGAGAACATCACCACACTCCCAAGAAATGCCTCAACTCCCTGTCAGTAGGTCATGTCGGGCCAATCCTGAGCAAATACACACACAAGCAAACACACAAACACTCACAAAACCACAGAGCTGAAGCAAACTTGTCTGTGGAATCTGGACTAGCCCGTTATAGTTTATGTGTCAGTTTCACCCCGACTCTTAATAACTGAGCTAAGAAGAGAAGCGATTTAATATCCACCGACTGTTCATGGAAATGTGCATATACACACTTGCCCACAAACATACCTTAATGGTAATTAAAAATAAATAAACATGCATAAATATGTCCAGCTCACTGACTTACTTTTTTCCCTTGTGTTAGGACCCCAAATGTCTCAATATGGCAAAAAAACATGTGGATTACCTAATGAGAAGATTTCAGCCTCACTATCTGTTCATCCTTAAACCATGTCATAAAGCAGTTACTCACCACTGAGCACACCCTTGCAGTAAGTGTTAGTAATTAGAAACAGACTTAAAGAAACCCGTTTTAAGTGTGTTCCTATCAGGATTTTTTGGACTGATCACTAAATGCTGAAAGTAGAACCAGCTGATATCAGGTCATAGGGTCTATTCAAAGCCTTCGTCTAAATAGACATCAATATTAATTATTCTGTTTACACGTTTATAAGTATCAAACTTATAGAATAGGAAAGTCTTATGATTTGGTGACTATTCATTGTAAGGTAACATGCACTCCCTCCACTGATGTGAACAAATAAAGTTCTCAGGTGGAATAAAATTTGAAATGAATGGTACAAGTCTTCTCCCCAATTTGTTTTATTGTTTTCTACTGGGCTTCTCATTATAGAAACATTCAGTGCACTACTATTGTATCCCAAATAATTTCTGATTCCAAAATGATAATTTCGCTATCCCAACAAAGGGGAGAGAAAAGAAAACCAGATAAGCTGTTGATTTATGTTGCCATAAACACAAAATCACCTGTTATTGTATTGTATATGGTTTGTATTACTGACATACTTTCAGTGTCCACATTTTTAATAACTGAGTATACTGCAAAACTTCAACTCTAAGGAGTTCAAAATGTAATAAAATATTTTCCCTGTCTGTTTTGTTGGGTTAGAAAAAAAGAAAGAAAACAGAACAAAACATATTTTTCCTGACTTTCAGATGCTTTGGATTCACATCTGTTAATATTTAATTTTAGATTAAATTTGGAAGCTTTTAAAGCACTAGCAGTAATGTAATAAGTTGTCATTTAACTCCAGAGATATTACTGCACCTGCCTCTTCTGTACTCAGCTCTGTGAATTCAGCAAAGTGCTTTCTTTTTGCGAGTAATAATCTTGAATCGATGACCTATAATTGCATTTTCAAGATACTACTAGGGGTGAGTATTGGCAAGGACCTCACAATATGATATGTATCATGATACTTGGTCACGATACGATATTGTTGTGATATCGTGAAATATTGCAATATTCTACACAGTTAATATCAAAATTAAAAGTAGAGATGAAAAATCAAGTTGCTGTATATGTTCATCAGATGATATTGATCATTCAGAGGACAAATTAAGTCAAAACTATTTGCTTCAAATCAACCTATTTATTGTTTATTATTAGTGTTTTTGCACATTTAAGTATTCACAATGCGTCTAATACATGAATTTTCCTAAAAAATCGATATTAGGAGCTGAAAAATCGATATTATATTGGGCGGCCGAAAATCGCGATATATTGCCAAATCGATTTTTTTTTTTTCACAACCCTAGATACTACACTGGCATAATCATGTATATGCACAAAGTTTCTCCTTTTTAAGTTTCATTCAAAAGTGTGTAATTTGACCCAAATGTGAAGAATCTGTATCACAAAACTACATTGCATTTGTTTAAGATGGAAAAAGATGGAGCACACTCCACTCTTCTTTTCACTTTTACACCAAAAACATGATCTGCTTCTGGAACCGGCCTTTAAGAGGCGACAAATGATGATCAGTAGTCTGATCACTGAAATACAGCTTGAGGGGAACAGCCACATTCAGACAGTATGTTTGTGTCAACCACATTCCAAAGCAGGATCTAGTGTTTTGCTTTTTTTTTTTTTTAACAGACTATATATTTCAACATTCAAGCTTATTTAGTGATTGATAAAAGTTAATATCACTTTTCTTTCTGGCGCAGGCTAAATTATGATGGCAGGCTCATCTAATTCTTTTTTCTTAAATACAAAGAATCTGGATTCGACTTTGATTTCCAGAGGTGGAAGCAACGAAGGTAGAAGAAACTACCTTTGAATGCAATTAGTCAGACATACAAACAATTAGAGAAACAAAGAATGTGACATAAAGAAAGCGACAACCACAGTTGTATCTAGAAAATATATTCAAGTTGGAGTGCAGCTTAGTTGGAAAGCTGATGAATGACAGTTGCCAGTTTTGCAGTAAAACCCTTTTGATCAAACACGTTATCGGCAATTCTGCTGCCAGCTTGTTTTTTAATTGTGGCTCTTGGACGCTCTTGTATGAGTCATTGCATAAACTTTCAGCAAAGAGGTGGAAGCATAAAGCCCGCCCCATCGCAATTGGTTTGGGACGTTCTGGCTGGGTTACATTCAGTTTAATATAGACAACAATGTTTCTGCCCCATGTATATTTGAATGTGTACCATGCATGTGACACAGAAATCTCAAGTTCAGACTGTGATATGGTGCCACTGAAGAAGAATAAAAATTACCACTCTGTTGTTGGCTGTTGATATGCCGGAGTTGTTGCGGTTGTACATGCCATTGGTTTTGACTGGAGGAAACTTGTATGTTCCAAACTCTTTATAAATTGTCCAAGTCGGCGAAGTTGTGCCTGTTAAAATAAAAGATATATGAGAAAAAACTGATGCTACCAACAGATAAACAGTCAATAATGCAAGATAAATAATGTGCAAATGTGTGTAAAACGTGTTTCACTGGATCTTCACCATCATCAGTAGCTCACATCCAGTACATGCATATATTAAAGCTGTGTAATTAATCGTGACTTCAATTCGGCTCTCAACCATCACTAAAATGGTGTAATCCAGAATGAAATGAAAACTTTTCCACATATTCTGTGTTGTGATCTGAATGATATGCACACTTCAGGCATGTACTCTACTTGGCGATATGTGAGTAACTCCTTTTTTTCGGGAGGGAAAGACTTGGAGGAAAAAAAAAAACATTTGAAACTCAAGATTTGAAATTTCAGTTTACAGCAGAAATCAAGGCATTTAATCTGAAGTTTGATAAATACAAAATCCTTCAAATGTCAGTGGATATTGGAAAATGGAAAATCATTGTGATTCATAATCGAGCAGTTCTAACATTTATTGCTATGTGTTTTACCTCAGATAAACTTTACATGAGACACCCAAACAGACATGACATCATGTGAGTCACAGTTAACAGGCCTCGTGTGTTCACTGTGCCATCAAGCTGAGATATGTGTGTTTAGCTCTTTGTTTGCTTGGTTTGTACGATGATTCATTGAAGAAAACTTACTCTCCTGTATGCTATGCCAAATGTAAGAAAGCTACCGGAAACGACTGAAAAAAATGATGAAAACCACATTTATATGCATTACAAATCCTTTAGAAATTAAAGCACAAGGACTAGTGCTTTTTAATTCTGCATCTTAACTTCTTAGTTTAGAAGAGACTAAGTTTTGCTTTTTTTTTTTAAACTTTCATATAAATTACATTACAATACCTAAAATTTTACGAATGTTGTCGGGAGTGATTTTATCGAACCGTGCCCAATATTTCAGTTTTACTGAGGCATTTGTCAAAGCCTCAGTAAAACCGCTGTTTAACACAATTAAGGATTTTTAAACTCACTTCACACATTTTTCAAATCACAAATATCTATATTTCAATTCTTGTATTTTGTTTGTTTGTCTGTTTTAATTCTGACCTGATTTCCAAACTCAGCTTCAAAGCTCAGAGTAACTAGGATGTTTTCGGCTGTGCTATTTCACACAACTGAGTTTGAAACCATCGACACGTGGTTATAATTTGTTTTAAAGCTTATATTATTACCAGTCACCTCCTGGTGCACACCCCTCCTCCTTCTGTCTCCCACCATACAGGAGAGGAAAAGAAGAGAAGTGGAGAGAGTGGAGAGAGAGCAGAGCTACAGCCCACCTGCCCGCATTACACTATCTTGGACTGGAAACTGCGTCACTTACTCCCTTTTTTTATCTGTCAAACTTGATTAAACGGTGTGTTTTTCCGTAATTATGTAACCAAGAAATAAAAATCAACAATTTAAAACAGCATATTGAGCCAGGTTGAGTATTTCTGTATTTAAAAAAAAAAGTTGTGACGCATAATCTTTCAGTAAACAAGGGAAACCTCTTATATGAACTATGCGTAAACGTCGTTGTTATGGTACCTAGCAGACAATACTGCCGTCTATGACATGTAAACAAACTATCTGATTTGAACACCAGGTTCCATACTTGTAGGTGAAATAGAAACGGTGCTGGTCTTGCTCTGTTTGGACTTGCTCCTCTTAATGGTGTGAACTTGGTTCAGCACGCGCTGCTGTCCGGTGCTCAGGTTTTTATCCGAAGGCAGCGCGAGCGAGGTGTCCTCCACGACCGTTAACGGCCATCGCCGATCGCAGCGGCTCCGGTGCCATCATCTTCACCGACTAAGTACCCTTTCCGCACGCAGGTGAGTTCAACCAGCTCCCAGGAAGAGTGGACTCGGGGAAGCAGAGGAGAGGCGCAGCCGAAGTGCCAAATACGCAGAGCGGTTGTGCGTTCCCAAACGCAGCCGCGGACGACTCCACCCTTGAAACCGCGCCCCACCGAGCACCTAGGAGGAGACTTCCCAAACAGGTATGGGCTGGAGGGTGGAGCCGAGGCCGAGCCCATTTTACAGTAGCTGCGATATGTGTGAACCCGCAGGAAGATACTGCAGACAAAGAGGGCGAATTTAAAACCTATGCTACAAACGTTTCACAATAATTTTGCATCATTTTCCAGAAAAGAAATCATGAACTTCATTGACTAGAGTCACAAGCAGAAAAATACACGTTTAAAGAGGTGTGGCAAGGGACGCTAACGGAGGGCGCGGGCGAGGATTTGATCCCCAGACTCCCGGTGAAAGTCACATGTGCTTACCAGTCAACCAAAGGGATATCCCGTTGGTCAAATAGCCAGGACACGTCATCAATCGGAGGTATATATGGTGACAGGACCCCCACACTGTCACAGAGGCTAAATTAAAGGCTGCATTTACACTCATGTTTTTGAAATATCAGCTTTATAGTCTATAGTAGCAATGTTTGAGTTGTAAACATATCATACAATAGCCTTGGGTCATTAGCTTACACAACAAACTGTTTCTTTTTAAAATAAGATTACCTTTGTCAATTCAAGATTTGAATCATTTTAATTGCTGACGTTTGAAGCAAAACGTCAACAAAACACAGAATTAGCTCCTCCCACCTATCTCCTCAGTCCTCCCCAAGAAAACCTACTCCATAATAAACTTTCCCAAGTCCCCCCCCCTTCCCTATTTCATGTGCAGGACCACCAGCATAAATCCCCCCACCCCCATTTGTATTTGTGATTGGCTGGAGCAATGTTCTTTTATGCTTTGGGTTTGGAGGTTCTTTGATTCTTTTATAGTTTGCCACTTCTGTTTCCAAGTTACAGAGCACACACTGTCTATGAGGACCAGTTTTTTGTTGTTGTTGTTGTTTTTTGGTTTTGTTTTGTTTGTTTGTTTGTTTTTAAACTGTGCAAACAAGGTGGGCAGCAATTGTTTGAAGAGCAGATATTCACTGACTGTGGCAAAAAACATTCTGGGTTACAAGTCATATAAAATTGCCCACTATACACTTAAATATCTGCATTTTCCAGATTTGACTGTTTACCATTTAAGTCAACATGACAAAAGTTTAGGACCCTAGCCCTAAAGAAGCAAATTTACATTGAGTAAATATTTTAACATTTATACAAATGAATAAAAATGTCAGTTATTAAAAGATATATTCAAAGTTCATAGACTGTCTTTACTGTCTGGCTTGGCCATGAGACGTGATGAGCACACGTGAACCAACTTGAGAGGAGTGAAACGAAAAAAAGAAAAGATTCAGAAAGGACAGGTGCAATTAGATGAGATCAACTGAAATGAAAGGGGGAGGGAAAAGAGACAATATGAACACATCCACTTTCCATAACCGGATTATTTTGGCAAAGTTTCTGCAGGTGACGTTTTCCCAGCACACCCTTTGCATAAATGCTGTCAAAGCACTAATTGTATATTACAGGGCACTCCGGGCATGCATCCAAGAAAATGTAAATCGCTGTGCTTGCAGATAAACTTAAACCCCTCATTAATATTGTTTTTACAGAGTTTTTCTATCTCACAGGAGAATGAACATGACTTACACTTATTTGATCAAGAGATAGTTTAAATGCTTTCTAGCCCAGGGTGAGGGACAACCGTACAATCAGACTGATTAGCTCCAGGTCAGATAGATAAAGTAATAGCCATATCACAAGAGTTGGCTTTTTTGAATTTCCTACTACATGAAAATAGCTTTGCAGTGTTATTACGCTTATTGCAAATTATACAGTATCACACCCAGTCTGTAGGCTTTTTATGCATGCGTCACTCTAACTCACTTGAAGGTTTGGAAGCAAGGTTTAGTCCACACACACCCTAATGTCTGCCAATGAGAAAACCAAAAGAACCTGTTTAGGAAACTTGGAAGTAAGAGGTGTCAGGATTATTCAAAACCCATAAAAACAAAAAAAAAAAAAAACAAAAAAAACTGTCATTTGAAAAAGAAAATTCACTCTTTCACTTCTAATGTTTTACACATTAGGAAATGAACAGGAAAAGAACAATCTTATCAGGTCTATAAACTGTGTAAGTACAACCTTAGATAAACCACAACATACTACACTGTCGCTATTTAAGTTTACATGTTAAAATAAAAAAGTGTGTGAAAACACAACACTTAATAGTTATAACCAGAAGAAACCATTTTCTGTAATTATATTGTGCATGATATCCAATTGACTTCCTTGTGAAGCCCACACTTCATTAAAGCATCCCTCCAGTTTGAGAAGGTCTGCAGGCATTTATTTGTGAAAACAGCTTTCTGAAGGCCTTGCCATATTTCAGTCATGTTGCTCACCAACGTAGTAACATTGTTTTGTTTCATATGCAATTTTCAGCCAACTTTAGACAACAAACGACCTCACATTTGATAGTAGAATACTGTGGTATACGGGGAATTCATGGTCTGTTACTGTTATGGTAAAGTGTCGCTTAAAGGACATAAATTTCAGGGAGACCTTTATGTCCTGAATATGTAAATGGAATCTGGTCCCAATACTAACTTTGGTATGTGGGATATCGTCATTTCTGATACTGTAATCTCCATACTCGTCTGGAGCTAGGACACGTATCCATCAGGATTTTATCTTAAGGTTCTTTTGATTTCAGACATTGTTAAAAAAACAGTTTCTGATGTCTCATTGTCATTCCTGCATCAACTGCCTCATTAGTGTGAGTAATGTCCATTCCCTTTGTACAAACAGAATTAAAATTCACCTTTACCTCAGTCGCAGCCAAGTCTGATTTAACTGTTTTAACCTGCCTCACCAGAACTATAATTTTACAGGCAAAATAGCCATTTTTGCTGTAATGATTACACAATTTATGACCATCCTTGACAGTTTATATGAAATATTTTAGCTGCTGTGCTATATTAAGGTTTGGTGAAATGTGGCCACTCAACGGAGTCAGACAAGCTCACAGGAACTTGAAGATCGGTTACGTCAAGTATCTCCAGTTTGGCCTCATCTGTCCAAAACAATAATTCACAATTGGTCAGGTAAGTAGCAGAGGGGGTTGTTAATCAGTTTCAGCTGCTTTGGTGTTAATTAAATTAAAAACAGGTGCACTAGAGGGGCAACAACGAGATGACCATCAAAACAGGAATGGTTTTACAGGTGGAGGCCACTGACATTTTTTCCCCTCATCTTTTCTGACTCTTTTTCACCAGTTTTGCATTTGGCTAGGGTCACTGTCACTGCTGTTAGCAGGAGGCGATACCTGGACCCTACAGAGGTTGCACAGGCAGTCCAACTCCTCCAGGATGGCACATCAATACGTGCCATTGCCAGAAGGTTTGCTGTGTCTCCCAGCACAATCTCAAGAGCACGGAGGAGATTCCAGGAGACAGGCAGTTACTCCAAGGAGAGCTGGACAGGGTCGTAGAAGGTCTACAACCCATCAGCAGGACCGGTATCTGCTCCTTTATGCAAGGAGGAGCAGGAGGAGCACTGCCAGAGCCCTACAAAATGACCTCTAGCAGGCCACTGGTGTGAATGTCTCTGACCAAACAATCAAACAGACTTCATGAGGGTGGCCTGAGGGCCCGACGTCCTCTAGTGGGCCTTGTGCTCACCGCCCGGCACCGTGGAGCTCGACTGGCATTTGCCACAGAACACCGGAATTGGCAAGTCCGCCACTGGCGCCCTGTGCTTTTCACAGATGAGAGCAGGTTCACCCTGAGCACATGTGACAGACGTGAAAGGGTCTGGAGAAGCCGTGGAGACGTTATGCTGCCTGTAACATCGTTCAGGTTCCGGTTCATGACCGGTTTGGTGGTAGGTCAGTGATGGTCTGGGGAGGCATATCCATGGAGGGACGCACAGACCTATACAGGCTAGACAACGGCACCCTGACTGCCATTAGGTATCGGGATGAAATCCTTGCACCCATTGTCAGACCCTATGCTGGAGCAGTGGGTCCTGGGTTCCTCCTGGTGCACGACTATGCCCGGCCTCATGTGGCGAGAGTATGCAGGCAGTTCCTGGAGGATGAAGGAATTGATGCTATTGATTGGCCCCCACGGTCGCCTGACCTAAATCCAACAGAACACCTCTGGGACATTATGTTTCGATACATCCGACGCCGCCAGGTTGCACCTCAGACTGTCCAGGAGCTCAGTGATGCCCTGGTCCAGATCTGGGAGGAGATACCCCAGGATGCCATCCGTGGTCTCATTAGGAGCATGCCCCGACGTTGTCAGGCATGCATGCACGCATATGGGGGCCATACAAATTACTGAATACCATTTTGAGTTACTGCAATGAAATTTTAGCAAAATGGACTAGCCTGCCGCATCATTTTTTCACTGTAATTTTTGGGGTGTCTTTGAATTCAGCCCTCTGTAGGTTGATAATTTTCATTTCCATCAAATGATGTGGCACCCTTTTGTTCCTAGCACATCACCCAGTCCATATCAGTATAAATAAACAGCATGATTTTTTTTCCCCCATTGAGATCTGATGTCTTTTCAAAGTGTTTCTTTAATTTTTTTTGACAGTGTATTAGAGTATATGACCTTTTCTTTGGCCAGGCAGTGTATATCAAGCCACATCAAGAAACATGTGCTGGTCTTTGTGTAGTTGTTATGCATTTTCGCCACTTGTCTTATCTCATACTTTTCATACTCTGAAAGTGCATTAAAAAATCCAGAAAAAAAAATATAACCACCTAATGACTAATGTAAACTCTATGAACTACTGCATAAAAAGTGTAGGGATCAACCCTTTAAAAGGTACCAACATCACTTAATCCTTGCTGTATATGCTTTGGAAGAATGACATATAACATTAAATTACACAAGATTATGTTTAACTGACAGCTCACACTGCAGGAAGTAATTAATGCCAGGGCCTCACATTTACACAAAATAATCTCTACTTTTACTTGTAACTTCTCCATAGGTTGCATAAAAGTGAATAAACTATGCAGATATTTCATTTTAAAATCATTTACATAGTACATATAACTATTTTATAGTAGCACTAGTTTAACAGATAAATCCAGTCCTGTTAGATAATGAACATACATGATCTTAATATAAAAGCACAAATGTGACGTTGCACAAGCATGAGGGCACAGTATCCATAAGCGAAGAAGGTAAGACATAAAGTCAAGTTTTTATACGACTGTATTACAACAGTATAGTTGTGTGAACACTTGAACTTGAGGTGACATCACCATCTAGCAGGACAAATGAGTACTGCAATGTCTGGGGCATGAAAATTACTGTACTGTTGGACGTGATCTGTAACTGAGGAAAATAAACTGATCCGACTGTCAAAGCCGTACATTTGGTTACAACATTGTAGAAAAGCAAGACTCAATTATGAAAACAAACGCTAGACAAAAAAAAAAAAAAAAAAAAACAGCAATGCATGTGTATTTGAAACTGAGGCAGATACATATCTCAGCTCAGCTCCTTTGTACCCATGCTTGTAGTAAAGGAATATCTCTAAATGACTTCAGAAGAAAAGAGATTGATCTCTTTCAGTGCTCTTACAATTTTCAGTACAAACATGCTTTTTAACAAGTCTCTCTTTTGAGATAAACAAATAGCATGCATTTGTCTGTTTCTCAGGGTTGGTATTAAATGTAAGATGGAACAAATCCATGCTGCACATATTTGTTCCATCTTACATGTAGTACCAACCCTGAGAAGCAGACAATTATCTCTAGCCGTGCAAATGAACTTGACTGATGTTTAGCATTGTGGTTGCTACAGTTCTGAGGTTGGACATCGAGTAACAAAAATGGAAAGAACATGGAATTCAAATCAGGTTAAAATGGTTACAATTATATATTTATTTTTGAATTCATTAAGAAAGATTTCACCCCCCCCCCCCCCCCTTGTTTTTCTACCACCATGTGATTTTATTGGTATGGCATAAAGGGACAGATTTAATTCTTTGAATAGACTTGACCAAAGGACCGATGAGTGCAAGCCAGACGTAGCACAGGCTGGAAACTGATGATAAAACTGCAACACAACAAGAAAATTAAGTGACAGTCTTATTTAACAGAACCAAATGTTTCATGTTGTTATGATAAAATTAAAAAGACAAAATCATTTGCCTTCACATGGTTAAAGGACTTTCCTGCTGGGAGAGGTGTGTTGGAGTCACATAGGACATACAGTCTATATCTAAAAAATAAAATAAAATAAAATACTGGCAGCCATGTTTTACGGAAATCCAAAACATTATGTAAAACAAAAAAGAAAAAGTGTCATCTGGATAACTTGTTAGTGTTTTCAGGCAAAAAACAAAATTCGACCCCAGTGCACCATGGGTGACTTATGTGGTCTGTACCATACATACATCCAAAAGATACAATAAAAACATCCATAATTTGTGATCTTTAGTGTAACACATCTTGCCGTGCTAATGGGAAAGAAAATAAACTTACAAAAATGCACCCATTTATCTTCTTTTGGCTTATAACAGTACCATTACAAATGTAGTGTACATATCTTATACATCAGTGCTCGTCAGCTTAAGGTTTTAAGAATCAAAGCACATTCTTATCCCAACTTGCGTGGAGGTAGAAATACTGCAACAAGCCCACACAGTCAGAGTAGAAACAGTTTTGTGTCTACAAACAGTAAAAGTAATTCTCTCATTAAAAAGTGTGAACTCAGTCTAAATTATTCTGTTGTTTTCAAATAAATGTGAGCCAATATTTTACGCACCTCTGAGATTTTCCCTTCACAGTGTGTACCACTGGAAACCTCTGGAAATCTCGAAATAGCAAATATTCCTAAATCTTTACTCACTCTTCACACTTGATACTGTTTAAAAAATAAATACAAAATGCACGTCTTTACATGTAGTGCATCATTTTCTGAGAACAGGCAGACTTTCTGCAATGTGATCCTTGGATCTTTGAACAGACTGATTTCACACTAGGCTGTAAATAAGGATATACTGCAGAGGGCTGGTTTAAATTGTACCTTTCAAAGATAATATAAACCGTAAAAGAAAGTCATTGTGGCAGATTACATTAACGGTGATTAAATGATCCATCTGTCAAATTATATTCAAACTCATCTCACATCAGTCTCACCTCTGTTGTAAATGCATATGCTGGGGTTAAAAATCACAGATTTTTAGTGCATCACAGTTACAATCCCACTGTGTCAAAGTTTAAAGTATGATTGAAGGATCTAAGTGAATACAAGTGGTTTGAAGCGTTTGTTTTACTCGGTAATTTTTCAATGCCCGTTGGTAAACTGAATTTGACAGTGAACGTGAAACATGTCTGTGACAGGTGGTTCACTCACGTTATGAGATCTGTCCACACTCACAGCAATGTAAAGACATATGCATTAAACAAGCAGCAGGTATGACTACAGTGTGATGGTTGGTCTGATAAAAACAAGTGTGAGTTTAAAGTCGGGGAGGGAGTTCTGAGTGTTGAGCTGGACATAGTGTTTAAGCTGTACTGTATGCATCAAAAAGTCTGAAAAGTCTCTGCATGCACGCAGGCAACATGCTGCTAGTCATTGACTAGTCGATAAACATGGTACTGTGCGCCGTGTTCACTCGTCGACACTTCAAACACAAAGGCAATGCACAGCAGAGTCTCCTGAGTTTCTCTGTTGGACACCACCTGGTAAAAAATAAAGAAAAAGACCAGGAAGAAAGGTCAGGATTTTTGAGTGAACATGTGAGTTAAGCTCGGAGATGCTAATAATGCAACAAAAGCTGGAAAAGTTGTAAGACAACAGACTTAGAAAAAAATACTTGCATACTTACAGAATTTGATTATATTATATTTCATCATTTTACTTTTTTTTTTTTTTTTACATTGTATTTTATAAAATTCCTAACTACAGTGATGTAATGGGATTACATAATGGCACCTGTAGGATGGTGAAGTTCTCCAGTACACTATTCATCATATATTTCTCTGGCAGGTGTTTGAGTTTGTGGATGAAGTTGATCATATATTCACACATGGGTGAACGATGGATACGGAACACGTACTTTCCTCCTTCCAAATGCGCATATTCTGTCTGGAGAGGGGGAATAATAACATGCATCACAAATAAAATGGTTTCAATACTGTGTATAGGAAATACTTTCTATGTATCCAATTAGCAGCTTCATTTTCTCACCTCAACCTTCTCCACCACCTGTTTGCCAAATGAGCAGACCTTTGTAGAGACACTTATAGTGATATTCTCGGTTCCACAGTACTGGCTGCTCACTCCATAGAACGCACCAGAACCCTCTTCAACGTCACTGCTCAAGTCCGCCTGAAACGAGCCCAACACAATGTACAAAAAGTGAGAAGTGGTCGTTATGCTGACTTGTTTTGTGTAAAATGTTCTTATACTTGAGAAAGTTATTGGTATTCTGTCCTGTATTCTGTCCCTGTTTTGTGTTTAACATGTTCTTCAGTGCCCCCTGTACTTTCTGTGGAGGATTGCAGTTGGAAATGAACATTTGCCACTAAACTGGAAAGCTGGAAATTTCATATCAATAAGTTTTCACACTTTGTGTAATCGATCTTGATGTCTAATTGTTTAAAAACTAAGTACAATGAGGAGTTAAAGAGAAAAAGAGCTAAAAAAAATACCAAACACACACATTAAAAAATAAAATAATTTTTTTTTAAAATCAAGATTTGCTAAAACTTTTGATGCACATTTTCCCAATAATTTAGCCTGGCCAGCATCGTTATTTTTTTTTTTTTCTTCTTTGACACAAAGAATTAGTCTGGTTCCTCTGTTTTCATGATTTGCAGGAGGCAGTGTGAATGGATGCAGAAGAAACTGCCTCTGGACACCATAGAGCCTACCGGAGTACCGCAAAAGATGACATGTAAAGTGGCAGCACACATGCTTATCCAGGGCTCTGCAGACCAACTCCTCTCCAGTCTTTTCTCCACGCTTGTGGCTTCCCCAACTTATTCCAATAGACAAGATCATCGCTTGAGTAGCCATCAGTGCATGATCTTTTCCTTTTTGAATGGACAAAAACATAGCCTGGAATTTCTTGTGAGGTTCAGCATGTCAGCATTCTTCCTCGTCCCCTCTTCTTCACGCTGAATCGGTGCTTTCCATCTTGCAACAGCAAGAGAACTCTTTTAGCCACCGTGTCACGTCAGCCATGAAGGAATAGATGCATAGCTTCTTTGCTTTGGAGCTGTGTGTGTTATACACTCCGCAGCACTGCAGTTGCACACCGTAGTTGTTTGAAGGTAGAAAATGACACAAAAACAATGATCTGCATCTCTTGTTTTGGCTTGTTGCTTTTGTTGTCATGTGTGCAAAAAGCCCCAAAAGTAATGTGTTGCGACTGGTGCTGCCACCTAGCAGATATAATTAGCAGGACTTTTGTGGTACTCAAAAGAAAAAATCATGAATTTCACAATATTCAACCCCCCCACCCCCCCCCAAAAAAGTAATTTAGACGATTGTGAGACGGTTAGTTAGGTTTATCCTACCAGTGATGTGTTGTTGCAGTAGTAATCCTAGTGCAACATACATACATATCTGTACAATACAAATATGCATGGTAGAGATAAAGCCAATCACAGAAACAAAACCTGTGACATAGGTAGACATGGTGTGCAGTGGCAGATGAATTCCAGTAACTGTTTTGCAGTAAAAACTTGCTGATCCAAGTTGTTATTAGCAATTCTGGAGTCATCTTGGTAGTTCTGAGTAGTGGCTCTTGGACAGTCTTGGTGACACATAATGAGACATCACATAATGCGTCATCACATAATGCCCGACCCTACTCTGTTGTGATTGGTTATGTATGTTCTTTAATGGTGAGAACTGGTGGTCAATGGTAGGAATACTAGTCCCATTTAATGACAGAATTTTTGCAAATTGAATGGTTAGAACTGGCCAGGCTACCAATAATTGACTTGTGACTTGCAAGGTTAAAAAATGTCCCTTCCTTAATAGGTTTGTCTTATAGAGATATTAGTATGAATACTGGATTGTGCACTAACCCAGAACTTGACAAGAAAGAATGCATTGTGTGGCCCCTTTTCATACAGCTCCTTCAGGCCTCCTTTCTTCTCGGAGAATTTGTCGTAAATCTGCCTCACATCTATAGACTCCAAAACAGGGTCACTGTAGCCTGGGTTAGATGGCCCAATGTGTACAAAAAGGTGTTTATACTGTAGGAGAGAAGTAGAAAGGGTTAAAAAAAAAAAAAAAAAAAAGAAACGGAAACTGTCATGTCAATCACTGTTGATTCCTTGTTAGTTAAAAGGGCTTGATGTCTGTACCGTTTCTCGATCTCTCTGGGTCTCCATAAACGCAGAATACTCCAGTAGCCGTAGTTTTGCTGAGGCAATGGTTCTGTCTTGCCATACAGGAGCTGCTATTGCTGCAGGCCGTGAAGGTGGCAGGGCCTCATAACCTGTGATAAATTTAAATGAGAAAAATGCAATTACCATGACAACATTAACAGTAAGGAGGCTAATCAACGATTTTGTTTCCACGCTTACTGATCGGTGCAGGGACGGGGGCTGGTAGTGTAGTGTACGGAGGCTGGGCAAAGGGCTTAATGCTATGGTTATTAAAAAGAGCAGGGAAGCCAAAATGAAAAAAATGTGTCAGCTGAAGCAAGATTTGTCCAGTTTTAAACTATCAAAACCAACTAATTTGGCACTGATACTTACTCCTGAGAATGTCCAGGCTGTCCTGGTACAGGGCCGGGCCAAAACTAAGTAAAAAAGAAAGCAGAAAAAGAGGTTAAGAAAAAAAGACTATCACGAAGCAATTTACAGAGAAACTAACACAAGGAGCAGTGTGTTTTTGTCTCACTCTGACTGGAGGAGGGAAGGGAGTCTGAGGTTTCATAACACTTGCAGACACAATCTGAGCTGATGAGAGGTTGGCTACTGTTTGCAGTGCCTTGTCTTTGGATACCTGGTCCTAAATGAGAAAGGTAAAACACAATGAAAATGCCTGTTCTAAAAACTTTCAGTAAAATGCAAGTTACCATTTTAAGATCAGTCAACATTAAAAAAAAAAAAAAAAAAAAAAAAAAAAAAAAATCTGGACAGCAAGCCAGCCAACATATACTGTACTTCAGCTTGATGCAACAACTATAAAAGAAATAAGCAAAGACAGGAAGACAGACCTAAAGGAAGCAAAAGCAGGAGGAGCACCAAGCTAGAGGAGCTAAACATCACCAGCATTTAGGTACAGCCACTAAAAATAAAAGAGCAATGAGCAGGGTTTTTGAATCTGGCAGTAAAACTGCAATGTGGACTATGAGTTTGATGATGCCAATCACACAGCGCAAGCCTGAAGCAGCAAACTGTAAACGTTTAACCAAAACTTACCAAGTTCATGGCCTATGGCAAAAAACAAGACACGTAAAATTAAATTCAGTACACTCAAAATCAAAGTAGGTAGCAGATTTACCATTCGGCAAGTAGGCAGAACACCTGGCTGACTGCAGATACAGTTTCTTCAAAAACGTGTTTCACTTTTTCAACATTTTTCACTGAAGTTAGATGAATAAAACTCCCACTGTCCCTTTTAAATCTATATTATATAACAGAGACTGAGTTAAAACATGGGAAGAAAAAGTTTTGCAAATTGTTTTTAATTTTACAAACTGAATTATTTTATTCACTAAAGCATTAAGACATTTTGCTGTAGCACTGTGACTGGATGTTTCCCTTTTGTTTTTAAAAGGTAACCTGAGTGATTCTAAGCAATTTCTAAACCAGAAGCACTTTTTGTCACTTTCACTGAATCTACTTCCTATCTGTTAGCTGCCCATCTTATCACCACATTGTGAAGGAAAACAAAACAAACAGAAAAACCAGTCATCATACACACCCCTGACTCTGTAAACTGGAAACAGAGTGGGGACAACTGCTGTCATTTGTGCCATTACTACACTTGAAGGTTCAGAAATTGTCAGACTTGAAAACACCCACTGTTGAGTTAAAAGCCAGCATTGGCTGGTGAAGATGGCTCAAGTGATGTCAGCCTGCCCTCACTCTGTTTCAGGATGAGCTCAGGATGCGGCATGTTTTCTCAGGAGAAGCTGGAGGGAGGGAAAAGGGAGCTAGCTTTCTGTGTTTTGTTACAAATATCAACAATCAACAGATGTAATGCCATTCAGAAATCCCTTACCCTGCCTACCCTTCAATACATTTTTCTTCCCTTTTTAAATTACATGAAGTATTGAAGTAAGTATTTGAACAAGGAGTGATTGGTGAAATGTGTGTATATATATATAGTGGAGGAAATAAGTATTTGATCCCCCGCTGATTTTGGCAGTTGTCATACTAAGGAATAAATGAACAGTCTCAGACTTCTATGGCAGCTTTATTTTAACAGTTATAGAAAGAATATTGAAAAAAAATTAGAGAACATTACATGAAATGAAAAATGAAAAATTAATTTGTAAGTCATTGAGGGAAATAAGTATTTGATCTCTGACCAACCTTGACCAGTGTTGGTTCCCACAGACCACTGGCATACTCCTAATCTCACTGAAGTAATTACCTGCATAAGAAACACCGGTTCCAAATAGTCACCTGTATAAAAAGCCATCTGCCCACAGACTCAGTAATACTCCACCATCTCCACCATGGGCAAGACTATAGAGCTGTCAAAAGATGTCAGGAACAAAGTTGTTGAACTCCACAAGGCTGGAATGGGCTACAAAACTATAAGTAAGAAGCTGAATGAGAAGGTGACAACTGATTGGTGCAATTATTTGGAAGTGGAAGAAGAAGAAGAAGTACAACATGACTGTTAATCAACCTAGGCTGGGGGCTCCATGGAAGATATCACCTCGTGGGGTCTCAATGATCATGAGAAAGGTTAGAGATCAGCCGAGAACTACACGGGAGGAGCTGGTTAATAATCTCAAGGCAGCTGGGACCACAGTCACCAAGAAAACTATTAGTAATCGACGCAATGGTTTAAAATCCTGCAGCGCCCGTAAGGTCCCTCTGCTCAAGAAGGCTCACGTCCAGGCCCGACTCAGGTTTGCCAACTAACATATTAATGACTCAGAAAGAGACTGGGAGAAAGTGCTGTGGTCAGATGAGACCAAAATTGAGCTCTTTGGCCTCAACTCAACTCGACGTGTTTGGAGGAAGAGAAATGCTGAATATGACCCCAAAAACACCATCCCTACTGTCAAGCATGGTGGTGGAAGCCTTATGCTTTTGGGGTGTTGCTCTTCTAAGGGGGCAGGTCGACTTCACCGCATCGATGGAAAGATGAAGGGGGCCATGTACCGCACAATCTTGGGTGGCAACCTCCTTGCCTCTACAAGGACATTGTAAATGGGTCGTGGATGGGTCTTCCAGCATGACAACGACCCAAAAAATACAGCCAAGGAAACAAAGGAGTGGCTCCATAAGAAGCACATCAAGGTCATGGAATGGCCTAGCCAGTCTCCTGACCTTAATCCTATTAAAATCTATGGAGAGAGCTGAAGCTGCGAGTTTCCAAGCGCAAGCCTCAAAACCTTCAGGATCTGGAGATGATCTGCAGAGAGGAGTGGACAAAAATTACTCCTGATGTGTGTGCAAACCTAGTTAGCAACTACAAGAAACGTCTGTGCTTGCCAAGAAGGGTTTTGCCACCAAGTATTAGATCATGTTTTGCTAGGGGATCAAATACTTATTTCCCTCAATGACTTGCAAATTGATTTTTATTTTTCATTTCATGTAATTTTCTCAAATTTTTTTCAATATTCTTTCTATAACTGTTAAAATAAAGCTGCCATAGAAGTCTGAGACTGTTCATTTATTCCTTAGTATGACAACTGCCAAAATCAGCGGGGGATCAAATACTTATTTCCTCCACTGTATGTATACACACACACATACACAATCTACCAACAAATGGACTGTGTGCAGGATTGCTGGACAAACGCTGTTCTCTGTGAGAATAAGAATGCAGCCCCTTTGATGGCCCTTTACTTAGACAAATCCCAGATCCATCACTGACTTCCCTCATAATCACAAATGCAGTCCATTAACAATTATCTTTATCAGCTGCAACTGGCTTTAAAACTCTGAGGCAGATATTTTCAAGTCTGGCTTTTTCAAAGACTTTCAACTGAGTAGAAACTCAAGAGATTAGCAGTTGTTGTCTCACAGAAAGGAGTCGTTTTAATTTTTTTTAAAAAATTGTTAGTGATTTTAAAAGTGATCTTTTGAAGGGTCGCCATTTCCATAAATTACAGTATGTGTCACATCAAGTATTTTTTGTTGTTTGGTAGGGCTGGGCGATTTTATCGATTCTGCGATATATATCAATATCAATATTTTATTTCCCCAGGGAGTACCACCCGGACAAGGTAATGCTAACTGAGAGCGAGTTAGTTTTGGTGCGATCCGAAAGAAACCACGCTGGACAGTGACGGCGATTGTTGCCACCAGTTTTCATTTACTTAACCTAGGTCACAGAAAATTACGGAGTCCATTGCCTACTTTGTCAGGATTTGAGATCGTATTCAGTGGTGGAAAACGCCGGCTTTAGGCGCATGTTGAACACGTTGGAGCCCCGCTATCCTATTGTCTTTTATTCATTTTGTCCAGCATTTGCAAGCTGCCTGTCAGCCATATAATGTGTAATTGATGCTTTCAGTTCAAATAATTCAAACAAAGTATTTGGAACACTCACATGTCACCAATATCACTTTGTCTCGTTAAAATCTTTCGGAAAATGATTTAAATGTATTTTAAGATGAATATCGATATATATCGTATTGTGAGCCAAATATATCGTATCGTGAGATTAGTGTATCGCTACAGCCCTACTGTTTGGTAACTGACAACTCTACAGCGTTTATCACTTTAATGCTGGCATCAAAACTCCTTATTTGTTTCCTCATTGGCTTTTGTTTCCGACTTCATCCTGAAAATCTTAAAAAAAAAAGTTACCCTGCTCAAATGTGTATTAGACAGCAACAAGTTTGTCCCAAATTTGGTTTCAAAGATACATTATGATAGGACAATATCAAACCACAAGACTCAAAAAGAAAGAGACAGAACTGAAGGAGATGTTCAGGAACAAGAATGAAGACTTTAGAAATGTATCAAGTTCCGCAAGAGTAGACATCAGTGAGACAAATTAAAGCTATTTGCATGTTTGTTCCTGCAGCCGCTGAAATACATAATTTAAACATGCATCAACTAACCGCCAGAGAAAATCTCATGTAATTATCTATGCAAGGTTACAAAATTTACTAAGAATGGACTAAATGCCATGCATTCTTTAAAAAAAAAAAAAAAAACTTTACAAAAAAATTTGATCTCTGAACAGTCACACTGAGCAAAGCCAACAAACTTACTATCCAGACAGCAACATGAGACATAGAGAACATACAAGCAAACTCTATGTGTGCCTGAATGAGTGCATTACAATCATGCAACTATATTACGAAGACACTGATAGCTTGCCTTTCATACAACACTAAATGGATTCATTATTTGTTGATTTTTTTTAAGTCTTGAATTTGAGGCAATCTAGCTTGACCTCTTGACCAATCACAGATCAACAGATTTCCTATCAGCAGATGCTTCAACCACCCAGCAGAGAAGCAGAAATCAGAGTACCTGCATCCATCATGATATAATAGGTTGTTAGAATGTTAGAACTGGGACACATGCAGAGCAAAGCCGCTAGCACTGCAAAGTCAGTAAGCTTGTATACCTTGAGCTTAGACTGAATCTCACGAGACTTTCTCTTGGCCAAGACTTGCAGGTGACTAGAGACCTGAAGAAAGACAGGATGAAGGGAAAAGAAAGGGAGGAAAAGAGGAGAGAACAGAAGAGGGAAGGTGATTATAGAAGAAAGGGAGAGTTGTTTCGATGGGTACCCACCTTGATGCTTGCCTGGTATTCTCGCACCCTCTTGCGTGCCAAAACTTGAATGTGACTTGATACCTAAGGGTCCAGGGTTACCCATAAAAACACACACACATTCGCACGATGATCTTTCACGTTAAAGCAGCCATAAACCATTAATCATCACCTTTACTTTTAAAGTACATGAGTAACATATTACAAGTTACATGGGCTGCATATATATTGATACCAAAGGAAATAGATTTGTGATATTTTCACTTCACAGAAAGTTGTCAAAGTTACATTCAAAATTGTACAAAAATCAATTGTGCGTATATAGATAAACAGACACACACACACACACACACCAGTCTGTCTAAACACATCCAAACTGTTGTTGCACATAAGTGACCTTTATAAGTTCTTCTGTGCCACTGACATACAAAATATTCCAGCACTGTAGTCCAGTCTTACTCTGTACTACCTGAGCATACCTGTTTACGTGTGCGCGTCTTTCCTGTTCGAAGCTTTATATAACGAGCTATCAGCTCATTTCGACCTAGAATTGAGAAAGAAATGAATAACAATCAGAACAAGCTCTTGAGCACACGCAGCTACTGTACTGAAATAGCAAAGCAGTCACACCCTTTTGATTCTTACAAACTGGCTCAAGTAGAATAACAAATTATTATATCATGTTTTTCATAGGGGTTAACAGAAGATTTAAATTTACTGAATTCAAACATCAAGCTAGAAAATAAACATGAAGGCTAAATACTTTTTTCATCCTATGACTGTTTTAAGAAGTAGAAGTTTATCATGACTGGACTTTAAGTGTGAGATGTTTACAAGGTGAATAGGCTTTTATCGTCAATTTACAACACAACCAAACATAACTAAAATAGTCCCATTAAAAGACAGCCTTGGTTAAATCTGATTCAAATTAGACTTTGCTTTGCTGCCAAACCAGATGGACAAATGATATGGTATGAATGGAGGGGGAAAAGGACGAGAGGTCATTATATTGTTACCAGACTTTTCAAAATGTGGTCACTATAGACTGCCTGCTCAGCTTTTTCTTTTCTGCCTCCCCGGCTGCAAACCACACCTGATGATCAGCTTGTGTCTGATCGCAAATGGTGAGCAACACTCGATTCACTGGCCGAGCAGCAAGGAGGTTAAACGTAAGTAACCAGAGAGAATTTGCAGCTGTAATTGCTCATTGCATTTATATACCAACATCATCATCATCATCCCTCTTTCTGGGAAGTGGAGTGACACAGTAGGGACTTCAAATGAGTCACATCAGCTCTGTGAAATTACCAGAACACAGAATCCCCCTTAAATCAACAGAAAGGGTTGACTCACAGAAGTTTGATTCAATTCCCAAAATGGGACACATTTACATTTCTCTATATAGGAACCAACATTTTTCATACTGAAGTACAGTGGTGCAAATGAGAAGAAGGTCATCATCAACTGACAGATGTGGTTTAATTAATTTATTCTGTGGTTGATAATAAGAAGATTATGTTCCATTGTTTATAACCAACCAGTGCCAATCATAACTCATATTAAGGCAGTAGCTGGCTCAAATAGTGGCAGGGACAACTGGCTGTTGGACTTCCAGTCATAGCCCTGGCAGGGCTGCTACCGTTTGTGGCTGAAACCACAGCTTAGGTGTTACTTTTGTGCTTGGCTGTATACACTCTGATGAAAGCTAATTTCAGTGATTCACAGACTACAGTGTGATTCCTACTTTCCCATTTGTATGGTGGCCTACAAAAAACTCACAAGTACATTTCCAGCATCAGCTCCAACAATCTGAGGATGAGAATCATTATTATAAATATGCACTAACCCCTGCATAACATGTGACAATTTACTCCAAAAAAGCAGATGACAGCGTGGTAGTAGTATGATTCAGAGATTTAAAAACATTTACACTGAGCCAAATGTAGCAGGTGGAAGTTCAACTAAATATAAAGAAAGAAAAACAAACAAACAAAACAAAACAAACTTATGCATCTTAAATGTTGGTTATCCAACCTTGAAAATTACATAAATGCATTTTGTTATAACAGCCATTCCCTAAACTTCAGAATACCAAGGCCCAATTTGAAATGTGAAAAATCTCTGCGGCCCACTCAAACTTTTAATCACAATTGTGATCAACATACAAATCTAAAAGCTACATTCCAATACTAATGTAAGGGGTCAAGAAATAAGGTGACACTTGTCATATTAAGATGACAGTAGAATAACACTCAATTGGTTTGTTTTATTATTTCTAAATATTTTTAAATTGTGTAATAAATATTTTAAAAACATATTTGTTTATTTTTAATAATCTCTCACGGCCCACCTGCAGTACCACGATGGCCCACCAGGGGGCCGCGGCCCACACTTTGGGAATCACTGTGTTATAAGATATTTGCAGTCATAATGTATAAGGCACGTTCTGCTAGTGTGCAACGTGCAAGCATTACGTTAAAAAACCAAACAAAAAAAAAAAAAACACATTTATTAACATATAAAAATATTATGGAAACATATCTGAAACATCTTCCACACTGCATAGAAGGGGTAACATGGGAAGAAACGGGAAATAACCTTAAAATAGCCTTTGTTTTCTGCGCAAAGTTAATAAGGAGATGGGCCACACAAGTATATTAAATGCTGCCAAAATAATATTTGTCAACCCACTCCCATATTTTAGTAGAGAACTCCACAAGTGCTTCAATTCATCTCTCTTTCACTTTCTGCTTAACAGACTGACCCAAAATAAATTAAACAGTTTCACAACAATAAGGACTCATATTTGTTGCATTTGTCTCTATGATAAACAGAATAGCTACTCTGAGATCATAAGTGTCTGAATCCTTCTACTTGTTGTCATGCACACTGTACACTGTAATAAGTCAAAAGAAAATTTCAAACTTTGAAATGTTGAAAACACCATGACAAAGACTTCAAAACACAAAAATGTCACTGAATCCATTCACCAACTCCTTGACCACAAATGTCCCAAAGTAGAGAAATTCCTCAAAGCTGCAGAGTGTACAGAGGTTTTTTTTTTTTTTTAGAAAAAGGACATGACCAGTGCCAAAAAGGGTTTTAACTTCTCAGAGAGGAGTCAGAAAAAAAGAAATTCACTGCTGCTCTCTACAACAAGATGCTATGTGTATACACTGCAGCCTTTTACCAAGATATTTACCAAGAGCAATATCATCATTGTGGAAAGTGAAATAAGAAAAACAACAACCAAATTGTATAATCTGTTCTTCAAATGGACTGCTCAACAATTAAATATCATTAAATAAAGTCAAAAGCCACCGTCTTCTTTTCTTCTGGCTTTTTCCTTCAGGGGTTTCCTGAAGGTGAACCATCTGCCTTCATCTAACTCTATCCTCTGCATCCTTTAATCTCAAAACAACTAACTTATGTCCTCTTTCACTACATGAGTAAATCTCCTCTTTGGTCTCCCTCTAGGACTCCTGCTTGGCAGTTGCCACCTCATTATCTGTCTACTGATAAAACACACAAACACACACACAGTCAGGGCATAAAATTAGAATTTTTACCAAGTCGCCCCTGGCTACCAGGTTTTTGAAGTTGGTCGCCAGTGTTTTTCGTCGCCCCATACGTCAGGGGTTAATATGGCACCAGCAGCATTGTCATTTATGAAAAACCCCTATTATCGTCTACTATCACTACATTTCAGAAGCATTTACAAGCATGAAAGCGCATTTTATTCTTTTTCCATGATGCTTACTATGAAAACTAATAATATTTCTTTTTTGTTAACACCAGAAGCGCCAAGTAGGTCATTTTTACCTCCTAGCAAATTTTAAATGTTTGTATTTCTGTTTGCGCCACGCCCCTCCGCGCCCCACTGCCCGTTGCTTGGCAACGCTCAAACTTTATGGCGTTATCGGACTTTGACAGTTATTGTCATCACTAAATCTTTCAAACAAACAGCAAAATTTAAGACATGAATCCAACAAAAACAACAGGCTGGCTGCTGTACCAGGATTTGAGTCAGAAAGAGCGGAAATAACGGCAGATGTGGGTGAGGAGGAATCGGTGGGGCGGCGGACCGATGACCCGTCATTTTTACCAGGTGATACGACATCAACTGAGGATGAGGAGGTGAATTTATGAAAAAGACCCCGGCTTCTATAAGTGAGGGGTCACCGCCACATACATCCAGTCCTCAGACACAGTGGAGGCTCGCGGAAATACTCTGACAGGTAAATTCAGAAGTCAAGCGTTTTAGTTTCCTCTGGTTCTAATCATTTGGTATTTTAGCGAAGCTACGACTCTGACTGATCTAATCATAAATATTTACATTGATCAGAGCTCAACCTGTATGTCAGCTACATGAGGCGGCCAAAGACGGAACCGTTTGGACCCATAAAGCTGGGACTGCGGACCGGGAGAGTCCAGTCCAAAAATGTCCCGGTGGAGAGAGGTGGTCCAACTGCATATGCGCGCCCCAACATTGACGACCCTATGAATGCGTTCATGTACTTGATGGACCAGGTGATACAGCACACCTGTGACTGTACGGTGGCGGAGCCGCGCCGGTGGAGAGGAGGGCTGGGAATGGAGTCATGTGTGCGTGAGGGGGAGCACGCAGCGTTAATCCGTTTTTCCAAAATTATTAAAATATCTGTGATTTACATCTGAAATCTGTTGTTTTGTATTGTCAATAGTCTGTCATTCGATTGCTGTTGTTGTCATGTTTGTGTTAACATACAGCTCCTACAGTTTGTTGATGAACGTACCGATGTATTTATTTGTGTGGCTGAGAGAGAGAGCGCGCGCAGCGTTCTACCACGTAGAAAAAAAGCTCGCAAAAATATACATTTTAAACACTTATTTTGACAAGTGTCCATCATTATTATTTCAGAAATATTCAGGAATGAGTCACGTTACAACTATTATAAATGACATGTTAGCATCACTGACGCTGTTGCAGCGTTGGGGTGAAAATGAAGTTTGGAATCTTGGCGGTTCTACTGTTAACTATTCTGTTGTGTATTTTTATGAGGTTATTTACCAAAATGATCCATTTTGCTGTGGAGTAGATTCAGTGATGGACAAAACTGAAGACCGACGAATGCAAAAGTCCACCTGTCCATCGCTGGGTTAGGCGCATGTGTAGTTATGACTTCCGGCAAACGACGTGCACCCAAAACAGGGCCACTTTCCGATATATAATATATATCTAATTATAAACTTTGTTTCTAAAGTTCTAAATAAACTTTGTTTCTAAGTTAATTAGATATGTTTGCCTTGGTGACACATGACAAATGTGCAGAAAAAAAAAAAAAAAAAAAAAATAGTTGATGGTGGATTTTGTGTCCCTCGCCACTGGCGACATGGCAGAAAAAAACGGTCGAAATCGTTAAATTTGGGTCGCATATGGCGACCAGTTGGTCGTGATTTTATGCCCTGACAGTGTATGCATATATATGAAAAGGTTCTCAATATATAAATGATTAAATGGCTAATTGTTGAGGGGGACGCAGAGAGACACTGTTGTTGCTTTTAAGTTTTAAATAGTAAAGAAAAATGACAACTACTTACAACCTGGTTGAATACCATTTTTCGTCATGAGCATTACAGTCAACTGACGTATAAATTTACAAGCAATTAGGTCAAGTAATTGTCCAACTGCTAAATGATCAGCATAACAAAGGTGTGAATTTAAGTGAAATACAAAAATTGAAGCATTCTTTTACTCGCAATATACAACAAATAACGCGAGGAAAACAGTAACAGTGATCCTTTGCCAATTCGCGGTTTAAGATCCGCGGTTTTAGTTATTCGTGAATTTTTCAGAAATGTATAATATAATTAAAAAAAAAATTTTTTAAATCGCGGGAACACCACAGGGTGTGTACGTTCTCTCACAGTGAAGAAATGCTGTGAGCCAGCCTGGCCCCTTTAAGACAGTAACCTTATGGGTAATGATGTGGCCTTATGGGTAATGGAGTGTGTGTGTCGTAGGACAGGAGGAGAAAACGGGGTTAGATGAAAAGTGGAGTGAGCATAAACAGCAGCCCAGCGTGTATAGATTTGCATTCTCTGTTAACCGACAGGAGCTGAACAATACAACCTGTGTGATATTACAAGTTCCTGCAGTGCCAGAATAAAGTGCTCGTTCCATGCAGAGAAAACCAGACTTTTTGTTTTGTTGTTGTTAGCGTGTTAGCCGCTAATTACGAGCCAAAAATAGCACAATACCAGCAGTTTGTTTAATACGGTTCATAGACCAGAAGGTAACAGAGAAAGACCCTTTGAGCCTTGCTCGCTACTTTTTTGGGGGTTTTAAACATATTTTAAACACATTATTGAGGCTCGGGGAGCTCCGGCTCCACTTTGTGGACTTTGATTTACGCGGGGGGTCCCCCATTAACCGTGAAAAAAGGGATCACTGTACAGGCAAAAGTGTAAAATATAAAGTGTGGGTGTTATGTTCAGTGTCAGTGCAGCTTTCAATGTGTGAATGTGTATTCCAAAATGGCTGTCCTTGTTTACGGAAATAGGGGAGGTCAACACAGTGAGCCCACACTTCCACAAAAGGAGAAAATGCTACGATCCTGAAACAAACTCTCTCTTTTAGTCACGTGGGATCATAGATCCTGTTTCCCCTTGCTACAGACCCTCACACATACACAAATGCATGACACATGCGCAGCAGCTGAGAACATCAATACAGACAATTAACACTGCTCAGGCTTTGGGTAGTAAGCCAAGGTTTTTTATCAGATGTGAATGAACTGTCAAAACACAAGATTCTTTTTGGAGGCAAATGTCAATACATATCAAAAAAGCATATTACATGCTTGCAGTGTGCCTTTTGTACTAAATCACTGGGTGAATCCAGCATATCAACATAAACAAATCTTAAAACAATCAGTACCCAAACAGTCGTAAAGAAGTTTCTTTGTACGTTAACCCTAACTTGACCTGATATGTCAATTTGCTCTGCTCTTTGATCCCGTTACTGCTGGCTGCCCTCTCACCCCAGGGAGAAATAGCCCTCTCCAAAAATACCTACAGGGAGATCGCAAGTGCACAAACTAAGAAGTCTATGCAAGAAAGGCCATTGATCAACAAAGCTCCAAAGTGCAGGTATCTGATCAATAAGTGCCTCTATCGTGATCTCGCAAAGAGACAAAGCATATCACAACTCAGGTTCCAAAATTAACATTACACGGTACATTTTGGTATTAATGGATAAATAAATTGAGGGTCATTTGCCAGATGAGTAGTGAATACTCTGGAACTACACAGATTTATTTCATGCCATTATTTGTCCTTTAAAGCAATTTACAAGCGTGGATCAGTTTTCAGGCCCCAACCCTAGCAGCTAAGCTTTAAGTACTACATCTATTTTAAGGACTTAGGCAAAAGAAGAACACAGAAGAAGTGCAAGCTAATGTGAATAGGGCTTAGAATGTTTTATGATTATAAGTCAAAACCGATTGGCAAAACTTATATTTCTTTTCGTAAAAGTGTTCTACATTCATCGTTTACCCACAACACGGAGTTTATCACTTATAGTCAAATAACACATGATGCAATTTTATGACTGGTGTACCGTGGCACGGGGAGGAAGTGACTGCAACCTGAGTATCTGGAAGTGTGTATCATTGCTTTGGTCTCAGTTTCAGAACTCTTAAACCTTTTTGATTTTTAGAGAGCCTAGACTAGCGAAGTGCTTCTAAAAAGGGATACAACACTACAACACTTCTTTGTAAGGGTGGCACTTGTACCTTTGGCTTACAATTACAAATCCTCTAATTATACAACTTGGAGATCTATTCCTTTAAAATATAAGCATCGTAAAGTAATGAAAGACATTTAAACCAGTTCTTTTGAGCAGTGATGGAAATAGACCAACTGAAAACCACTTACCAATTATTATGTGTCTGGCAGAAACTAGCAAAAATCTTTTGACACACATGAATGATCAAGAATTCTTCACAAGAAAGGCAGGGTGAGATTCTGTATACAACCTTTTAACATGCAGTGTGTTCAGCAATTGATATGGACAGAGAAGAAATAAATTTAGGAGGAAAATGAAAACTGGATAACAATTATTTTAGGATGGAAATGGTCTGTTCCTCACCGTACATCTTCCCCTCATCTGATAGTATAATCTTCCTCCTGCCGCAAGGAGGGTAGATGGCCAGAGCTTCTTGAAAGCTCTGCTCAATATCCGGACTCCAAACCCCTTCGGGGTCCCCATCCAATCCACGGTCTGTCCCATCTGCCAGTGCCTCTCCATTGCCACTGTCCTCCTGCGCCCCATCAGGGCTGCCACGGCAACTCCACTCCGACGCAATGATGACGGTTCCGGCCACAACACACCTAGAACACATAGGTTGAGATGTTACTCAGAATTGTCTATGCAGTTCTGGACATTTGAGTGTAATCATGAGAGAATAGAGAGTGAGGGAGAGATGACACGATAAACAATAGCTATTGTATTTGGCCTAATGGCCACATAGGAATTTAGAAAATTCCTTTATTTTTAGGCCATCATGACCAAAATTCACAGTGAAACATTAAAAAAAACAAAAAAAACATAACTAACACAAAATTAAAGTTATTCAACACTGGTTCTGAACTCATGTTTACAGTGGGTTTTCTTCCACATTAAAACTGCATTTGGCCAAAGTATAACAATATGAAAGAACAGAGGAGTATTTATTTTTGTAGCTGATGAATTTAGACCAAAAGGCACTGTAATCAGAAAAGTTTAGAATATAAAAGCACTTGCCTCCGGATCCACTTTTGAAAACACAGTTGATTATCTAATACAGTAGTATATGGAAAATCTATGCATCCCATCTATGCACAGATAAAAATAAACATTTTGCTACTGCTAGAACCTACATCAGCTGCTCAATTTCTCAGATTAGGTAGGGAGAAAATAATATAATTCTAAATATTTAACACCTTCTATATATCAATGAAAATGGTTGTAATCAGGTTTTTATGATGACAAGTCATCAATTCACATGAATAAAATCTTATTTCTAAGATTCAGAATCAAATCACAATTTAGAGTTGTAAAGTTGACACGCCGCATGTCTCTTTGGGCTTTCTAACTGAATACTTTTTAATGCAGTTGAGAAAATGCCAGGAAATGGTATGATCTTGTGTTTAAGTTAGAGTCTGTTCAGAAACTGTTGACTTGAACATGGTGTTTAGAGGACCATTTAAGAATTAAAAAAAAAAAAGCTCAACTTGAATGCTTTCATCTGTGTTTTAGGCTACTCTCCTGTTGGAGAACCTAGAAACTGGATCTCAGGCTGCAGTTCCTGACACTGGGCAGAATATGTTGCTCCAGGATAGTCATTGCTACTTCATTGTGCCTGACATAGATTCAAGCCTCCTGGTGCAAATAAAGCAACGCAACCCCCAAACATAACCAAGCCTACTTTATGTTTCACAGTCATTATGGTGTTCTTTTCTTGGAGAGCATTGTTTTTCTATCTGTGAACAAAGAGCTGATATGACTTGGCAAAAAAAAGAAACTATAGTTTTGCCTGTATAGTCCAACTGACAGGCTTCTGGATAGTTTGTGGCAGCATACATTTACAAGTCTAGTTTCATTGCGGTTTTCTTTTTATAGCATCCTCCTGGGTTTTCTTCCAACGAGCCCAATGTTGTTTAAAAGAGAATGAGGATGCATTCAGACATTGATATACCAAGACTTTTCAATTCAGCTTGCAAGTCTGTTGATGGTATTCTTGGCTCTCTGTTAACCATGCACACTATGCCAAAACTATAAAATATCCTTGTAAATTAATAAAGCTCTTCTTTACATAATTTGATTGATCTACTCTATCATATGCTAAAATTATGCAGGTAGACATGAGACAATTGATTTTAATTTTATCAAGAGGAATTGTTTTCTTTTAATTCAATTTGACTAAACAAAACATGCTGAATATTTATATCATAGCCAAAGGAAAGGCTGTGGTACTTGAGGTAATTTGTTGACATACATTTTGGCGAAGTGTATGCTTGGCCTTTCTTGAATATGCCTTGGATTAGGCCTAGGTGATGACACCCCAAATCAATATGATGATCAAACTGGGATATTTTTTCTAATACAAGACTGCATTTTATTGGTTTTAAAATAAGCACACACAGATTAATTATATATAAAATTTTCAAAGAAGAGAAATGGTGAGAGAAAAGGTAACATGAACAAGATTACATTGATAATTGGTTCTGAATGTCAGTTTTGATTAATTTTAGATTAAATCCCCAGCCATACCTTACATTATACAATTGTAGCCTAATACAATATACCTTCAGTGTAGTGAGGTATGCTCTTATCACATAATAAGATAGGGAGCCTTGGTTAGAAATAATTATGAGAACTAACTTTTTTTTGTTTTGCAGAAAATTGACTGTAGTTGCTCAGATATTTAAGTGGATATTTAACACCGTTTCTCATTTCACCTTACATGCATTAAAATCCTGTGTAGCTGAAGATCAACAGCCTGAGTTAATTGCATTTATTTAACAGTATTTGTATTATTACTGTTGGTTTTTTTTTCCCCATCCAATAATTATATATCCCAGGCTTCACGCTGCTTTCTTTGCACAAATATACTTGAACTGATACCAAAACACAAGTACTTTTTTTGGGGTCATAAATTAAATTGGTAATATCCTTGAATTGGAAATTGTTTTTGACCTCCAGAGTTTCAGATATAAAAGAATTAAATGGTGTGACGCCTAAAGATTGGCAGCCTTGGCAACTAATGCCCAACAGAGCAAGAGAAATGCAGGTCATATTTGACTTTCTATGGGAAATAACTAAGCTCTGCTCTCTGCAGGACAGAGAGCTAGACTTATTAACGAACAAAGAGGCGCTAACAATTCAAAAACATGGCAGAGAAAGTTACTGGCTGTGCTGTTTACAACAGTCACAAATCTACATTGCATGTCCTGCCGAAGAACGACGATCTACGGAAGAAATGGTTGGAATTTATGTGGAAATGTGGAAAGTCCTGACGTTCCCCCGCGTACCGCCAGAGAGCGCTTGCGTACCACTGGTGGTACATGTACCACAGTTTGCGCACCACTGGGCTATAGCATGCATGACATTGGGACAAGCTATAGGTATGGTAACGTTGTCCATAACCACTCGGTAACTTCTACCCAGAGAGTAACGTTAGCTGGCTAAATCTATAATCTTCCAACCTAAAATTTGATAACTTGGTGTTTCCAGAGTTTTTTGCCAGGATCAAAAAAATCTGGCTGTATCTCTGAAGACATTTTTCACATGTTTTGCTATTTGTTGCTGGTTATCTCTATCCAAGTTGACGGAAACCAACTGAAGAAGAACCGACTGGAGGGAACGTCACAGTGCTGTTAACAAATGAGAGATGTTTGCATATCATTAATATCAATAAGAATCCTCTTATACCATCCCCGCTCTTTTTAACCAAAGCACATTTTCTGTTAAAAACCAACTCTCGGGGCATTATTTACAGACTAGATACCACCGCAAAATTAATGAAAATACGATGGAATGAGACGTTTAAGTCTTAAAGCACATCAGAGGGGATTGGAAAGTAGATATACTGTACTTTGATGATTGAAATAAAAATGTATACCTGCTTCCAGTTTAGATTGATTTGAGTAATTGCTATGGCAAATGTTCCACACTTCACCATAAGTGAAGACTCATCTGAGTATGTTTACAGTTTCAAAAGAATGCCCGAACTTCAAAAGCTCTGGCATTCATGGTCAAAGTTCTTTATAAATGTCCAAAATTGAGAGCTTCTAAGTTTATCAAGGAAGTTCAGACAATAGAAACCAGTGCAGATAATGAGATTAAATCATTAGACGAATACACAAGTTGACTACATTTAATGATGACAAGTATAATGAGTCATTTTACTCAGTTGCTTATCCCAAAGAAACTACTTCAAAAGACAATCTTCAAACCACAGAAACTTCTCATGAGTCTGCAACTTTCCTGTCCACATGAGGAAATTAGACATTTTCTTGTTATTGTTGAGGACGCTCCAACTCTCTTCAACCAGACACACACATGAAATGTGAACGTTGCCTTGTGTGTGTAATGTTTTCCAGAGTGTGGCAAACATGGTCCCTGCCACAAAAAGAACCACAGAGGATCAGTGTGGTCGCTGAGCTTCCCCTGCTGTGGTGGGCTCACACTACACACTTTGTCCAAGGCCATCCCAGCTTCAATCACTGCTGACAGGGGTGTGCCGTTGCCATAGTGATCACCCTGGCCCACTGGGATGATTAGAAAATAGCAAAGATGAAAAGAACATTCTGATATTCAAGAAGAAAAATTATGCTCTTGAAAGTTTTTACTGTCCTAGAGGTTGGCAGCTGGGTATGATGGTTCTTTGTCTTGGCTGGATCAGATTTAGAGTTAAATTTATAGTTAAGTACACTGAACAAAGAAAAGGGACTTAAAACGTTGTTAATACCATGCAATGCAAGTAGACTGCTTGAAATTAATACTTTAATTTGACAGGTCGGGGATGTCATTAATCTCAAACATGAGCAAGCACACCATGCCGTATTTACAACCTCCCAGTATATTTGTTTTTATTTATATTACTATTTTTTAAATATAATTTTCAGAGTGTGGGCTCTCCCAAATCATGAGAACATAATGTCAATGGAAATGAGCCCTAAGGCTGAACTTTGATTAAATAGCACCTCCATCCATCTATCTATCTATCCAGAGAAAGAGTCCCAAGGCCCAACAACATTAGTTTGACAATTTCTGTAATATTATGATAAACTGAGCCTGTTAGATGTAAAGTCATGCCAAGTTGATTATATTTTCAAACCCCATTTTTCTTTAGGCTTCATACAATGCCCTAAGTGGACAACAGGACTATGTATAGTTTCATATAATTTGTTTCTACAGTGATAGAAGCCCCCGTCTTTGGTGCCCAGCCATTAAAATACTCATGTGAAATAAAAACATTAAAAAGAGAAGAACATTATTTAGAGATAGTCTTGAGGTTTACTCTTATGACCAGAACCTCACACTGGTTCATGAATATAAAATATTAATATGAAATTCTGATACTATATTTTCACTTCCGATACGAATACAGATATTTCAGCCAGCCAATACCGATATCAATTTGATATCAGCATGGTACAGAAACATACTTTCATTATTTATTCTGTACTGTGAAGTGTTTAAAAAAAAAAAAGCAGCATCAAGTGACATTACTCAAACAAAGAATAATAGTCAACAACAATAGTATTGGAGAACATACCATTTATTATTAACAATTAAAGAAACTGCAGAATAGAAAAAATAAATCGGGAGAGTCCCTGAACGATGAGCCATACAACTTATAGTGCAAACAATTCAAAACAAATTAACAAGTTTACTGCCCATATATTCTGAAAACAATCTGCAACATAAAGTCAGCGCCAATCCAGTGCGCAGTCAGACTCAAAGACAGCGGACGATGGTCTGAGCTCCATATGTCGGTAGTGAAGCTAAGAGCGTTTGCTTCCTCCACATGTGTGGGAATATACTTGTTAACTTCTTTGTGCATCTGAGGTATAGTTTTGTCAACAATGTAGTGGCGTTTAATATGGGGCTGGTCATCGAGCACAATAAATGAGGCAATCTTTCTGTTATTGCCAATGCCTTTTTGCTGTCACAAGCGAGGTTTTCACGCTTAGATAATGTTTCGGCCAGCGTTGGTTGTTTGAGGGAGGTAGAGATTAGATTTTTCTCTCCATCTCGCTGGCCTTTTGAAAATCGCTATGCATTTGTTTATGGTTCTTTTTCAAATGCACGATGAGGTTGGTCGTATTAAACTTCCCTGGTTCTGCGCCACCACGGGAAACTTGTCCATGGCAAACTTTGCACTAAGCAACAGCATCTTTATTTGTCTTCAGGGAAAGGTACTGCCACACAGCAGCTGACATTATTTTTTCTTAGGGCACATACGCTGTTACTGTTGTGGTCATGTAAGAGCAACATGCTGGAGCCGAGCACTCTTCTTTGGCGAGCGCACCAGGTGTATTACCGCCACCTACCACCGTGTTGGAGTATGAACCACAGTCAACTATTTGCACAGGGCAGAAGCGTCGGAGCAGAATGGACTGCTTTTCACCAGAGTGTTAATATCAGAGACTTTACATGACGTCTGATATAGTCCAATATTCTTTTTTTTTTTTGGCGAATATCAGACCGATATCCAATATCAATATCGGATTGGGACAGCCGTAAAATTGTATATATATATATATTATATATATATATATATATATATATATATATATATATATATATATATGGCACATATCTCTGCAGTTGTTTATAAAGTAGCATTTAATTGATCACCTTTCATTTTCTTTCTGACCCAAACTAAATCTGCCTTTTTTTGCTGCTCTTGAGATTGTTCTCCTCATCCTCCCCTGAACTTACAGCTTCCTCCACCACACTCACCGCTCTCTCACCCTGACACCTCATTGTCTGAATGTTCATCCACAATTCTGGGTAAAATCTCTCTAATTCTGTCAAATTACCAACACCTATAATCCTATCATACCACAGCTCTTAAATAGAAACAGAGCCCCTGCATTCACTATGTGGGGAAAACCTAGAAAGTACTAAAGTACAAATAAAAAAAAAATTGTTTAAAGGTTTGCTTAGGTCTAGGCAATGAATAGGTTTTATTGATTTATTCTTGGGCTGCACAATATTTTGAAATTGTATGATTATTGCAATTTAGACACGTGCACCATCAATATCACCAATTCTTTATATTGTGTTATTTTCCAAGAGCCATATATTCACACTCCAAATGTCAATAATACATTTTGAAAATTAGATGAAGTTCAGCCCCAAATGCTAATTTATATGGAGACTGTTGTTACTGTAGTTGTACATTTCTAACAAGGTACCTTTTTTTTTTCTTTTTGTCAGTTCCTTTTTTTAATACTAGTGCTGGAATAGGAATAGCCCATTTCATTGTTTGTAGTGTCTGCATGGGCCATTTACTGGTAAAGTACTGGTTTATATATTGTGTATCTTATCGTCATTGCAACTTTCAAGTTTGATGTCACATATATTTCCCTAATATTGTGATGCCTTGATAAATTCAGATTAATGGTTTATGACAGTGTTTGAAAATCATCTCATCTACTGAGATACAAGCCACTTTGAAAATGCATCACATGACACACCCCTACAAATTATACACCCCTCAAAAGGCCAGGGTGTCCTCTACATGGCACCCCCCCCCTTTTTTTTTTTTAAAGAAAGCATATCTAGTTTGAACATATCTATTGAAGACTCGTGTCCCACATTGAGGACAAAAAAGAAATACCAGGTCTTATAAGGAGATAAGCGTCAATTGCACATTGCCCTGTTCAAGTAAACGCTAAATCTTAAATAAAAATCACCATAACTTTAGATTACTGGCATGAAACCATTAACAGAAAAGGTGAGTGTAGTGTTGAGTGATTTTGTTAAAAGTTGTAGTCTCAGTTTCTCATACTAAAACAAACAAACAAACAAAAAAAAAAAACCCAAACATCAGTAGTGTAAAGATAGAACATTATAGTCAGAGGGCACATGTGGCTCTGCCAGTTTCAGTATAGCGACTGGTGGCCAAAAGGTCAGGTGTTTAGTGCAGCCAGGAGCCAGTAAAGCATGGAGCTAAAAAAAAACTATGAGCTCAGCAACCTATGAAAGGACACATGCACAGCACAGGCTGCCTTCATCCCCAGTGGGAGCACCAGTGGCATTACTAGTACTCCAGCTCCGTTTCATCATCACAGCACTTCACAGATTTCCATGGCAACCTTCAGTTACCACTGGCACTACTACAAACCTAAGCAGATTTTGGATGAACGTGCCAAGCCTTAAAGACATTTAAGGATCAATTTAACATAAACGATGACATCCCAGAGATCCCCGTTGCATGATTTCAGTCAGTGGACTTTTCTTCCTGCTTCTAGCCACACTTAGAATCATCATAACATAACCTGTTGATGAAACTTTCACAACAGTAATAAATGAATCCCAGCTGCGACTATGAAAACGAAATCACACGGAACGGTTGGAAACAGTTCAGGCAACTGTGAGTTGGCAAAATCTGCCTCGGACCAGTGGCAACAAAACTTACACACAGCAGATTTTTTTTTACAATTTTAAAACATAGTATTAACACGTTACAGCACAGCAACCCCGCTGTCAGTTTTTTTAGAGAGTCCACTGAAGGAAACCCGATGCTAATACTCCCGAACTGAAATGCTAGTTGGCTAGCTTGTGGGCCAACCATACCGTAACAAACTGCAAACTAAGTCCGACAAAACGCATAAAAAGTAATCTATTACAGCACCAATGTATGAATAATCACAAGAGGGGATTCCTGTTAGACACTAGGGACTCTGAATCGACAAACCCGCGGCGGGAAAAAATGCGAAATATGTCAAATATCCCAAAACTTCCAGCACACGCGAAGCGAAGCCGCTGCAGCGGCATGAAAGTTCCTGCACACAACAAAGAAGTATGTGGGAGAGCGCTCACCTCACAACGGCTCCCCTGCTCCGCCGCTACCGCCACGGGCTCCGCTCCTCACTGCTCCCGTTCCTGCGGGACACCTGGGTCGTGACTCGCGGGTATTTCCAGTGAGAAAAACAGTCTTTCTTTGACAGAAAAACGCGGAATGCAAAGTATGAGTTTGGTATGAAGTCAACGCGCGGAGAAAAACGCACAGAGGCGTGGCGTCGAAACACACGACACGCAAAAGTTTTGTGGGTTCCGACGCAAACTCCTCCCATGACATCAGATTCCTGGTGGGAGAGCAGGGGGGTTATACGGAAGGTGATTTAATTGTTCTCGAGAAAGAAAGGGGAAAAAAAATACAATCTGGTCAAGAATAGAAACTGTGGAAGAACAATCTTTTAAAACAGCTTGCAATACTGCTAAAGACTGAACCACTTTTCCCTGTTTTTTGTTTTTTTTTTGTTTTTTTCCTTTGGTATTCAATGGTCTTGAAAATCCTTTTTTTATCTCCACCTAAACTTCTCACACATTCCAATAAATGTTCAAATGATCAAATGTCCCAAAAAGACACATTTAAGTCTCATGTGTTCTACTTTTACTACTGATCACTTAGCTAAGGTACTTGCAAGTGTTATGTGAGTCAGATGTGGCACAAATTTCATAAGCTGGCCTCCAGATGGCTTCTGGCGGTTGCTGTGGTGCGAGGGCCAGATGTAAAGCAAAAAGGCCAAAGACAATGAAGATCTGGGCTATGCCTGAAGGATCTGTGGCTGAGTTTGGCAGCCTCACTCGAGTCAGTGCTGTCATTTACAACCAAACATGGGCCATACAAAGAAAAAAAAAAAAGAACTGCAGATGTGTTCCAGACATTCTTTGTTATCTGGAATCTCTCTAAAACTAAAAGCTAAGAGATAAAGAAAAAAAAAACAAACAAACTTATGGAACAGAACTTTTTGTTTCCTTTTTGAATTCTCCATTAATCATCTCTGCTCTGCCTCCTCTTGTGTTTATCTCCTATTTATCTGTTATCTGCGAAAATCAAGCTGCTAACCTACAAGTTAAGGTTTTAAGAAGCAAACAAACGCTTCACCTTTATTTACAAGTCTGCTTTTTACTGTTTAAAGTGCACACTAATTTTGTCATACTGAATAATGCTGCAGGATCGTCTACTATATTTATTACTTTTTGTGTACTTTTATTTACATAATATTCTTTTAGGTTTTTTTTGTTGTTTTGCTTTGATATTTTATTAAATGAGAGAACTTGGATTCTTGCATAGACACACTTTATTCAATATTGTTGGATTATCAGTAACAAAATGGTTTATTTTTTTTGTTATGTTGTTATTTGCAATGCACGGTCAATTCTATTTACCTTGTACCTTGCACCTTTTAAGTATATGTAACTTTGTTATGAACAACCACAAACCAAAATGGCTGAAAAACCACTGAGACAAAGACAAAGCAGTTAATTTGACAACAAAGTGTTGCAAAAACCAATGATGAATGACCAATCAGCACAAGTAGATAGGACCACTGAAAGGCCCTCACTTACAGAAAGAGACCTGGTTTGTAATTGTGTGAACTGACTTGGTAAACATATCTGACCTTGTAGCACTGTACTTATCTGACACCAAAGTCCAGTCTTAAGACCTCCATTATTTACTTTATTTACATTTAGCCTGGAGATTAGGGTCCAAATTATCTTATTACTTGTGGAAAAGCTGCAAAGAAAACTCCAATGACGATAGTATTAGAGAAATGGAAGTAACACAGACTGTATTTCTTCTGTTGCAGTCAAGCAATGACACGGACTGAGTCGTATAGCATCGTCAATTCTCCTCATAAACCTTCTCCTTTTTCTATTGCATTTTAAACTTAACAGATGCCTCATTAAGGAATGCTAAAAAGCATTCAGTCATTGAAAAAGTTGGAAGCATTTAATTTGATATGATCAGTAAAAATGTAATTTCATTGGCTAAAGAAGCACCATACATACACGCCATATTGGCTAAAGAGCATTATACAGTGATCTTAGCAATGCCTTTTTAGAAAACTGACTTGCACCAGGTCCAGTTTTAAGAAGGACATGCACAGAAGCTAAGTGCCTCTTAATTAAAATGTTGATGACACTCAAACCTACTGCTAATCCAGACAGAGTTTTGCCTTGATGACACACGCTGTCTGACCAAAGACATGTTAAGCAGGGCATCAAATATTATAATTCCAAAACTGTCTTTGTGAACTGTTTGGGGCTCTTTAAAACTGAAATGTGACGTAAAAATGACCGGCTGCGATGACCTAAGTGATGACAAAAATTCACATGAGTGGGAAGAAGCACAAGGCCAGCTGAGAGAAGGGAAATATTCAAAGCCTTGGCGGCTCATCAAGCTGATGTCATGCTTTTATATGACCACTGGAGGACAGCCTTACCTCAGTTTTGTCATTTGCAAACAACTGAGGAGAAACAGAGATTAGAGGGAAAAAAATGACTTACACATCTTTGAACTGGATCAGTATTAGACTAGTGACATTAAACTGACGAAACTGAGCACAATATGTGTTCAATTTATGATGACTTATTAACTGTTTTAACTGAATAAAGCTTTATCAATTTGAAAAGGAAGACATATTTGTTATGGAAAAGAGATTGAAATATCCAGAGGAAGTATTTTCTAACATCAGCTGAATTTTTTTTCCGGTGTGTTAGACATGTACAAACATGTCTGTATATCAGCCTGCCTATACAAAGATCTTTCACTTCCCAGTGAGATCTGAGGCAATCGTAGAGAGCAGTTTCTTATCTACAAAGAAATACTTTAGTATGATTAGCGCCCTCCCCCAGCTTTCCTTCTCCTTTGTTCCAACTTTGTGTTGTCATCATCACCTTCACTTTAAGCTCAAGATCAAGTTTCTGTATATTGTAAAAGACCCCATAAGTCCATATTTTCTCCACAAAGCACTTCAGACTGCAGACTTTCTTATGGTTCCTACAGTTTTGAAAACAAGAACGATAGACATGGCCTTTGCTTATCCCTTATCCTGTCTTGTGTAACCAGCTCAGAGAGTGAGTTTGAATGGGAGACACCCTCTTTACATTTAGGATAGAGCTTAAAACTTTTTTTTTCTGGTCAAGTTTATAGTTAGGGCTGGTACTTGAGACCCTGAGACCTTTACATATGTCTACGTGATAACTAGACTGCTTGGGATATTAACATGATGCGATGAGGACCTCGCTATGCTCTCTGTATCACCATATATGTACATGTAATTATTATTATATAGTATTACTATTCTCTTTTTTTTTTTTTGTTCCTCACGCAGATCTAGTGCAATGTTTTTGATTTTATTTTTAATTGTTTGCGTCATCATATCACTCCAAACAGTCTTGGTATATATATATATATATATATATATATATATATATATATATATATATATATATATATATATATATATATATGTTTTGAACCGGGGCCACATAAATTAAATGGAACTGATGGGTAATTTCAAGTTAATAATTTATTTATACACCTTTACCACTGGATGGCGTGCCTCGTCTTTCTACAGTGACAAAACAGTCGTTTCGTCACGACCAATCATCTGTTAATGTTTCCTTTAATCTATTAATCCACACGTTTCGATTACTTAATTTGAATGTTGTTGAGCCGAGATGCCGCAACATATTGTTGTTGTGTTTTTCCACTCTTTATTTCAAACACTAAACGGTTGCTGCTGGTGGCTCTCAGGGGGACTGAGGGAGCCAATTAAAACGAAAACAGCATCCGTCCACTTGTTGAGCAGCTCGCGCGTGTGAACTTGACAAAAGGACTTTAACATCACTAGTCTATGTGTTCAATTGGCATGCTAAAAAGCTAAACATAACCCAACTGTTAAATATATACAGTCGTGCTCAAATGTGTCCACTTAACTTGTTTATTTCTTCGTCTTCATGCTGTAGCAAGGCGTCTCAACAGGTGAGCAGACATGTTTAATTAAGGAAGTGGAAGCGTATATCATGCTCACAGGTTTTCTGTAGTTTCTGCAATTTAAAGCTAAAACTGGTATTTGGTTTAAACGACTTGTGCCACTAATATAAGCTAAGTTATTAATGATGATTTGTCCTTCTGAATTGACATTTAGGGATTCTAAAGTATTCATTAAAAATAAAATATCAATATTTTACAGTCGAATAACACGGCCTTTCATGTTCCAGTCCACAAGAGCAAACAAAGTTAAAATGTGGAGTCGTGTTCGCGTGTTATTCACCATACTAAGCAGCCTGACTTAAAAAAAAAAAAAAGTTTTAAATACTTTGAATTGAGCAAATAATAAAACGTCAATGTTGAATGTATTTTTCTGGTTTGCCCAGGAATTGATGTAGAAAGTTTTTGGTCCCTTGTTTTATCACGGATGTATTATTTGGAAAATGAGTCTTCAACAAGTACTCAACAAACAATAAGAAAACCAGAACCCAAGTTATAATCATGAGTAATTACAATATTACAGTCTTCAAGTCACTAATTATGTCCTGTCACTGTGTGCCTTTGTGTGCACAGTCTGT